>QEPC01007955.1:466600-505836 GCA_003113815.1 Sphenodon punctatus
CCCCCCCCCCCCCCCCCGCTGGCTCCCTGCCCCTCCCCACTGCTAGTCTAGAAGATCACAATAAAGGGCAGGGGAGGGGGGGGAACCACAGGCCAAAAAATCGGTACCGCCTGACATCTGTAAGCGCTGCGGCCCCAGCTGATGGAGAAGCCCGTGTTGCACGGAGAGGGAACTGGTGCTAAATTACTGACACGTTGTTTTCTCCGGAGGAATGTCAGTGAAATTTTCTTGAGTTGCTTGGGAAGAGAAACAACATTACGGGCAGGTGGGTTGGTGAGCACGCCGGCAGCTCCCTCCCGCCTGCGTGAGCAAACACCAACGGAATAAGAATGGTTGTGCCAGCCCCAGGCTGCTCTGGCTTTAGAAGAGCAGGGGGAGTCTCTAGGTTATTCGGCAGGTGATGTTGCTAAGCCAGCGAGATCAAAAATTTATTAACTGCTTCATTGGAAAGTTCCTATTCATTAAAGGGCAGCTGCGTGGGAAATCAAGAGATCAGAGCAATATCCCCCACGCTTAGTTTAGCCTCACGACAAATATGAAATTGGCACTTTTTGATCCAGGCTTAAGAAAATAGCAGTCGTATTTAAAAGCATGAAAACCTGCGTCTGGCTTTCTCCGCCTCCTGGTGCTCAGTGCTGCCCAGGCCCAGAGGGACAGGGCTGCAGAGGCGGAGCTTCCCCGCTGGGATCATCGATAAACACAACATGACGGGGAGGAGTCAACATGGCTTTAGCAAAGGGAAGTGGTGCCCGTAGCTCTCAACTCGGAACTGAGGAACAATGCTGTGCCAAATTTGCATATGTATATATTTATTTTTCCTGTTTTTCCCCTGCCCTTCCCAATAAGGCTCACAGCAGCTTACAAAATATGCAAATTCAAATTAGTCCATGGCTTATCTATGAGACTGGGCTGGAAAAAAAGAAATCCCAAGTTCCCGATTCTCCTCTCCTTGGGGCAACCTCTCCCCTGGTCATCTTGCCGGTTCCTTATGTCGCAACACCTCCCTTAGGCTTGGCCCCTCGACTCTCCGCCAGGAATAGAAAGCTTTCCTCCCACTCCAGCCATTTCTCCTCTGGATTCTCTCTGACACATGAGGCTAACGCGGACAGAGAAGCCGGGCTGAAGTCTTGTTGTAAGAGATGACAACATCGGCCCCTGACACGGTCCAGGTCTGAATCCTTGACCTGCTGATATTGTTTCAAGAGAAACTATTAGAAATGATAGCGTCACACGGCTGCTCCCAGACAACAGGTGTTGTGTTGGGTGCGCGGTTGGTTTTTAAATCATTTCAAAGAGAAGAGTAATCGAGGCGAGGACGATAGAGAGCCCCTTATCTGTAGCCCAGGAGGGGCAGCTTGAACCTGCCTGGAGAAACCTGCATGATTCCTTCAGGCTGGAGAATCCAACTCCTTGTTCCCACTGATGGCTTGCAGCCAATGGCTCTCCCTTTCTAATCTGGGAGATTACACACACAAGAAAAGAGGGGTGAAATTAGTGTTTTCCTGGAAAACTGGGGCCCTTGAGAGGTATGGTCACGGCGAATAAGCATGTGGATGCCGGTCGATAGAGTGTATTTGGATTCTCAGAAAGTATTTGATAAGGTCCCCCACAAGAGAGACGTGGGATAGTCACTACATCGTCATGGGATAGGAGGCAGTGTCCTATTGTGGATCGGTAACTGGTTAAAGGATAGGAAGCAAAGAGTAGGACTCAATGGTCAGTTTTTGCAATATTTTTATTTATTTATTTATTTATTAAAAGATCTAATATCCCGCCCCTCCTGCCACAGGCAGCTCAGGGTGGCTCACAACAACATAGATCAACAATTATAAAACCATAAAATTATAAAAAGCAATCACTCCCCCTGCCAAACGCCTGACGGAACAGCCAAGTCTTACAGGAGGGAAGGTCCGGGGCCAGACACAGCCTCGGTGCGGCCACCGAGACCGCCCTCCCCTGCGTGGCCCCCCGGGGGACTCGGGGGACCCCCAATGACCGCAGGGGCCGTTCCACTACCCGGGGGGTGAGGCGGTCCCTCAGACTGGCAGGGCCCAGACCGCTTAGGCCTTTATAGGTTAAAACCAACACCTTGAATATTTATTTTATTTTATAAGACATAGTAGAACTAGAAGAGGTGCAGAGAAGGGCAATAATAGGTCTGGAACGGCTCCTGTAGGAAGAGAGGCTGGATGGGTTGGGGCTCTTCAGCTTGGAGAAGAGACGACTGAGAGGGGACAGGATAGAAGTTTATAAAATCATGAGTGGGGTGGAACACGTTAATAGGGAACGGTTATTTACCCTCTCAAATAATACTAGGACTAGGGGACACTCCATGAAACTAGTCTTCACCTATAAAGCTCTTCACAACCTCGCTCCCCACTACCTCTCTGCACTTATCGCCCTCCATACTCCAGTCTGTGCACTTCGCTCCTCCTCTGTCCCTTCTCTCACCCTTCCACGCCTTCCCTGCTCCCCTAAGCGCCTTCGTCCCTTCTCACTTGCTGCCCCCCATGCCTGGAACTCCCTCCCTGTCCACATCCGCCTCGCCCCCTCCCTTCATACCTTCAAATCTCTCCTTAAAACTCACCTCTTTCGCTCTGCTCTGTCTGACTCTTTATCCTGCTGAGCCGCTATTCCTATACCTACGATCGGTTTACCCTTATCCTTGCCACATGGACCTGCCTGCTGTCATTCTCATCGTCACCAAGCCAAGTACGTGCACTTGAGACCTCGCATCTTCATGAATGTTAGACCCCTTGTCTCTCCCTCTGTTCCCCTTCCTAAGTCTCTCCCCCAGCTCCTGGCTCTCAGATTGTAAGCCCTAGGGGCAGGCACCGTGTCTATTTTATTACTTTGTAAAGTGCCAGGTACACTGCTGGCGCTATATAAATGTTTGTTAATAATAATAATAAGTAATGGGCAGTAGATTTAAAGCAAATAAAAGTATTTGTCAGTACACAACTAAGTTCTTGAATTTGTTGGAAGAGGGATGTGATCACAGTCAATAGTATAGCTGGGTTTAAACAAGGATTGGATACGTTCTTGGAGGGTAGGTCCATTAGGTTTGGAGAATGTAACCTCTGACCGTCAGGAGCTGGAAGTGAACAGCAGGGAACAGATCTCCCCCTTGTTGGGGACTTCTCCCAAGTGACCGAGATTGGCCACTACCGGAGACAGGACACTGGGCTGGAGGAACACTGTCGGAGACAGGACACTGGGCTGGAGGAACACTGTCGGAGACAGGACACTGGGCTGGATGGACCATTGGTCTGACTCGGTATGGGGCCGACAGTGACACTGCCGGAGACAGGACACTGGGCTGGATGGACCATTGGTCTGACCTGACTGAGACACTGTCGGAGACGGAACACTGGGCTGGATGGGCCATTGGTCTGAGCTGACTGAGACACTGTTGGAGACAGGACGCTGGGCTGGATGGACCATTGGTCTGACGTGACTGAGACACTGTCGGAGACAGGACGCTGGGCTGGATGGACCATTGCCCTGACCAGTCTGGCATGTCTTATGTTCTTACCCAGCATGCAGTGGGCTGGAACCTCAGCCATGTCCGCCAGGGGTGCAGCCAAACCGTTTTGCAGAGAGCTCAGCTCTCCCTTCCCAGCTGGGACAAGAACACGCTCAGCGCCGTCACCTTCCAAGAGCAGGGCTGTGGGAGATGCTGTTGGAGCTGGGTGGGACCTGGCATGTTCCGAAGATCCGCTTTTTATTTTGGTGCCTGGGAAATCTGGCTTTTTTGTGTCAGCAAGGAAGGAAAGGGGTACTGCAATCAGGCAGGTAGTGTCATGCCCCGCGGTGGGTGGGGAGAGAAGGGCCCTCCTCTCTGGGCCTTCCATATGGAATTGAGAAGCAGCAGCAGCAGCAGCCTCTCTGCTGCCCCTCATGGGGTCAGTGCAGTTGCCGAAGCCGCTCCTCCGAGCCCCTTGTATCTGGCAGTCTCTGCGACAGAGCTGCATTAAGACGTTGGCTCGTAGCCCCCTTGTCGGTACTGCAGGGGAGTGTGTTCTCCTCAGGCAGCGGGGAAAGGCAAGATTTGCAAGGCTTGCGCGCTGAGCCTCTGTCAGCAGCTGCTGAGCCTGTGGGGTTTCACGCTTCCTCCTTCCTTTTATTTGCCCCACTAAGTGTTCTCTGCAGGCTGGATGGCTCTCTGAGCACATTCCCCCTGGAGCTCCTCGGTGCCTCCTGGATCTGTCTGCAGCGTGCTCTGGGCACGGAGCTTTGCAGAGAGACAATCCCTGTTACGTATGCCCTGTGTTCCACTAGGAGCCTCAGGGTCCCCCTGACCGGGGGTGGGGTGGGGGGCACACTGGCCCGGGCGTCCCCTTCTCTAGCTTTCTGGCCACAAAGGCTGATGAGCTGGAGGAGTGGCTGCCTTTCCAGCCTGGCGTGTAAGCTCCATCCTGGGCACAGCTAGCCACACTGAGGGTGGAGCTGTCCGTCTGTCCGTCCTCCTGCATCTGCCCCAGGGGCCAGAAAAGGAGGTGGGCTCAGTGCTTGGGGTGCTAGCCTGGGACGGGCCATTGGCCAGTCAGCGGGGTCGAAGAACCCCGCACGGATAAAGGCCGGGGGGGGGGGGGGGCACAGAGAAGGGCTTCCCTGCCCCTCCATCCTGATTGATTTCTATCCCAGCCTTCCCAAAAGGCTCAGGATGGTTTCCCTGCTCTCTAGCTGATGCCGCGGAGCATTGGCGCCTCTCGCTCTCACATGCCTTAGGGAAGGAGGAGCTGGGTAGAGTCTGATCGCTCTTATTCTAAGGCTCCTTTTTAGGTCTGAGAGGGAGTAAGCATAATTGGCCAAGTAGCATTAAAAGAAAAAGTTAAATCTCTTTTTAATTATTTTTTTTAAAAAAAAATAATCAAATAGTCTATTTTTCTTCAGCCACCCTCCCCATCCGCTGGCTATCGCCTGCTCCGGCGGCAGTGGGGCCAGCCACCAGAGTGAGCTGCCTGTTACCCAGACCCCATAGCTCTCAGCCCCCCATTAGCGAGAGTCAGTTCCAGTTTTTCTCCTGGCCGCGCCTTGGAGCAGATGGGGCCCGTGTGTGTCCCAAGCGCGTGCAGTAGACGCGTGCTTTCTGGGGTCTCAGTCTCCAGGAGCGGCCCGTTTGGGAATAGCTATGGTAGAGGGGATCGTCAAGGAATAAGGGTCTTTGCCCCAAGGAGCTGATGCTTGAGAACTGGAGCACAATGAGATCTCTCCCCACACGTTTGGACCATTTTCTTTGGTGGAGGAGAAGAATTGTGAGTTTAATTTATTCATTTATTTATTTAATGTGGTGGGGGGGGAACTTTAACAAAAAATAATTCAGCAGAATTCAAACTTTCCACCGTAAACCAAAAATATAAAAAGGCGCATTATTGAATAAATACAGAAGCGGCGATCCACAAAGCGATTCCTCTGGAATAGCCCCGTCTACGCTGGCAGGGCCTGAGTGAAGCCCCTCTCCCTGCAGAGGCTTGGCCAGACCGCAAGCTCCCAGGGGGAAAGGCTTGGGGTGGATTGCTGCCTTTTGAGACGGGGCTCTCTTTCCACGCCTTGGCGGGTTGACCTTCTGTGAAACTGAAAGGAAGAAAACTGGAAGCTTACTTTCATACGATATTTAATTCCCTGTGGAACTCTCTGCCACAGGCTGCGGTTACAACCCAGATTTGGGGGAGATCAAACAGGAGCTGTCGGTTAATTCTGACCAACTTTGAGGACAGATGTGAAACATGGCTTCGGGGCTAAGCCAGTCTTTAATTGTTGGGGGTAAGGGGGAGATCTTTGGGGAGGGGTGTCTGAGCATTGAGCATTTGTCCTAGTCCTAGGATCCAGGCTCACAATCCTTCCCAAGGACAGGCACAATGACCTTGACGGGTTTTCCTTTGGTGACAATAAGAAATTCCTCCCTCGAACCCCCTCGCTCTTTCTCTCCCTGCCATCTGAGCAGCAGCCTGTGTGACTGTCTCCCTGCTACATTCCAGAGCCCTCTTGCTTACGTAAGCGCCGTATTCCTGGCAGTGAAGCGCGGCCCGCAAAAGCGTTTAGTAAAAGTGATTTGTGGCAGAGTTATTTTGAGACCCCAGGGGAGTGAAATGGCAGCCAGACATTGCAGTGTTTTAAACTGAATCCCTCATCACCACAGATTAATACATTACAGCTTCCTGGCTGGAGCATCGCAGGAGGCCGCCTGGACCTATTTAATATTTTTAAAAGTGCAGCGTATCTTTGATGGGGCGTGCTTAGATTCCGATGAGTGCTGAGCGCTCCCCCTATGTCAGAGAGCCTGTTTGGGGGGGTTGATCAAGCTCATTTCATGCCTTTATTATTATTGTTTTTATTTTTAAAACGAGCTTTGTTCTTGCCATGTTAGGAGCCATCAGAGGCAAGAAGAGTATCCGTTGTGGCATCCTGAATTACTGCGCCGTCTGTTCAGGGCTGCCCATTGATGCTGCGCAAGTCTCCACTGGCGATGGCTTTGGGCAAACCAGCCCTGGAAGCATTAACCAATGGCAGAAATGCTTGGCTTTTAATTTGGGGGTTTAAGGACTTGGACCAAAGTCCTGGCCACTTTTTAAAATCACTTTCTTTTAAAAAAAAAAAACCAAACCACTCCAAACCTCCCCATTGTTAAACCCACTAAGGAGCATGAAATAGTCCGGCTGCTGCAGGGAGCGCCTGGGGGTTTCTCTAGGCCCTATGGAAATGGGGGCTTGGGTTAGACTCTGATTTGGGGGGTACTTTTTTCTTTTCCATGTAAAGTTATTTGCTCATAACTGAGACTCTCTCTGCACTATCCAGTGGCGTGCTCCAGACAATCAACCCCACAGGCTTCACGATCATGAGCTCCCCAATCAAGAAATCAGCTTTAAAAACACTATTTAAACTAAGTTGGGTTTGGTTCTTCAGCCTTTGGGGCAGCCATTCTGAAATGGTTTTTCCCTGTGACCCCATTTTATTTATTTATATATTTATTTAAAAGTATAGGCCTCCCCCTCTTGCTACTGCAGCTCATGACGGCTTATAACATCTTAAACCCATAAAGGTAAACAATAACATTAAAAAGTACAAATATATATATGTCAGATGAAAACAAGATAAAAATACCCCTATGTCAGAGGAACCATTCCTCCCCAGCTGTCTCCCTCGCCAGAAACCAGGCTTTATGCTGTCTCTGGAAAGGGAGGTTCAGGGCCAGGCGGATCTCCGTCAGGAGGGAGTTCCGCAGCCTCTGTGCGGCCACCGAGAACGCTCTCCTCATCGTCGCCCCTCAAGATACCCCTGGAACCCCGAGGAGGGCACGCCCAGCCGACCGCAGGGGCCGATCCAGGACCCAGGGGGGGTGAGGCGATGCTACAGATAGGCAGGGCCCAGGCCGTGTAGGGCTTTGTAGGTTAAAGCTGGAAGACTATGGGCAGCCAGTGCAGAGACCGGAGCACCGGTGTAATGTGCTTGCGGTGACCATTCCCGTAAGGAGATGGGCCGCCGCGTTCTGCACAGGCTGCGGTCTCCAGACCGTCACCAGGGGCAGCCCCACGTAGAGCGCGTTACAATAGTCCAGTCTGGAGGGGATGAAAGCATGGATGACAGTGGCCAGGTCAGAGTCCGAGACGTACGGCCGAAGCCGACGCACCAGATGTAATTGGCGAAATGCTCCCCTCACCCCAGCCCCCACCTGGGCATCCAGGCGGAACAGTGAGTCGAGGAGCACCCCCAGGCTCCGGCCCCATGGGATCAATGGGGGGCGGACCCCGTCAATGATGGGGGAGTGCCCCCACTCCTTTGAGACTGAAAGCAGGCAGCTGCAAAGCCGTGCAGAGATGGAGGGTCCCAGCCCATAGACTGGGCATCACCAGCTCCTCTGTACGCTGAGGTTGGAAGTGGATTCTCCTGATTTCATTCTGGACTTTGTGAAATCCCCTTCTGTGGTGAGACTTGGGGTCAGCAAGGCTGAGCTCTTTCCTTGAAGACTTGCTTTGTGGGGTTGGGGCAAGGTCAGATCCTGTTGCGTTCCAAGCCTTTGCAAGGCTGATCTCAGCTGCGCCATCTCACCGGGAAACATTGCTAACGTGTTCGTCTGATTCGGAAGGGATGGAAATATGCAGCGAAAAGCAGATTTCCTATGGCTCAGAGTTCAGCAAAAAGAATAATTCCTCCCCTCTAGCCAACGCGGGTCCATCTGTTCGCTGTGTGTGTATTGTTACCCAGAGAGTCAGTCTGGCGTCCAGCGGGCTGACTGCTTTCGCTTCCAATTCTCTGCTCTCCCGCAAAGTGTGTGCGCCTTCTGGCGTGTGCTGACGGGCAGGGGCTACTGCAAAGCCACTTGGCCTCCAGTGGCAGCTGCTAGGCTACAAGGGAAAGCTCGGTGCTGGGACCCTAGCAGCATAGTGTGGCGAGGGAAGAGTTGGACCAAGCTGTATCCAGGCCAGCTCCCCCATCCCCGTGCGCTGTCCTGTCGCAGAGTGTGCACACAGAACGGACAACTTTCACCGCTCTCTGCGAGGGCCAGAGAGCAGTTATAGCCGCCATCTTTCCCTCAGTCATCCTGTTTGTGATATGGAGCCCCGCTCTGTGCTGAAATTGCCTTCCTCGGTGCAGTAAAATTCTAGAGAGACTCAGGGCAGTGGCTTCACCTTCCTCTGAATAGTGAATTCTTGGCAGCTGTTGGAGGAGAGGGCCATACACAACAGTTATTGTGGGATGAGTTGGGAGGGACTAGCAAGGAATGGGCACTCCATTTACTGGGCACCTCTGAAGCAATCAAAGCTGACTCTGTCGGAGACAGGATGCTGGGCTGGATGGACCATCGATCTGGCTCTGGCTGGCTGTTATACTCTTACATCAGAGGCAGCAGGATGCGGGGCTGGATGGCACCCCTGGGGCCTGTTCTGCTGTTCGAGAGCTGCCCCAGAAGAGCGGCAGGATGGGGTGGAGTTGGAGCCCCAGTGCCACAGTCTAGGACACCTTTGCAGATAGGTATGGCTCTGGCAGGCTATAACTACAAGCCCACTGGGCTCGTTGCTCAACTTCTCTGGCAGAAGGGACTGGCGTTAAGGGTAGTTTGGCTGGGGTGGAGAGTTCAGGCAAACTGCGTGTGAGATGCAGGGGTCACCTGGCTGGCTGCCCGGATGTTACCCTCTCGGCACGGCTACAAGCGCCCCAGCTGGGATCCCACATCTAGGGAAGCCTCAGCCAGACTACTCCCCAACCAACACAGCTGTGCTGGATCTGTCCTCCCCTTCCCTCTCATTCTGCAGGCGGGAGAAGAGCCTCTCCTCTGAAACCTGCAAAGTGCCTGCCTTGCGCCGCCGCTGATTCCTTTCCCCAGCGAACCTGCATGGAGAAGGAACGGTTAAGAGCTACACTGTCAGCCCCATTGATGGAGGGTGGCAGGGTTGATGGGAGGGAGCATCTAGGTGGTGAGGACTCGTGGGGGCAGGAGCTGCTTCTGCCTTATATAATTCCTTGAGTGCTTGCTGCGGCTGAGCCCGTGCTAATGGAGTTCTTTTGAGAAGCAGGCTCCTGCCCCGAAGGAAGGCACAGAGCAGCCGGCAGGACGGAGGGGGTGGGGACAGGCTGGGCCCAGCGTCTCTCCTGCTCGCCAGCTTGGGGATGCGAGCAGGGAGGACAGGAGTGTGTGTAGTCTGAGCTAGAGGACCCCAGAGACTAGGGGAGCAAGGGGGTCAGTGCTGTTCTGGCTCCCTGGGCCGCAGAACTTGGCCAGGAGGAGTCTCCCTCTTGGCTACTGTTTCTGGGCCTCTCCGCTTGGGGAGCCCAGCTCGCTGGTGTTCAAAAGGCCCCACAGCTTGGTCTGTCCAGCCGAGAGCAGGATACCGGGTAAGCTCTGACGGCTCGGCATCTTCCTGGGCGGTGCCCCGCCTCCCTCCCTGCCGGAACCCAGCCCAGCCAGGCGCGTGGGCCGCTGGCGGGAGTGTCCCTGGGAAGTGCCCCTGTAGCAGTGACTGGCATGGGCTCGCTCCAGAATGACTCTGGGGGGAGAAGCAAGAATGGGGCAGGCTCCAAAGAGACCGAAATCTTGCCCATCTGGGCTGCAGTTGTCTCTGCCCCAGTGGACTTTGGGAGTGATGCTGTGGCCTAGGGGAGAGAGGCCTTCCTTTCTGTGATATGGGGTGAGCAGTGAGGTCAGAGGGCGCTGGGCTGGCCCCCACGGTGGGATCTGCTTCTCCCCACCCCCGGCCAGGGCTGTGTCCTCAGATGCCGTAACAAGGATCCCGTTTCCTTGAACTAGTTACTGAGGGGCTAAGGCCTCTCCGAGCCAGGGCTTGCCTAGCCACCTCTCCCTCCTCCTGGGAGCAGACAGCCATGGTGTTGCTGCACGGGGCACTGGGTTTATTAAACCAAGCACGTCTCCCTCCACGCCGGGTGCCTTCTCCTGCCATTGTGGGTGAGTTGGGTAGCTGGAGCGGTGGGTTCCCTCCAGGACACACAGGCATTTGTGGGTTGCTTTCTCACGCGGCTCAGACACACTCGGGCCACGTTCCCCCCTGGGGAATAGCTTCACCTGATGCTGGGGGCGATGTGTCCTTCCCGCACGCCCGTGCTAACTTTCCTTGCAAAGCAGGGCACTGCACATCAATTATGCCAAGGAACATCCTTTGTGAAAGGGAGCCTGAGCCAGCTTCCCCCAGGGTCATTAATACGTGGAGAGAGAGACTTGGGCAATTTTGCTGCACAAAGCACTTTTCCCTCTGATTTATTCACCTATTTCCTCCAGATGCTTTTCTGTTGCGAGACCAGGTCCAAGAAAGCCCTGTGCGCGCTCTATCTCTCTCTCTCTCAAAAGCCTGAAAGCAGCAGAGCTGGAATGCAGTGGAGGAGCCTGGGATTCACACAAGGGTGCGATAGCAAGGTGATCCAGCCCCAGCCAAGACAGAATCAGGGCCCAAACTAAACTCCATTTGTATGGCTCCCCAACACTGGGTCTCGTTCCTTAGGGAGGCATTGTCAGTCCACGTACATAAGAATATAAGATGTGCCAGAGCAATGGTCCATCCAGCCCAGCGTCTGACAGCGTCACAGTCAGTGCCAGACTGGGTCAGAGCAATGGTCCATCCAGCCCAGCATCCTGTCTCCGACAGCATCACAGTCAGTGCCAGGCTGGGTCAGAGCAATGGTCCATCCAGCCCAGCGTCCTGTCTCTGACAGCGTCACAGTCCATGCCAGACTGGGTCAGACCAGTGGTCCATCCAGCCCAGCGTCCTGTCTCCGACAGCGTCACAGTCCATGCCAGACTGGGTCAGACCAATGGTCCATCCAGCCCAGCATCCTGTCTCCGACAGCGGCCAATCTCGATCGCATGAGAGAAGAACCAACAGTCACTCTGGGGGGATCCATTCCCGGCTGTTCTCTCCCGGCACCTGACACTAAGAGGTTATGTTCCCCAAAACCTATTTGGCTAATAGCTGCTAGTGAACCTGGCCTCCAGAACCTTGTCCAACTCTTTCTTAAATGCAGTTACACTCCTGGCCTTGACCTCATCATCTGGAAACCAGATTCATAACTTAATTGTGTGTTGAGTGAAAAAATAATTTCCCTTTGTTTAGCTGTGAATCCTTTTCCCTTCCTCTCCCGCCACTGGTTTGTCAGGTTTGGGGCTGACAATCTGTATTTGGATTTATTCCCTCACATACAAGTCTTGTTCTTCTTTAGATTTGGTGTTAATCGGACCCATCTATCGAATGGTCTGTTCATTTCTGCGTCGCCCCACGATCGTGTACGTCGCTTTCTCTGGTTTTATCACCGAGGTATTCGGATATTTTCAGTTTTGATGCCAGTGACTGATCTGAGCCTGGACTGGGGGTTGCTTCTCCTCAGACTTGTTTCGTTATTTTCCTCGGCTCGGGCAAGCAGTTAATTAGGGGGATGGTCATTGCCAGGAACTCCGAGCCATCTTTGCTTTCCTCCCCCATTTGCCTCCCGCGGTCTCGGCTCTGCTGGCTCGTGTGCCTTTGAACTGCCAGGATCCCTCTCCCTGCCCTTTCTGATGAGCTCTCTCTCATCTGCCTCTTCTCTCCAAGAATCCAGCTTCAAGAAGCAGAAGCAGAAGTCTTTTGTGTCCTGTTTGTTCAGCTGAAATAAGTTTTGGATTGAATCTAACCCGAGCGTCCCCTCGAATGATCAGCTAGGGCCCTTCTGGCTTGGCCGTCTGCTCTTTGCCAGGCTTGTGTTGGAAGCGTAGGAGGTTATTGCCGGCTCCTTGAGCTTCACATCTCCCCCAGCCTTCTCAAGGGCTGGTTTCATCCTGTCACCTTTGCCAGCATCAAGGCTAAGAGAGTTTGAACTTTGCAGCCCTATCCTGTAATTTCTCAAAGCCCTGCTGTTCTTCATAACATAATCACCCAAAATGAGTCCAATCCTTCAAACAGCATCCGAGGAAGAGCCATAGCTCATGGCGGCTAAGTATTGATGGTGTGGAGCTGGGCTCCGTATGGCTTCTCTGCTTTGCCTTTCATTTTTCTAGCCAAGTTAGCGAGGTGAAAGGCTTGCTCAGAGAGTTTTTCCGCTCCAGGATTTTGATTCATGTATTTTGGTCCCAGAAACTTATTATTTCTGAGGTTAGGTTGGTCTGTATTTCCACTTTATCTTCCATGTCTCATCCAGTCCATCATGCAGCCTTAAGCCCTAGAGAGCAAGAGCAGCAGGGGCCGTTTCTGAGAGTGGACCACAAGGTCTCTTCTGTGTTCAGTCTTAGGGGCTGGATCCAACCGCTGTCCTGGTGGAGCTGGCAATCGGGAGGATTCTGGGGTGCTGACCAATCTCTCGGCTAGCAGAGAGATCATTCCATGGTCCCGGATGGTCCCATCTTGCTGGAGGGCCAAGCTGCTCAGGTGGAGGCGGTCTCTGTCACTCCTAAAGCTTTCTGCTTTGTCCTTTCCCAGGCCCCCACAGTCCATGACTCCGGCTCAGCCTGGAATCTCAGGTTGTGGCCGTGGCGGGGAGTGCGTTTCGGCAGCTACATCTTGTCCGGCGGCTTCGGCCGTATCTCTGAGACTGACCTCGCCACTGTCATCCATGCCTTCATCACCTCGAGGCTGGATTACTGCAACGCGCTCTACGTGGGGCTGCCCGAGAAACTGGTCCGGAGGCTGCAGCTGGTGCAGAATGCCGCGGCCCGTCTCCTTACGGGGGCGGGTCGCAGGGAGCACATGACACCAGTGCTCTGGGCTCTGCACTGGCTGCCTATAAAGCACCGGGCTAGGTTCAAGGGGCTGGTTTTGACCTTCAAAGCCCTTCACGACCTGGGCCCTGCTTATCTGCGGGATCGCCTCACTCCCCATGTGCCCGTGCAACCCTTGAGATCATCTGTGGGAGCCTTTTTGGAGGTTCCCCAGGTGAGGTGGGTGGCCACTGATGTTAGATCTTTTTCTGTGGCCGCCCCTGTGCTGTGGAATTCGCTCCCAGAGGAGGCTCGGTTGGCTCCCACTCCCCTGCTAGTTCAGCGTGTATGTAAGACCTGGCTGTTCCGTCAGGCTTTTGGCGAGGGGTGGGGATAGGGATGGGGACTTTCCCCCACATACTGTATTTTAAATTGTTTTACAATTTTTATATTATTTTAATGAATGTTGTTCGCCGCCGCGGGCTGCCCTGTGGGCAGGAGGGGCGGGATATAAATTTTAAATAAATAAATAAATTCCACTGCCCTCCACGCTGCCCCCCAGAAACAGTCTCCCTTCGCCGAGATGCTTTGCAAGGCAGCTGTCCCATGGAGGCATGGCTCTAGCAGCAAATGGCTTCCATGTGCCTAAATCTATTCCCTGTTGATATAAGAACAAGCTCCCTCCACTCCCAGCCACCTCGGGGGACAAACCAATTTCAGCTAACAGCTAAAATCGCACCCGCCCTCATTTGGCCAGTACATGCTCCTGCCATGCCCCTAACTCTCCCATTGGCTCTGGTGGCGCCTGGTCTCTGAAGGGAGCAAGGAGCAGAGACTGGCAGGCAGGAACAGGAGAGGCCCGGCCCAGGCTGTTGGATCACATCATGGGGGTGCTAGTGAATCTCCTGGTCTGTGAACACCTCTAATGGATTCATCTTCACAAGCCGGCAAGGACATTATCCCCGTTTTATGCACCGGGAACCAAGGGCTAGAGGGGGGTGGGGGGAGGGAGGCAGACCAGGGAAGGGTACCTAGATCTCCTGACTTCTGGGCTGGAGCATCCGTCCCTCTGAAAGGCCTGCGTAGACATCGTCCTGCGACAGATTGGAGAAGCCACAGCTGAACATTGGCTTGTGTATTGGAGGGTGTGGTATAGAGCTTGCAGAACTGTCTCCTGTTTGTTTCTCATTAGAGTATTGACATGTACTGGCTAATCTTTCCAATCTAGCTGGAGCTGGGAGTTTAGTGTGACCCTGATGCGAGGCTGGGACAGAGACTGTGCGACCTTAGCCAAGGTCACAAGAGCATCCAGCTCTGAGGCAGAATTGGAACACAGGCAACTCCCGAATCTCTGGGGGTTTTGCTCCTGTGTTTGATGTTGACAGCTACATTATTGCAACCATTGCTTACAGCAAAGCTGAAGATGAACAGCTGTATTGTAAAGTAGACACTCTGTCACGCTAGACAGAACCAAGGAGCCAGTGTTGTTTACTGCCGTGCTCTTGGGACTGGACATGTGGGGAAAGACTTGATTAATCAGTTCTTGGGTGGGCCTCCCACCTATTGTTTTTAAATCATGGGGTTTTGATTTGCCCTCTGCAGCAAGGAGAGAAGCACAAAGGTTGCTCGGAGTCTCTGCTGCCGTCGGTCCCCACAGGACACGGGTTTGGCCGTGCCTGGAGGTCGCCTGGCCAGAGAGACGTGGGGTGCCTGGCCAGGGACAGTTACTCCGCCAGATATTAGTCCAAGGAGATTACCTGCTGATTTGGAAGCCGGGGAGGGGAAGCTAACTCAGTAGAATACTGTGCTTCCCCCAGCCCCTTCACTCGGTAGAGTAGCGTGGACCTGGCCCCGGGGGCAACTGGATGGCTTTTCCCCAAACCCTCCAGTTCCTCTGCTCCTCCACGGGCCCCGCGGGGTTGGCCGAGCCTGTGTTCCTTAATTTACCTTCGTTTACAAGTGAATCCTTTTTACCTTCCTCTCCCTCCTCCAGTTTGCCAGGTTTGGGGCTGACAATCTAGATTTGGATTTATTTTCCTCTCTGCTCCCTTTACATACCAGTCTTAATCTTCATTATTTCCCATTTGATAGATGGGAAATATGGGCAAGTTACATTTAATTTCTGCGTCACATTAAGATCATGTGTGTTTCTACGTACCTTGCTTTCTCTCGGGTGCCTTCCATCAGAGAATTGTTGGAGGGGGCCTCTTCCCCCAGGGCTCGGCAGTGCACGCAGGACTGCGAGGGCCCCACAGACAGGTTCTAGTTTAAAATATAGTGAAGGTCGGCAACTGTTTATTGGGGCCAGGGCCAGTCTGCCCTGCTGAGAGTGAGGGGAGCCCCACAAGGCAAGTGGGAGCCCCAGGGGGCAACACCTGGGCATTTTATTGGACTTGGGCATTTAAGGACCATTGGCCTTTTACTTGGGCGTGTAAGAAGCAGCAGGCTTGGCCAGATCAATCCTGGTCCATCTGGGCCAGCATCCAGTGCCACAGGGTATGTCACCCGGCAGCCCCCAGCAGAGCTGCCCCTGTCTCAGCATCTGGTGTACCTTGGGCACGGGTTCAGCAGGCAGGTGGCTCTCTGTACAGAACTGAAGTCCCTGGCGATGGGATCAGGGATTGTACAGCCAGTGCTCGGTGGCGTTGCTCTGCCACACATTTACTGGGAAGAGTTGTTTCCAAGGCCAAAGCCTCGCCTTCCTCCATCCTGCCTCCCACCCCCAGCCCCAGGGTGACCAGTGGATCCCCCGTTCCCCTGGCTGATTTCTCGGGGTGTAACTTCTCTTTGGCAGAGGATCGAGCTACTACATTGACAAAGACCCAAATGCCTGCCCTCCTGGCTGTGGGGTGGCAGGCCGTCACTTGGGGTCTCCCGGCCAGGATGCAGCCACTGCGCACAGCCTAGAGACTAAATAGTGCCTCCAGGATTGCTGCTGCTTGGCCCGGCTAGCCAGTTCAACGTGCACTAGCATTGCTCTCCCTATTCTCCTGATGGGGAAACAGAGACCCAGAGAGGGGAACAGCTGAGCTGGGAACAGAGCCTGTGCCTCCCGTGCCCCGCTCCAATGCCCTAGCCCCACTGGGTGCCTCTCCACTTCACTGTCCCTGCCTCTGCAGTGGGGAACCGGCGCTGCTCTCCGCGCTGTTCCTGGCCTGTGCTGCAGGGAGAGGGGAGAGTGAGCCCTGGCTCTTCTTGTGCAGCACAAAGGCTTCCCTCTCCCAGCGCTCTCCTCGCAGGATGCTGAGCAGTCATTGTCGTGGGCTCTGCGGATCCTCCCCTGTCCAGACCCGAGAGGCTGGCACAGGGGAGAGCTCCCAGCTGCTAGGGCTCGGCTTCATCTTACCAGGGCCTCCCGGAGACAGCTGCCTGCCCATGGGTCTGGGGCCAAAGCCTCAGGGCAGTTTAGGGGCAGGGTCCCTGGTGCCATGCACCTGTGGAATGCCTGCTACCCTAGACTGGGTGGCACCTCCCTTGCTGGGCGGGTCCCTGGGGTGGGAGCCTGCGCAGAGGCAGCAAGCGCTGGGTGCGAGAGTTCACCACGGAGCAATGACTTGACAAAGGGAAGGGACGGCCAGTGGAAAGATCAGGGACAGAGAAGCACAAGGTGGCAGCTCACACTCGCCAGGCAGAGAATCCACTCCAGGATGACTGCTCTCCCCCAGCAGCGCTCCCGTACCTTTCCAGCGTGGGTTCCCCCGAGCTCGTACTGGCCTTCTCTTTCCACGCCCCCAGGAAGTCGGGGGGGGGGGTCGACAAAAGGAGCCAATAACAAGCCGGATTGACTGGCTGCTGTGAAGGTTCCGCCCAGGCAGGCCTCCACCCCTGAGGAGGATGTGATGTGGCAGGGATAGCTTGGCGGACTGCGCCGGAGGCAGACCACTGGCATGGGAAGGGGAAAGCCTCTAGCAGTGCTCTGGGTTGTGGAGGGAGGAGAGCCCCCTCGTCCGGTGTCCAGTCGAGGTGACTGCGCTGCCCCAGTCCATCCAGATGTCTGGGTCAGCGTGTCTGTCACCAGGATCGGGGTCCCCCTCTTTCTCTAGGCTGTCCCCAGAATGCCCACTAGGTCAGCCGCAGCCCAGTTGCCTGTGCCCACATGGGTTCCCAAGTGATCAGAAACCCTCACCGCAATCACAGAGCTTTTGGAGGTCTGCATTCCCGGAAACACCTCCCCTTGGTCTCCCAGCCCAGCCGTAACTCAGAGATCCTTCTCTGGCCACCCGTAGCTTGGAAGACTTCACGGTAGGGTTGTCTCTTATATAAAAAAGGTCTGTCTAGGCTCTCACCTAGATAGGGTTACCCCTTTAGTGAACCCCCAAGGCTGAATAAACACACAAGCGTGCTAGGCTTGATTATAAAACATACATTTAGTACATACAAGTACAAGGCTGTTGATCAGATGGTGCAAGTCAATAAATCAAATTTAAAGTGCACGCATTCTAAAATACACTGAAGTTCCCTAACCTCTTACCCTAAGGCTCAGTCCAGGTCTATCAGAGTCTCTCGCGGCCTTAGTGTTGAGGCCGGGATCAGTTCCTTTAGTGACTTGGAAAATCTCTAGTTCATGGTTGGGCAGCCTCTCCTGCAAGCTGCTTACTCCTTGCTGGTCAATATGGAAGAGAGAGTGTAGAGATCCTGTGTCTTCCTTTCTTTGCAGGTTGGGTCACTTCCCCCTCCTGCTCGTTTTGTTGTTCAAAGTTGGTTGCAGACCCCACCTGGGTGTTACCTTTGCAACAAAATGCTCGTTCTGCCTGACAATGGTTTTTCTGTCCCCCCGCCCTGCCATACCAGTTCAGCAGGGTGGTAAGACTCTCAATCTTCTAATATTTATCTTTAGCTGTCTGTCTTAGTAGCCATATTTACCCCCCAGTACCTCAAATGCTGTGTCCCATTACCCCGAATGACTGTGTTGCCCCCTTTTCCCCATGACACAGTCCCTCTTTCAGAACATGTGAGAAGGGTTGAATCACTCCCAATCCTGGGAACATGTCAGTCTGTGTTTTCTCTGCGGGACGGGGCATCTGCAACTACGTTCTCTTTGTCTTTGATATGTTTAATTGTCATATCAAAATCTTGTAATGCTAAACTCCATCGCAAGAGCTTGTTGTTGGAGCCCTTCACGTTGTTTAGCCAAGCTAGGGGTGAATGGTCAGTGTATACGGTGAACTTTCTGCCCCGTAAGTACGGTTTCAGCTTCCCCACAGCCCACACAATAGCTAGACATTCCCTTTCAATGACAGCTAGAGTTTTTCTCGTGGCAGCAGCAGCTTCTTGCTAAGATAAGCAATGGGGTATCTGTGGTTATCTTCTCCCCCCTGCATTAGGGCTGCCCCCAGCCCTGTGTCCGATGCATCGGTCCAGACCTCAAATTCCTTTTCGAAGTCTGGGTGTCTAAGTACCGGTGCATTGGACAGAACCGCTTTCAGCTTGTCAGAAGCTTCCTGGCGAGCTGCGGACCCCTGTACTCTGTTAGGCAGCCCCTTGCTGCACTGATCTGTCATAACAGCAGTGATAGAGCTGAAATGGGGTACGTGGCGTCTATAATACCCTGACATGCCAATGAAACGCAGGATCTGCTTTCTTGTGGGTACGGGCCATAAAGTGATGGCTTCTCTCTTGTCCGGTAGGGGGCTAAGCTTCCCGCTCCCCACCTGAAATCCCAGATATGCGACTTGGCTCATTACAATTTTACACTTGGACACATTTAATGTGAGCTCTGCTGTCTGGAGTTGGGCTAGGATCGTGTCCACCTGTTTCCTTCTGTTTCACATGTTCCTCTCAAGAATTGCTAAAAATCACCACCACATCTATGTAAGCTGATGCAAAGTCCCGGAATTTGTCCAGCAGGCGATCCATTAATCTTTGGAACGTGACCCCGCTGTTTTTCAGTCCAAAGGGCATAACTGTGAATTCATACAGCCCCACGTCTGTGATGAGCGCAGTTTTCTTTTGTGACTGGGGATCTAGGCTACTCTGCCAGTATCCCTTTGTGAGATCAAGGGTGGTTAGGAACTGGGCCCCTGCGATCTGATCTAAGAGAGCATCTGTCCTGGGCATTGGGTACGTGTCTGATGCAGTTATGGCATTCAGCTTCCTATAATCTACACTGTCCCGTCTGGCTTGGGGACTAACCCCACTGGACTTGCCCACTCTCCCCCAGCGATTGTTATTACCCCCAGTTCTAACATCTCCTGTATTTCATTCTGTGTCTGAGTCTTGACCTTTCCTGCTGTATGAAAGGGTCCTGACCTGACTGGTCCCCGTGTCCCTGTGTCTATTCTGTGTACAATGAGATCGGTCCTGCCTGGTTTGTTGGAAAAAAATTCCTTCTGTTGCCCCAGAACTTCTAGGATTTCCCTTCTCTGTGAATCACTCAACTTACTGGAGACATTTCCAGCTTCCAGCGGCGGATCTCCTTTTGTCTCTTGTAAAAGGTCCAGTAAGGGCGTATGCCGGTTGTCCGGGGAGCCAGACAGACCATATTTACTTCTGCTCCCCTAGCGTGATAGGTTTTAATCCTGTTCACGTGGAGTTCTTGGGCCCCTGCTTTGGTGTTGGGTTTATCAACCCAGTATGTGACCCCAGTTTTTCTTTCCAGTATCTGGTAGGGGCCTTCCCAAGCTGCGTGTCCCGCTACTTTGTTTGGAGGCTTCATAATGACTAAATCTCCTGGTTCATAAGTCCTCGCCTTGGCTGTGCTTTCATATGTCTGTGTTTGTTTCCCCTGACTCTCTTCAAGGTTCCCTCTGGCTTCTAATAGCATTTCCCTAATGTTATGTCTGAAGTTTTGGACATATCTTTCTATGGATTCCCCTTCACTCTCTATATCCCCCTCCCAGGAGTGACTCGGAAAGTCTCTAGTTCATGGCTAGGCAGCCTCTCCTGCAAGCTGCTTACTCCTTGCTGGTCAACATGGAAGAGAGAGTGTAGAGATCCTGTGTCTTCCTTGCTTTTTTTTCCCCCTTCTTTTTTTTAAATTAAGGTTTTTTTGTTTTCTCATTGGGTAATATACAGCAGTAAAAGTATAACAGATCAAAATACTGTCCCAGTAAAACACCTGGGTACAACTTAATCCCTGACCAAACCACAGCCGGAGGACAAAGAAACTAACTGTTACTACAAGTTCAGTAGTCGAGCTGGAGTGGTTAAAGCTCCTCAAGGAGAACAATGTTCAAATATAAAATTTGAATAAGTATGCCCTCTCATCGGCTGTAAGCTGCCTGTCCTGGATAACCTGCAAACATGGAAGCCAGCTAGCCTGCAGATTCTCCGTATCTCCCTGGAGCGTTGCCAACATTCTTTCCATCGGAAAGGTGAAGCACCTCCGGCTCAGCCATTCCCCTTCGGAGAAGGGTGGCTCAGATTGCCAGCCAACACGCATAGTGCGCAGGGATCCCCAAATCTCTTCATGATTGTTTTGTCTGGGGAAAGACCCAACGAAATGGTTTCTGGATGAAAAGGGATTGGGAACCCCATGATATTTTCCATGAAACCTCGCACCAATCGCCAGAATGATTGAATCTTGTGACGAAGCCACCAACAATGCAAATAAAAGCCTTCCTCTCCACATCCTCCAACACAAACCCTCTCTCCTGCCCCCTCCCCTTTCTCAAACAATTTCCCCCCTGTGTTATATGGTACTCTGCAGTACTCTTCCACTTTTCCCGTGTGGGGGAATGCACTTTTTTAGTTGGAAGTATTGATACGAGTCTATTCGGACTTGCAGCTGTGTTTCTAGGGCCTCCTGTGTTATGAAGGAGTTGTCTACAAACAGCTGCTCTGCCTGGGTATACTGTTTTTGTTGAAGTATTGCCCGTAGTCAGTGTCTTCCTTTCTTTGCAGAGGGCTCCGGTCACTTCCTCCCTCCTGCTCCTCTTGTTGTTCTGAGCTCGTTGCAGATTCCCCCCCGGGTGTTACCTTTGCAACAAAACGCTCGTTCTGCCTGACAATGGTTTTTCTGTCCCCCCCCACCCTGCCAAACCAGTTCAGCAGGGTGGTAAGGCTCACAATCTTCTCATATTTATTTTTAGCTGTCCTTGTTAGTAGCCATATTTACCCCCAAATTCTGTGCCCCATTACCCCAAATGACTGTGTTGCCCCCTTTTCCCCATGACAGTCTCCCATCATGGCATGAAACTTCATTCCAGGGAGTCGATGAAAGCTTTGACGGTTGGGAGCTGGGAGGGAACAGATCACTCCAGTGTGATCAAGTGATTTGAAGCTGCCGCTGTCTGAGAAAGGAGGCTGTGCTGTGGGGACCCGTCTGGCGCTGACTCCAGTGAGTTGTGCGCTAGCCTGGGGCTGTGTGAGCTTTGGCAAGTCACGTAGTCTGCCTGCGCCGGGGAGGGGGGGGGGGTAGCCCTGCCTTGCTGTGCTCGGGTACCAAGGGAGTGGGGGGTCAGATAAGTACCCTTGGGAGAGGTAGGCCTCAGTGAGCCACACTGCCTGGATCTGTGCTCTTGGCTCTGCCCTGCAGCCAGGTCTCTTGAGTCCCATTCCAGTGCCCTAACTGGGCTGGGCTATTCCTGGCTCTTGGCTGGGGAAGCAAAGCTTTGCAGAGCGAGCTGTGCTTCCGATTCCAGGCCAGGATCCATTAGAAGCGGGATCCCAACGTGGCAGGAATCCGCTGACATAGCTATTCCTTGGCGTACAGTGTTGCAGCCTGTTAGAGAGCCTTGTTATAATAATTCCAGCTAGTCCAGGTTTCCGTAGTTTGCTTAGAGCCGGTGGAGATGCTGTGGCCCCTGCTACAGTCTGGCTGAAGTCGAGAAATGCCTCTGTGCCGCCTCCTGGGCAGCTCAGCCAGTTACACTTTCGAACAAGCAAGTCCGGTGGTTTGACCCACTCGGGCTGCCGTATTCCCCCCCCCCCCGCACATGCGTATACACCGAGAGCGCCATCCGTGCCTTGCATTGTAGTCGAGCTAACTGGGCTGTGATTTCTTGGGCCCCAGGAACTGTCGCTTGCCTCTCTCCAGTCGTCCTGAACCTCTCCTCTCCTCTCCTCTAGGTGGTCACAAGGTCATCGCTAATGGGTCCAAGGTTCCTAAAACCGGTGGATTCCATCAGACCCCTCTGCTTTGAACATGCCTGTTCTCTGGCGATCCTCAGATCCCACCCCCGGGTTGTGGCGTTCCTTGCTGTTTCTCTGGGCAAGGGCATTAGAATACTATGGCAGCAACGTGCCCGGGGCTGGACCGTTGTGAGACAGACAGATCCCTGCCCCCGGGACTCTCAATCTACAACGGAGAAGGAGGGAGAGATGGTCACAAAGAGAGACCCTAGTCCGAGGAGAGGCTAGCGCAGCGAGTGTCATGATGTGTGTGGAGCAAGGATTTAGTCTTCGCTCGCTGCGTGGCTTAATGGCACCTCTGTCCCGCGCTGAACCGTGCTGGCTGTGGCTGAGGCCAGCCAAGATGATTGAGGGGGATTTAATGCATCCGAGTGGTGTGACCACTGAGACTGGGAGTTCAGTGCAGTCTAGCATAGCTTCCTTGGCTCTTCTGCTCTGGCCAAGAGCTGAAGCGTAGGGCCTCTGCCTCTTGCTGTCAGCATCTTTATTCGCAAAGCCTCGCGGGTTGGAAGTGGAGTGCACGCAGTCTGGGATTTGTGCGCTGGGGTTTTTTTAGAATGTCCCGTTCCCCCCCCCCCCATCTTGTGAGACTGGCACTTGACCTGCCTCCGTGCCTGTAATAAGGCAGCAGAATTAATACTCTCTTATCAGGTGGCAGCCAGTTGGAGCGATCGACAAAGACCGCTATTAAAGGTAATAAGCACAGTCCATAATTAGGCATGCTTATTAAACTGGCTTGGGCTAGCCTCGCGCTCCCTTCCGACGGCGCTCTGTCTCCGAGCACAGAGGGAGAATCCTAGATTGGCAGAGCTGGAAGGGAACTTGCGGGCCATCGCGCCCAACCCTCTGCTCGGAGGCAGCATGACGGCAGCTGCAGCATCCCCGACCGCAGAGCCTGCCACCTCCCTGGGCAGCTTGTCGCATCGCCGCGGGCACAGCTCCGACTCTTACCGAAATCTCCCCTCCTGTCACTGGAGCCCGTTGTTTCTGGTCCTGCCCCCTGTAGCCGCCGGGCAGGACGGTTCCTCGCCCTCTTCTTGGGGGCAGCCCTTTAATAGCTGAAAACTGCTATCGTTTCTCCCCTTAGTCTTCTCTTCGCTAGGCTAAACATACCCAGTTCCTTCAACCTTTCCTCACAAGACTTGCTTTCCAGATCCTTCATCAGCTTTGTCTCCCCTCTTTTGAACCCGCGCCAACTTGTCAAAGCTGGACACGCACTGAGCCGAGTGGAATTCTTACCTCCACTGGCTTGGAGGAGGCAATGGTTCTGTTAATGCAGCGTAGAATTGCACTAGTGTTTTCTTACAGCCTCATCCCACTGCTCAGCTTGTGATCTACCACAGTCCCTTGAGCCTTTCCTCAGGGGCTGCTGCCCAGCCGGGTCTCCCCCATCTTAGACTTAGGCATGTCGGGGACTCAGAGTCCTAGCTTTGTTGCTCACTCATGTAGGACCTTGAGATGCTTTCAAACTCGGGGTCTGCCTGCAAAGGTTTATGCAGGCATTCAGTGGCATATCTTTAGGCTAAAATTGGTTGGGGATCTGAACTGGGATCAGTGTTTAATATACCTGGAAAAGGGAGTAAAGAGTGAGGGGATCAAATTTGCAGATGACACAGTTATTCAAGGTAGTTAAAACCTGTGTGAACTGTGAGGAATTACAGGAGGATCTTGCGTGACTGGGCAACTAAATGCCAGATGAAATTCAGCGTGGTTAAGTGCAAAGTGATGCATTTAGGGAAAAATAATCCAAATTATACCTACATGATGCTGGGTTCTAATATAAGGGTAACCACTCGGGAAAAGAATCTTGGAGTCATTGCGGACAATTCATTAAAAACCTCAGCTCGATGTGTGGCCGTGATCGAAAAGGCAAACAGTGTTAATAGGGATTATTTGGAAAGAGGTGGAGAACAAAAAACGGAGCTGTGGAGTGTAAATTTTCCAAAGCCCGTACACCCAGTTTGAACCTTTCTGGCAGACGGATGCGGGGATTTCAGAGGTGGGGCTCTGCTACGCCTTTAGCAGGAGAGGCCTCAAAACGCCCCAAGTGTCCCAAACTCACAAATTGGGCCCTAAACCGCACCAGGTTAAGAGTAAGAAACTGGGTTCTCTCTTTGCTTTCTGGTCTCTGAGCTCCGGGGAGCTCTGCAGCCACAGGGGCGGTTCTCAGAAAAGACTAGCAACTTTTTTAAAAAACAGTTGAGCCTTAGGATTTGATGGCAGACCTTGTGATTTTTGTCTGCACGTGCGTGTGTGTGTGCGCGTGCGTGTGTGTCTGCACGACCTCTGTGTGTGTGTCTGCGTGTGTGTGTGTGTGTGTGTGCTGTCTCTTATACACATCTCTGGTGGCCCTCACAATATCACAGAACTCTGGGTGGAGGGGTTCAGGCACCTGGCCCCCCCCCCCCTTTAGATTGGATTCATGTAACTCCATCCAGCCTGTCAAAAGCAGGAGAGGGGGGCGAAGGCAGGAAAATCTGTCAGCGCGGATCAGTGGTGCCGCCCCATTGCTGGGACACGGGCTCCGTGGTGACATTTTGCTTGGCGGATGAAGCTTTTGACAGAGGCGGCGGCTGTAATAAAGTCTCTTGAGAGGCTGTGGCCCCCTGGCTTCCCCAGCTAACAGCCCCTTCTCTTCACTAAGTATTTGTTTCAGGTTACGTCCTAGCAGTTGGGTTTCCAGCTTTATTACTTTTTCACTAGTTCTGCAGGAATGGCTTCCTGCTCTCCCCTCTCTGCCCTCCCCCGCTTCCCTGGCTGCTGGTCTGGGCCTCATCTGATCAGCATTCATTCAGCCCAGCCTGGAAGCTGCAAGGCAGCAAGGCACGGCTTGCTTTGCAAGGGTTTAAAGGAATTAATAGGAACGTTTCTGGCATCCCCGGGAGGGAAAGGAGCCGCAGGCACTGCCAGGGCCTTTCTCTCGGATACCTCCTCCTCCTCCGCTGTTCCCTGGCAGGAGTGCATCCTGGCCCTTGGTCAGGAACAGAACCAGTCTGCCCCATGGAGCGTAGCTGGGGTAGGGCCCCTGCTTCTCCAACAGCACTTAGGTTTCCATTTAGACCACTGGGCTCTGGATCCATTCACTCCAATGAGCTTTGGATCAGGCCCTTAGCAATCTGCCTAATAAAGCAGGATTGAGGGATGTTCCCAGGCTGCTCAGGACCCCTCCTAAACGTAGCCGTCCAAGGTCGAACTGGTGGCTCAGCCGAATCCAGGGGAGATGCTGGCTGCTCTGTGCACAGAGATTGCCCACAGCCCCGACCCCCCAATCAGTACCCAGGACCCCAACATGCCAGGTGCAGCTGGGGGCAGAGGCAGCCGCCGAGATGCTGCTCTAGGGGCACTTCCACCAATGGGGTTTGCTTGGCTTTCAGTCTGTGGCCCCCGAGGCAGGAATATCCATGGGAGTCACCAGCTCCCAAAGAGGCGACGTGTCCTGGGCAACAGGCGGTTCTCTTCTTGGTGACTGACGCAGGAGAGGCAGCGAAAACCTGCCCAGCCCCAGGGAGCAGGGCTGCCTTCCTCCCCTCCCTCCTGCCCTCAGCTCCGAGGTCCTAGGGACAGGAGCCGTGCACCTGCACATCCTAGCCATGAAGCGTGAGCCTGCCCCTTCCCCCAGTCTGTCTCCTGTTTGCGGCCAAGAGAGCGCAAGTTCCCTTCCTCCAGGGCTCCTGCCCCATTCTGCAGGCGGCCAAGGGACTTCCTAGTCTGGGCAGCGGGAATCCCTTTGAATTGTGTCTGGACGTAGCGCGGTCACGGGGCCCTGACCCACGACTTTGCAGGGGGAGGGGGGAGCTGGCTGCTCCTGAGGGGAAGCTGAGCGGTTGCGTCCACGTCTCCTCAAGGTGCCTTTCTCGTTCCCCTTCCAGGCATCGAGTGTCCCCGCGGAGCCCGGAACCTGCCAGGCCTTGTCCAGGAGGGAGAGCCCTTCAGCGAGGAGGCCATGCTCTTCACCAAGGAACTGGTCCTGCAGCGTGAGGTAGGAATCCAGGAAATGGGGCACGTGGAAGTGGGAGCTGCCTCCACAGCACGGACTGTGCTCCAGGGTGCTAGGCCCTGGGGATCTAGTTGTTCAGACTGGCTGAGAGGTTGCTTCATGCACCCCCAGGCCTAGTGAGTCTGGTTGCTTTGAGCCGTTGAATTGGCTTTGTCTGTGGGTGGTGAATGCCTCACGCAGATTCACTTCCTGGCCTGGCTTGAATGAAACCTTTTTGGGATCGTGCCCAAACCTCAGCAGCTTTTTAAAAGCTACAGGGCTCTTGCCTGTTCTGACTCAATGGGAAGAAGCCCAACTGGGCTGTTTGTTCGCCCACGAGAGGGGAGTAGGAATTGCTTGTTGCTGGATTCACTGTCCGCGCAAGCCCAGTGTTGGGGCTGTCCTGACTGGCACGGAGAGGCTAGGCTGGATGAGTGGCAGGGAAGCGGCGTCCATGTTCTAGACCTCAAGGAGCACCTGGGCGCTAGGGTGAAGGGGAGGGAAGCGGCGTCCGTGTTCTAGACCTCAAGGAGCACCTGGACGCTAGGGTGAAGGGCAGGGAAGCGGCGTCCGTGTTCTAGACCTCAGGGGGAACCTAGAGAGCATGCTGGAGAGACAAGGGAGCAGTGTCCATGTTCTAGGTCTGGAAGGGCAGGGGAGTGACGTCTGTTCTCCAAACTGCATTTCAGCTCTTGGCTGTTTCAATCCTCTGTTTTCCTGTCCTATCTGATCCCTGCTTTGCTGGCTCCAGAGCGGTCCCTTTGAGGCCTGATCCAGAGAGCAGGCTGGGTCACTCACACTCGATGCTGCCGTTAGCTCCGACGCTTTGACATGTCCATTTAGGGTGAGCCCAGGCAGGCCTTATCATCTTTCAGCCGCAAGGGATAGGAGGCTGGGTTGAGAGGGCAGGGAAGGGCTTGGCCATGAGGTCTTACCCTGCGCTCACAGAGCCACGAAAGCTTGGGTGGCCTCCACGCTTGTGGGGCTTGGGCCAAGGGCCATCTCCTTTGTTGAGCTGGTAGGAGGCTGCCACTGCCGTGCTGGCCTTGTGGGAGCTCTGCACCAGAGGGCTTGGGCATGGTCCTGTGGATAAAAAGCCGTGGGCGCAGAGCAAGTGAGCACGGTAACTAGGGCTCAGGGGCTTGCTTGTTGGATTCCTGAGCCCTTGTCAGTCTGGCTTTTGTCCCGGGCAGGGGACCAAGATGGCTCCTGGGGCCCTGGCCAACACGTTTCCAGGCTCAGCATGGGAGAAGGGGCGGAGATGGTTCAGGAAGCAGGGGAGAAGGAAGGGAGCTGAAAAGGGGGGCGGGGGGTGAGGACAGTATCTTTCCGTGAGAGTCCTCTGTCTTGAGTGGACATTGGAAACTGAGGCGGGAACTCGCACCCGGCACAGTCCCACAATGTCGTGCCCAGAGGAGACTACTACTTCCACGTGGGGGTGGGGGAATGTCAGCAGGGTGCGTGGGCTGACTGATTCCTGTGGAACATTCTGGGTGAGGAATATTTACGTATCAATTTTACATCCCTGCCCTTTATTCTTATTCCCAACAATTAACCAGCTTTTAACTCAATTTAAAGCTCTCTCGAGAATGGTCAGGCCAGTTTCCCAGATATTTGGGGGGGGGGGGTGTCCTCCGTTGGAAGCGAGCTGGCTCGGAGCCGGTGACACTTCCTGCCCCCTTGCTCTCGGGCAGGCCCGCTGTGTTGCTGTCTCTGGTCCGTCTAATGAACGCTTAGCAGGACGGACCAGTTCCTTGCAGTGAGCTGCTTCCTCTGTGCTGTTGTGTCTGGCAGTCCTTCCACGTTGCTCTGTCCTTACCCCAGCCGTACACACTGCCATGCTGGCTGTGCCCCGCTCAAGCAGGGAGGCTCTACTGGACTCCAGTAGCTTGGGGAGCGGGGAATTCCCACACGGTCCCTAGTCTAGCCGGGCCATCGGCAACCCCGGGGGATGCTTCCACTAAAGCGTGTGACGGCAGGAAGCCGGACCCTGCAGGAGCGAGTTTCGTTGGCTGTTGTGCTGAGGGGGCCCTCCGCCCTGCAGGCTGCCGACGGCTCCCTCCCCCAGTTCAGGGAGAAGTCATGTCCTTTTGGAAACAAGAAGGGGAGGCAGTGGAGCTGCACAAATGTCAGTTCTTCTTCGAGTGGGGCTCGGTGACTCACGCATGCCAGTGTGAATGACAGAGCCCATCTCAAAGAACCACGGTTACAGGGGAGTAGCCCCGGTTTCTTGGCCGAGGAGGATAAGGACATGGATTTTTATTGATTGATTTAAAGATTTGTTACCCCACCCCTCCTGCCACAGGCAGCTCGGGGCGGCTTACAGTCATTAAAACATCCGTAGCAGAGCAGTGACTATCTATCCCCGAGGAAGAGGCAGTGCAGAGTTCTCGAGGTTTGTAACACTGCTGTAGCTCGATGCAGCCTACCCAGCAAGACTGAAATGGGGAACCTGCAGGCAGTGTTATCCCGTTCCCAAACTCCCTGCCACCATCCCAAGTAGAAACGCCCGCAAAGGACCAACCCCTGGAACTCGGTCATTTTAGAAACCACTCTGCCAAAAGCGACCCTCCAGCCGTGCCGGTCGGTCTGTCTCTGTGGGTCTTACCTGGCCCTTCTCACTTTGCTGTGCACCTTACACCGGTTCCCCCAAACTCTCCTGTGGGCCGGCCAGAGGAGGAGGCTGAGTGACTCGGGATTCCCGCGCATAATAAATTCTGCCGTGCCTCTGTGTAACTGGGCCCATTCCGTCTGTGTCCCCCCTGAGAGCGGCAGTCTAATCTCAGCTTCCCTTCTTCCAAGTGCTGCCCGGAGACTTCCCTGAGCGAGCACCTCTCTTCCTGCTGCTCTGATGTGATAGATGTGCTTATTTATTTATAGACTGCACGCTTGCGAGGTGCTTGAGGTATAGCGCAGTCCTGTTCCTGTACCGCTCGGTTAAGAGACTAATCTCCTAGCTCTGCAGACGGTTCTGCCTTTTCTGTGGTAGCAGTTTCTCTCAATCTGCCTGCCTTGGCTTCTGTGAGATTGCTGCATGGGCTCGTCCTGAGCCAGTCAGCCAGGGCTGGAGCGGCTGCCTATGAGAGTGGACACAGACCAGATGTCCCTTATTTCAGACGCCCCAGCTCCGAGGAGTCCCTCGTAGGAAGTGACCTGCTCCGTCATTCCCTTCTAGCAAGCAACCTGACTGTTAGCCACTGATGGACTGATCCTCCACAAACTTATCCAGTCCTTTTTGAATACAGTTATACTATTAGCCCCCATGGCAATGAGTTCCGCAGATTAATTGTGCCTTGTGAGAGAGAATGCTTCCCTTTAGTTTTTAACCTGCTGCCTGTTAATCTTGTTCATGAGAGAAGGTAAACTCCTCCCTATCCACTTTCTCTGAGCTCCTCGGGATTCTGGGGATTGTATGTGGAGTGCCTGGGGAGTGGGGCTGCTACCATGGACTTGGAGAATAGCACCCTGGTGTCTCTTTCCCCAATACCATAGCCTGCCTTCGGTGGCGGCGGCGGCGGCTGCACGTTGAATTAGCCACGCCGAGCCCTGAGTGGTAACCCTTCATTTAGAATTCCTTGTAAATACAGAGCGAGACATGGGTTTTCCAGTGTCTCTGACGAGGCACTTATTGTTGGGTTTTGTCTGTTTTTTGACCCTGCAGTCTGCCTTAGACACGGCTGTCTCAAATCATTTTGTATCGCCCTCAAATGTTGCACCTTGTGGGCTGCCTATAAGGCCTCCTGCTCAGTTTCATGGCTGCTTGCTTAATTCTACAAAACTGCCTGGCTTGGAGGTCTATAGAGCGAGCCTAGGTTGGTTCACTTTGACATCATTCGTTTCACATCATCTCAGAAAGGAGGAGTTAGGCAGAAGTAGGAGAAAGAGAAAATGTTTGTTGGAAAGCATTGACTGCCTAAGGAGAGAGCCAGTGTCACAGTGCAGGGGAGGAGGGGCTTGACTTGGTCCTGGGAAGCCAGGGTTCAAATCCCGCCCTAGCCATGAGCTCGCAGGGTGACCTTGGGCAAGTCGTAACCTCTCCGCCTCAGTTCCCCCATCTGTAAAATGGGAATGTGATAGAAACGAGGAGTCGTATAATAAAATGGCCAGCTTCATGAATAGTTATGGGGCGGCCATTAACGTCACTTTGGTAACTGCTGTTGAGCTGAAGGCCGGCTGGTTGCACAGCTGCTCTCCCCAGCAAGTCCCTGTCCTGAGCGTCACTTGGGCAGAGAGCACCGGTCTTCTTCGGACAGAGCAAGCTGAACCACTTCTTCGCAGGACGGGGAGAACCTTCCTTTAGAGTCTCTTTATTGGGGATTGAAAGGAGATTTATACAGTATCTTATTCTAAATAATTACAGCTACTAACAATCCTTTAAGGCAGTACTAGATTTTGTTTATTCTTATTATTATTATTATTAGCATTTGTATAGCGCCAGCTGTGTGCCTGGTGCTTTACAGAACAATGAGATAGACGCGGTCCCTGCCTACGGCTCACAATCTAATAGAGACGGAGGGGGGAGACAAGGAGAGGGGACGTAGGGAGACACATGGGATAAATAACAGTCAAGCGGATGCGAGGTCTCAGGGGCACGTGCTTGGCTTGGTTGCGGTTGGGCAGGAGTCTGCGGGGAGGGCAGACAGGAAATGTTTCTCATCTGTTCCTGTGTGGATTCCATTTCTGTTTTGTTCGAAATATTTGTCTATAACGTGACTGTTTGTAGGATCAAAATCATCCTTTTTAGTAAAATCAATTTCTTTCAAACCTTCTGACCCTGTCTTGATTTCCTGCGTGTGGAAAGTCAAAGGGAACGATGGAGCCGGCTGAGCGGAGGCTGGGAACCTTTCTCATAGAAATTCCTACACGCCTCCCTGTTCATCACGTCCCCGCTTTGGATTCCAGTGCGGATCCGTGGAACAAGCCTCTCTAGACGTGTCTCCTTTGTGAGAACTCGCCATTGATTCTGATCTTCTAACCAATTATTGATCTGTGAACAGAACCCCCCCCTTCCTATCCCCAAAGACTTTGTGAAATTCCCGACATGCTGTCTCAACTGGATCCCCCTTATCTGCACTGCAAGGGGGCTGAGGAGCTTCATCCTTCCTTATTGGACAGTCCAAGCTAATGATGTTTGCACCTTTTATAAGGAATATTCTTGGTGGCTGAATAACCGCAAATTGGAGCAGGTCAAATACTTTAACTCTCTCGGAATAGTTTTTTCTATGACCGAACCCTGTGGGCTACATGGGAAGGATGTCGGGCAGCCCTGCTGCAGCCCCGGTGCATGGCTTGCTTAGAGTCTTTAACCTTAAGGGGGGCCCTGAGGGTGTTTGAGATTAAGGTGATCCCTCAGGTCTGTTATGGTGCCCAGACCTTTGGGGGGAGGGGGGGTTTACCCTCATTAGAGGCTGTTCAAGAAGGATTTTGGGTGTCCCCCCTGGAATGACAGCCTCAGTATTGTGATTAGAAACTGCAATGAAATCATTCAGCTCGAGGTGTATTTCGCTGCTACTCTCCTTTTGGCTGAAAGTTTTACACTCCCCCTCGACGTCATTCCTACAGCTTTGCTGAGTAATTGTAGTATCAGCTCCTGAAAAGGGCACTTCGGCAGTTAGCTTAGAGGTTTGGGATTTTCATGGGATTACCTGGCCCCCGTGGGAGGCTAGGCGACCTGTTGGGCAGCATGTTGCCGATCTAGATCTTCATGCATTGCGGGCCGCTGCCATTTCCTCAAAGGCATCGCCATGGTTTAAATTTTGGATCCCGGGACCAAATGCTTCTTGTTACCTTTTCCCTTCTAACCTCTCTGCTGCATAGAAAAGCGTTCACAGCTCCGCGTCTACAAACTCTGCAGTCTCTGGTGACCCGTCCTAGGGTCGGTAGCCTGGGATTAGATATCCCAAGAGGGGCTGCCTCTCTGGGGCTGCCCAGGTAGAGCACTTGGTCCACCATTTACTTTTCTGCCCAGTTTACGCACGCATTCACACTCAGATGTTTGAGACCCTTAATGTAGATGAAGGGATGTTGAGTTCACCCTTGAGACCGGTTTGTTTCTTATTAAATGAGTCTAGGAATTCTGTTTTGTGAATGGTTGCTACCTTTGCAGTCTCCGCAGCAAAACTGAGGGCACAGTGGGCTGTGGCCAGTATCCTGGGGATTGAGTAGATTGGTCTGCTGTAAGAATGATCTCTTGGATGTGAATGTATGTTTTAATCTTGTTTTTCTTTGACATGGCCTGTTGGCTAGTGCGCTATCTGCAGATTTGTCAACCCCCTCAAGGAAGTCCAGTAAATTGGCGAGACACAACTTTCCTTTTACAAAAACAAAAAACAAAATTGGACTTTTCCCATCCTATCATGTTTGTCTAAATTTCTGCTAATTCTGTTTTTCTACGGCCTTTGCTAACTTGCCGTGCACCAGTGTCAGACACAGGATCATCTCTGGGGCCTTGCTTAGTAAGTGACTGGATTTAGTGATAGGTCACATTGTCCCTTCCGAACTCTAGGTGAATTGCATCTAGTTCTGGAAACCTACTGCTGCTTAGTTTATCCACTTACTCCACGACTTCTTTGGGTGCCTCACCAGTTTGAGGTAGCTCTTCCAATTCGTCACCTGTCCTGCAGAGACTAGTTCAGTGTTTGGGTGTGTGCCTCAGCAGCAAAGGCCGATGCCAAGAACTCATTCAGCTTCTCCTGCTTGGCCTCAGCAGACTCCTGATGGGCTTCTGAAATGACTCTTTGGCAGACTGCTCCTTGGATTCTTTTTTGACCTGCCTTTACAGTTAACTTGGCAGTTGATTGATTCTCCTTCCCGCTTTGCTCATTTAGACTTTTGATTTCCCCTTTTGGGTGGAGTAGCCTCCTTGACTCACTGTGGATCTGGACTGGCATACGTTTGGTCGGTTCTCTTGTTAGTTTTTGTTCTGGGGATGCATTTAATCTGAACCTCTATTGGTTTTTTTGAGTTAGTATCCATGTTGCCCAAAGGCATTTGTTCCTTATAATTGCTCCTCTTCTAACTATCCTCTCATAATTGCAGAATTCCCTCTTTGCTTTGAAACTGGATGCTTCTGTCCTGGATTTAGTTGTTGTCATTTTCCCTCCTAGAGTGGGGTTGAGTTGAATTGCATTACGGTCACTGAGTGGCTCAGCTGCAACTACCTTTGGGACTAGATTCTGACTTCCACCCAAGGTAAGAGGACCTCTCCTACTGGGAGGGACAGTTAATGATGTGTTGCCTGGGTAAGCACTAAGGGGGATGCAACAGTCGTCGGCAGACATTGGCAAGCGGTCAAACCCCCAAGTGGGTGGGAGAGGACGCTGCTGGGGGCTCCATGTGCGTGGGAGGCCTAGGAGGAAAGTCATCCTGATTTCCTGTGGAATAGACTCCAAAGAGACACCAGCTGATGCTTGGTGGCGTGTTGCCAAAGCGAGGATCTCCAGGAGGAGAGGTGTAGAGAGATGCATCTCTCAATTCTGCGAATCTTAGGAAACCCACCCAGAGGAGGCAGTAATGAAAGGAGCCCCCTTCTGCCCTATCAGGTTTGGGCTCTCCACCAAGAGTTCAAGAGAGAGGGCTGAAATAAGGGGCGTCACGCTGGACTCATCACTGGAAACCAAGATCCTGAAAGATACAGGCAAGTTAAACTCGGAACTCCTTGATGCAGGAATTGCCAGCTGAATTTACTGGTTGATGCTCGGCAGGAGGTCAGACCCAAGGATCCCAGTGCGGGGAACTCCGTGTGCAGCTGGTGCACTCTCAAGAGTCCCGAGGACACTTATGGAAGTGACTAAGTTGCTGTGGAAATACAGTGGTGTTAGGCTGGAGGACTGGGAAGTAGCAGATGTCGTGGGCTTGTCTGTAAGAGAGGGATAGAGTCAAGGGATCCCCCCGGCCTGAGGGTTATCTAGCCCAGCTACCTGTTCAGCTGCAGGACAACTACGGCCACAGCATCCCCGGCAGGTGGCTGGTTGACACCGCCAACCTGATTTCAGGACAAGGTCAATTGGTTAGAGCTATGAAACACCTGGATGAACAAAGCAGCCTGATTTCTGGCAAGGCTCCTAATCTTCTGGAATCCTTCCAACCCACGAGGAGGAGGAGGAGGAGGGGTGTGCGTGTTTGGGGCTTGAGAGGGCCCTTCCCAAGAGGCTGCGCAGGCAGGTCACAGCCCAAAGCGTAGGGCAAAGAGGCCTGCGGCAAATTGCTGCACTGTGTTTTCCAGGGACTTTAGAAGCTGTAGAAGCTCGGACCCCGAGCAGGTGAGTTGATTTCAAACTCCTGGCAGGAAACGAAGCAGCCTCTTCCAGGCAAGTGAGAACGGGGGAGGTTTCTTTGGTTTCTGAGTGAGGAGGCTGCAGGTTTTGCAGCCGACACAAGCCAGGCTGATGGCAGCACAGTGGGAGAGCGAGGCCCACAGCAGCGAAGGAGGCGCGTTGGCTCGGCGGGTGGCTGTGTCCTAGCGGTGACTCCTCTGCCCATCCCTGAGAGGCAGGGGCGCTCAGTCTGCAGCTGAGCTGGTCTCACGGCTTGTCACGGGGGCCCTTCTAGGGCCATTCAGTTCTCGGGGACTTGTCCTGCAACACCCCAATGACCCCAGACTAGGGGTTCCTAAATTTAGGGTCTGGCCTCTACACTCTCCAGCCTGTACCAACCTTTAAGGACTTCTCTCCCCATCCTTCGCTGCCGTGGGCCTCGCTCACCGTTGGCCTGCCATCAGCCGTGCCGGCTGCAGATAACCATAGTATCTACGACTTGGTCCCACCTGGGTTGTAGGATCCCCAATGGTGAGGCCTGTCTTCCTTCCAGAGGCCTGGGAAGTGAGTAGTCCCCAGAGGGCCCCCTGGCCGGGCCTGCTTTGGGCTTCCTAGCCCTGGCAGTCTTGCCTTCTTGGAGATGTGCTTCCTTCAGCCTCTCCTCAACAGCTGCAACCCTCTGTCTCTTCAGGGCCCTTATATAGGCCTGAGCCCTAGTCTCTTGGGCTAGCTTAAAGGGCCAGTATCCTTTTTCCAAATTGATGCCCTTAGGCATCCGTTGTGAGGGCCTAACTCGGCCACCATTTTGTGGCTTCTTTAGACTTTGTCGCCATTTTGTGGCGCAACACTGCCACACAGCTGTTGAGAACAACATGGCTGCCTTGCTGGCTGTACTGTCGGTATCCACTGCGGCTCCCGGGACACCTGGGCTGGGGCACGTTCTCAGGACCCTCCATTCTGGGTTTTGTTTGCACTCGAGTCTGGACCTTCTGGAGAGGGTGTGGGACGGAGGAAGTGACTGGCTTCCTGTTGAGTGTTGTGCATGCAACTCCTAGCAGCACAGTGACTAATCTATCCAAGCACTCCTTGCCTTCTTGCTGCTTCCCAGCACAGACATCCCCTTCTGCACAACACCGGCCGGTCCCCTGACAAAGCGTACGGCACCTTATTAGCCGGCACAATGTGAAGTCTAAATAATTTATGCTACGCTTGTCAAAGATACAAAGTACATTTAGCAAAGCGTGATTCCGGCCTTCGCGCATGCCCACGTTGTGACTGGCTAACCCAGAAAAACGACTTGCTCGTTGCTGCCCTGACCATTAGCACAATTGAACAAGACTCTGCTGCCCCTTGGCCAGCCCTCCACCCTACCCTGCCGGGTGATCACCCCTGCCACGGAGCAGGCAGCGGAGGAGTCCCATCTCGCCGGGATAGAGATTTCACAGGCAGCTCCTGACGTTTCACCTCTGATTAGTGACTAAGATGGGGCTTTGATGAAGGTGCTAAGTGGAACAAGGGCCCGCGCTGCTAAACAGGAATGCAGTAACTTGACCTTTCAGTCTGCCGCACGCACCATTTTGGCACAGAGACTGGGAACCTTTCGTGCCTCTGACCTTTTTAAACCCAAACATGAGTGAGGAGGATAAAACGCGGGCTTCCTGGGCCTGCGGGGGCAGCAGAGGCAGGGAGAGGCCATGTTGTTGTTGTTGTTATAAGCATTTGTGTAGCGCCAGCTGTGTACCTGGCGCTTTACAGAACAATAAGAATGACGCGGTCCCTGCCTACGGCTTAGTCTAATAGACTCGGAGGGGGAGACAAGGAGAGGGGCCATAGGGAGAGACACGGGATAAATAACATTCAAATAACATGTAAAACGGGGGGGGGTCCATGTAGCTTAGCAGCTACGTGCCCCTTTGCCAGCACCATGGGCCTGGGATTGGCCCAAGGGCTCTCGTGCAGGGGAGAGCGTAGTGACAAAGTTGTGGCCACCCCAGTGCCCGTCTGAGTGTCCAAGATGGGGGCTGGTGACCCAGAACCAGCACAGCAGCAGCTGGCAAGCTTTCAGGAGTTAAAACATTTTCCTGTTAGCGAGCCGCACGCGACCTTGACTGGCCTGAGAGAGCACTAATTACACAAACCACCCTGCAGAGTTAGAAACTTCCTTAGATGAAAATTTAAATTACTCCTTTTTGATCTTCCAAGGGAAAATGTGTCTGAACATCCCAGCAGAGCTTTGTTGGGGCATTTCCCTGAGCGGGGGGGAGGGAGGGGGGCTAAGCTGCTACCGAGGGTGAGAAGGGCCGGAAAGGGTCAGAATTTGGTACTTTGGTAGTTAGCAGCCAGGAACACCAGCTGGGGATGGCCTTTCTGTTCCGGGGGCTGGCTCGGAAGGCATCTCCTCCTGTGCAGAGGGGCAGCCCCATGATGAGAGAGAATTGTAGTCCCCCCGCTTGCAAGGTAAGCGGGCATGTGAATGAGCTGGTTCCGCTGGCAGGCAGACACGTGAGAGCTGAACCCAGAGGCACAGACAGGCTGGGCTTGTTGCCTACCAACCAGTTTGAGGGAATCTCTCCTGAATCTGTTCTCACCACCACCCTTTTAATGTGCTTTCATTAAGGTTGCTTGATATTAAAATCCACTAACTCATGCAACTTCCCTGATTGAAACTTTGATGCCACACCAGAGCGGTGGATCCATTTTGTGTAATTATGCTGTGATTCATAATTTCAATATAGGATAAAAAATGCCCTCTGCAGCCTTCAACCGTCGCGCTGAATGATTGTCAAGATTAAACATACAATTTCTGCTCTCTCTGTGTCTCTCCTCCGCTGCCTTCTCCCCCTCTCTTCAGTGCAGTACAGGCTGTGTTTAGAGAATCAAGCTGTTGACATTCCTAATTCTCTCTTCCATTTAAATTAGCTGCCATTACGAGGTGTGAATGCATTGTGCTCCTTCCTGGCACTGCTTTACCTACCTGTGCGCATGCAGTGTGCCAAGCTCCCATGACCCCGAATGCGTCACGCTCGTCCCACCCAAACAACCTGAACACACACACACACACACACACACACCCCGCCCATTGCTCCCCGAATGCTCCTCTCGGCTCCGCTGCCGGCTCGTACACGGGCCGTGTGTGTGTGTGCAGGCGAGACTCAGAGAGCCAGGGGTGAGCCTGGCATTACGCCAGCACTGCGCAGCCACTTTACTTAACCCCATTCCTCCACTAACCCAGCCGATCCGTCTCTTTCCCGGTTTGAAATTTAAACCGGGAAAGGCTGTTTTCTGGCCTGCTGGCAGTGGGTGAAGGCAGTAACCTTGCACTGGCCGGAGCTTCCCGTTCCTACTGCCAGGGATCCCTGGAATGCAGCGTCTCCGGGAGGAGTGCAGCTGTGTCCAGCAGCCCTGCCCTGGCACCAGGCGTGTTGTAGGTCCCCTCACACACGTGACACACGTGACAGGAGCAGCCTTCCATGGAGGAGGGGAGGGGGAATCCAAATCTCCCAGCCTGGGGGCTCGGGGGGGGGCAGCAGGTGAGATTCTTGCTGGGGTGTGTGTGAACTGGCTCCACCTCCACAGCTGTGGCTTTCTGCTCTCACCTCAGCTGTCCAGGAGCTCGCATCCCCTTGTCTGCCGCTGGGAGCTTTGGGAGAGTGGTGCTTAGCTCCCTTTTTCCTTCCCTTCATCTCTTGGATTTGTCTGGTGCCTCAGACTCCCTCCCCGTGTCGCTGTGTCAGATCTGCTGGTTGTGAACCCCCTCCTCCAAATTGGAGAGGGGGATCTGGCTGCACGAGCCCAAGCTAGTCTGCGCCTGAGTGAATCCAGCAGGGCTGTAGCGTCGCGGGGCGATTTCCTGTATGGTGAGGCACTGGCCCAGTCTAGGCTCCACAAGGCAGCCCTCCGGGCAAGTGACTGACTTGGGTTGGTCGCTCCGCCTGCACCTGCCGCGGCCTCTGCTTGCGTCTATGGGATCTGAGAGTTTGGGCTTGGAGGCACAGATGGTCTCCCCGGGGTTGCTTCGAGGCCTCCTGTGCTGCCTCATCAGTGTCGCGTGCCCAGGGCAATCGGACACTGCGCGCTTGCCCCATTACTCATTCAGGAGGGAGTTTCCTCCTCTCGGATTGATTCTGTCGGACTCCAGCAAGGCACCTGCCTTCCTTTTAAAAGCTTTGGCTTTGGCATAATTAAACCAGTTTCGGGATGTCTCCAGGGTGCGCGGTGAGCCTCCACTTTCTCTCCGTAGAAGGACCAGGGAATTATTGCACTCCGTCCTTCTGGATGTGGGAGGCTGTGGTCCCTCCCTGCCGCGCGCGCTCTTGTGCACTTGGTGTGCGTGCACGCAGGGAGGCTGCTCTGTGGGGGTGCCTTTCATTGAGCTTGCCCCAGCTTTGCTTTGGCCTGAGCCGAGTTCTGGCTCTTCCTCCTGCTCTGCCCCCGGAAGCAGGCACAGTGCCTCTGATCTGGAAGAGCCAGTGGGCACAGACACAGAAGGTGAGCGCTGGGGGGACGCCCTGCCTCTTGCAGCAGCCAGGGGCAGGCCTGATCCTGCCCTGCCCCAGAGGTGCTGCTGCTTCGAACCTCAAGTGGGTTGATAAATGGAAGTGGCCGGTGTGGCGTAATGGGTCCAGTGGGGGGGTGCTCTACTCCAGTCCTAGCCCCCTCCCTCACTGCGTGCCCATCACCATAACACTCGGGTTTTGCTGCCACCACCAGAGCTACGAGCTTCCGGGGTTAAGGGCTGCTCTGGAAGCCCAAACCCTGCTCCTTATTAGAGATTGCTTTCCCAGCGTGAGCCGAACTTGGGAAGTGTTTTGGGTCACAG
>QEPC01007955.1:534528-546169 GCA_003113815.1 Sphenodon punctatus
CTGAGCCGGGCAAGCAGGGGGCTGGAGCCCAGGGCTGAGGGCCATCGGCAGAGCTTTTGGGGGGGTGGGGCTGAGCTGGGCCGGCTGCAGGAGACTGGCAGAGCTCGGGGGGCTGGGAGCTCCAGGCTGAGAGAAGAAGGCTATGCAGGACCATTCCTCTCATGTAGAGAAGGTTTGCTGCTGCCGAGTTGTGTTGTGTTGTGGAGGAGCAAGTGCACCAAGGGGGTCAGCGCCATGCCTTGCTCAAGTGCTCAGGCGTCAGCTACGTGTGCGTGTGTTAGGAGCTGGCCTAGCTTGGGAGTGGCAGCCCCCTCCAGCAGGAAGCCCTTTCCAACATGGCACTGACTGATGCTGCTCCTCGCCCCAAGGGCACAGTCCTGGGGTTAGTGAGGGGGAGCATCAATCCTGTCGTGTTGTAGCGTGGCCGGGCGCTGGCTGAGCCCAGCGGAAGCCCTCGCAGCGTGCGTAGGACCCACCCAGTAGGCAAGACGGGAAGGACCAGGCAGCAACCGCAGCCTCCAAGGGCCAGTGCAGCAAGTGGAGGGGGGGGGGCAGGAGAGAAGATGGTGCCGGGGGCGGGGTCCTCTCCTCCAGCCCCCGCCGGCATGACACGGTCCTCGCAGGGATAGAGCCTTGGCGCCTGGGCAGGTGAGGCAGCTCCTGTTCCCCCCGGGGCTGGCAGAGCAGGAGGGTTGTCCAGTGGGCAGGCTAGCACGGGTGGCAGAGTGAGCCTGCTTCCCAAGGGCTGGGCTGCCCCGCCCTACTCAATGAGCTGTCCGTGCGCAGCACAACGAGCCGCAGAACCAAGCATTGGTGCTCAGCGTCCCTCAGTCCTGCTGCAGAATTGCCTGGGGTCAGGCTGAGGGCTGGTGGGTCCTGAGCAGCTTGGAATCTGGGCGAGAGCAGAATTAGTTTGTGTGGTGGGAAAGGTCGCCGCTCGCGGAGCTCGGCACTGAGAGCTCAGTTGTGCCAGCACCGTGCCGCCAGGCGCTGCCAATTCCACCCAGCTGCCTGTTGCACGGAGGGAGGGAGGGAGGGAGTGTTTGGGTTTGATGCAGCTTGATCTGCATGTTAATGTGAGCCCAGCTCCAAAGGTTGCCATGAACTGCTGCTTGCCTCTGCCGTCATTTAATTAAATTTCTTTTCCCCTCCCTGCTCCGGAGCAAGGGAAGGAGTGAGCTGCCGTCGCCAAGACGGGCTGGTAATTTCAGCAGTTCCTCGGGAGCCACCGGGTCCCTCTCTGAGCCAAGGTGGGAGCAAGCAGTGACGCGTTGGGCGGACTCTGCGGGTAGTAAGTGGCTCTGCAAGCCCAGGGGATGGGGGGCTGCCCTCTGCCTGAGAGCAGCCTTCCAATACGTATAGGGCTGCTCCCAAGAAGGTGGCAAGGAACCGTTCTGCCTGGCTCCAGAGCGCAGGACTAGAAACCATGGGACGATGCTAGAGGAAGGGATTGGAACGTTGGGAGGGAGCAGAGCGAATGTCTCCAGGGTGGGAGTTCCAGAGCAGCAAGGGAGAAGGGGCAAAGACGTTTAGAGGAGCAAGCAGGTGAGGGTGAGGGCAGAGGAGCAAAGCTCCCGGGCACGAGCACAGCGGGATACAAGAGTGGGGAGATATGGGGGAGCAAGGCCATGAAGAGCCTTGAAGGTGAAGCCCAGGAGCTTGTGTTGAATGCGTTCCCCTAGAGGGAGCCAATGCAGGGCGGAGAGGAGGGGCTGAACGTGGTCAAAGCGATGGGTGAGGTGGATAACTCTGGCTGCGGCGCGTTGAATGGAGATGAGAGGGGTGAGATCAGAGCGGGGGAGGCCAGAAGGGAGGAAGTTACAATAGTCAGGGTGAGAGACGACTAGAGCATGGACTAGGGTTTTTGCAGCGGCAGCAACAGTCAGGCAGGACCGGATTTTAGCAATATTGTACAGGGTTAAGCGACAGGATTTAGCAACAGCATGGATCTGAGGTGTAAAGGAGAGGGAGGAGTCAAAGATGAATCCCAGGCTACGGGCCTGAGGGACCGGCTGGATGGTGACTCCCTCAGTGGAAATTGAGAGGGAAGAAGGAGGGGAACGTTTTGGGGGAAAGATGAGGAGTTCGGACTTGGCCATATGAAGCTTGAGTTGGCGGCGAGACATCCAAGCAGAGATGTCAGAGAGAGAGTCAGCGATACGAGACTGGATGGAGGGGGAGAGCGCGGGAGTGGAGAGAGAGTTGCGTGTCATCAGCGCACAGGGGATACTGGAAGCCGCGGGGTTCAGTGAGTTTACCCAGACAGGGAGTGTAAATGAGAAGAGAAGGGGGCCCAAGACAGAGACTTGGGAACTCCCACAGAGAGAGGAAGCGACACAGAGGAGGTACCAGCAAGAGAAAGCAGCGGTTTGAGAGATACAAGGAGAACCCGTTGAGAACAGAGTCCCGGAAACCAAGGGATCGTAGCGAATCCAGGAGGAGGCCATGGGCGAGAGTGTCAAAGGCAACAGAGAGATCGGGGACAAGAATGGAGTAGAGACCCTGAGACTTAGCTAAGAGAAGGTCATTGGTGATTTCGGCGAGGCCAGTCTCAGTTGAGCGGAGAGGGCGGAAGCCTGATTGAAGGGGGTCAAGGGAGGAGTTAGAAGAGAGGAAATCAAGACAGCGCGTGTAGACCGCCGGCTCCAGGAGCTTAAGGGTAGGAGTGAAACGGGGCGCTAGCTGGAAGGGTCAGAGGGCTCAAGAGCAGTCTTTGTAAGGCTAGCGTGTTTAAAGGCCGATGGAAATGAGCCAGTAGAGAGGGAGAGATTGATGATGTGCAGCAGAGAAGACGCAGCCGTGGGGGCGATCGACGTTAGGAGGCGAGAGGGGATGGGATCAAGGGGGCGGGTGAAGGGGTTGGACGAAGAGAGGAGGGAGGTGATCTCATCAAGAGAAGCTGGGGAGAAGGAGAAGGAGAAGAGGAGAGAGGCCGGAGGGGGACTAGCAGGGCAGGCAATGGAGGAGGGAGAGCGCTGAGAAGCGATCGCAAGGCGGAGTTTATCAGTCTTGTTGTTGGAAAAGGAGAAAAGTTCCTGTGCAGAGAGAGAAGGAGGTGATGGGGGAGGACAGGGAGGCTTCAGAGGTGGCGGGGGTTGCGGGAGTGAGATTCAATGAATGTGGCGTACTAGCGGTCTTTGGCCAGGGAAAGGGCATCACTAAAGGCAGACAGTGCAGTCTTATAGTGGATGACGTCGGCAAGCTCACGAGACTTCCGCCGGAGGCATTATGATATTTTCAGTTTTATTCTCTATCCCCTTACGAATAATTCCTAATTCTGTTTGCTGTTTTCACCACTGCCACACACTGAGCTGAGGATTTCAATGTATTCTCCACAATCGGGGGTCTGGAAACCAAGTCCTATGAGGAAAGGTTGAGGAGCTGGGTATGTTTAGCCTGGAGAAGAGAAGACTAAGGGGAGAGATGAGCGCTCTGAAGGGCTGTCGCAGAGAGGATGGCAAAGACTTGTTCTCTCTTGCCCCTGAAGGCAAAACTAGAAATAATGGGCTCAAATGACAAGAAAGTAGATTTTGGCTAAACATTAGGAAGAAGTTCCTAGCGGTAAGAGCTGTTTGACTGCGGAACAGACACTGCTGAGGGCGGGGCGGGGGGTGTGCGCCTTCGCTAGAGGGTTTCAAACAGAGGCCGGACGCCGTCTGTCAGGGACGCTGTCGCTACGGATTCCCTGCACTGAGCAGGGGGCTGGACTAGATACCCTCTGAGTTCCCTTCCAACTCTGGTTCAGTGACTCTAAGGTCCGTTAGTTGTTCTGCATCCAAGCAGGGATTGGATGAGATGGCCCTCGAGATCCCTTCTGGCTCTGTGCTCCTAGAACCCTCCCACCCCAGGGGGGGGCATGCTGGGGGCTTCGAAGGGCCCTTTGTCTTCCCATGGGCCTGCCGGTGGAGCAGTGGGAGGAGGAAGGCTCAGCTCCTCCTCCCAGGCTGTGAGTGTGAGGCCTCCCCATTCTTCCATGGGGTCCGGCCAATCCCTCCCCTGGCCGGAGCAAGGTGTCGTGCTTCGGTCCTAGTGCTAGCATGCAGGGAAGGCAGGTCGAGGGCCATCCATCCATCCAGACAGTCTCTCTGTGTGCTCTGCCTGGCCCATCTCCCCTTGGTCCCAGCAGAACGCAGTCTGGAGCAGAACCGTCGCCCAGGCACTGGGGGAAATTAGCTTGCACGCTGCTTGCAAGCCTGCCACCCCCTTATACGCTCGTCCTTGCACACACCCCCTCCCCTCCTCCAGCCTTTGAAGTTCAACAAAAGCAGCAGCTCCGCAGCATCTAAGATGGCAAATTTCTGCTAAATTAACTTGATTAAAAGGCAGCTCTCCTCACTGGGCGCCGATTCCATTAGAATCTCCCTTTTCGGCCTTTTGCTTGAACCAAGCAGGAAGGGGGACAGATTCTAATTAAATGCATGCAGTGAAATTACAGCTGGGGCCATTCCGTCTCCCGGGGAGTCGTGGAGACGTGGCAGGAGGAAGCAGTGCTTGACCTCCGGTTTCTTGTGGAATGGTGCTCCGTCAGCAACAGCAGGGGAGGACCTGGGTCACCTCCAGCTTGGACAGGTCTCCGAGTCAGTTAAACTGCACTGAGCGCTGGACACAAACGGAGGGCATTTCGTGGCAGCAGTGAGAGCCAGGCCTGGGGTGCCCCTCGTGTGTGTGTGTCAGGATTCAGGTCTAGCGGCTGCAGCCCAAACCCCCATTCCAGGGCTGTTGGGCAGAGAGCGGACTGACAACCATGACTCCGTATTTGTGAAATAGCTGGTGGCATTTCCAAAATGGACGCCTGTTTCTCTAAAATTGTTCTCTGTTATTTCGAGCATCGGTTGCTCCGGTTGGTCCCGGTCTCTCTTTGTAGCTAGTGGTGGGATTCCTCTGTGCAGAAGGTTGGGGTGGTGCAGGGGGCTGGATCCCTTCCAGCTCGGTCACTCTGTTTCAAGTGTCATTTGACAAGATGGCAGCTCTTGTGTGGCCGGTCCTCCCAGAGGTGGTTCTTTGCTGGAGCTTGTTTGGACCTTGCTGGGCCAAGTCATTCCCTCCTGCTCCCAGTCATGCTCTGCGGCAGCAAGGCCCATCATGTTTAACGTGGCGCTGCCTGCAGTTCCCGTGCTAATGCTGGTTAGTCAGGGGGCATCTTCTGGGGCACCAGTCTCCTCCCCACAGCAGCTGCACCCCTATCATGGATGGGTACAGCCTCTTGTAGGCCAAGCGCCCTTCCCTGGGAGCCTGGCAGTGTGGGAGAAGCCGGAGGACAGCAGAGCTAGAGAGAACCAGGGCATCAGTCTGCTTGTGGGCAGGGAAGGAGAACGTGAGAGTTGGCTCAGAGGTGTAGCCCTGCCAGGAAGAGGCAGTCTGTGTGCCCTTGTCAGCTGGGGCAGCACCCCGGGAGCAGAGGGCCTGTCAGACCTGTGCTCAGAGTCCCAGAATCCTGCCCACTACGCCTGGACAGGACCTGGGCCCAGCTCCAACAAGCTCCTGGGAATCGGCCCGCAGGCGAGGCTGCAAAGAGCTCTCTGAATACCCAAGCCGAGTGTGGGATTGGGTCAGCTGGCACTAGGCCTGAAAAGTGGCAGGAGTTGGGGACGCTTCTCCCAGGGTAGACAAGCCATGCACTGTCCAAGGAGTCATCCTGCTGGCTGGGCACAGTCTGTTGGATGCGGGGGCACCCAGAAGCTGTTAGCTTCCTCTTCCCTCAGAGAGAACCACAGCAAGCCGAGGGCAGGGGACACGGACCTCCAACCTCTTCAGTCCTTCATATTCCACTAGACTGGCCGCCCACCCATAGTCTCCCCTCGCTGCTTAGCTGGGCTGTCCACAGCGCCACTGCCCAGGGGGGCAGGGAGGGAGAGCGGTGTCTTGGGCCCAGTGATAGCTGAGGACGTTGTGTGCCTGGCTTTACCGTCTCTTTGCCCTGGGGCTGAGCCCGGAGAGCAGAGGCAGCAAGACCCCGTCTCTTGGCATCTCACCAAAGGCTACAAGCTTCAGCAGAAGCCTCCCTGACCAGCCCTGAAGCAAGTGTGGGTCACCGGCCTCGGCGGGGAGAGGCGTGTGCCTTCTCCTGGCTTGTCTGCAGTGGCCCCTGGTAAGGCCACTGCCCTGCTGGGTAGAGAGCGCGGGCCCAGCTGGGAACTGTTCCCGCTCACCCCAGAGGCTGAGGCTCTGAGATGCAGCTGCCATTGCTGCTGGCCTGGCTGGAAGTCCTGGCATCCCAGCTTCCCGGCTGCTGCTGCTGCTGCCGCCGCCGCCGCCTAAATTAAGCCCATTTTCTCTTAGGGAATTACTGCATTGTTTTGATTTCAATGTCTCCTGACGCCGCCGTTTCGCCCATCAAAAGAGCCAGAGCTCAGCGCAGTCTTTGTCAGCAAAAGGGAAGAGGGGGCTGCCGCTCTCCCTTCTTCTTTTAAGGTGGAATCTGTTGGGTGGGGGCTGGGTCCGCAGCCTCCAACAAAGGCGAGCTTTGTGCCTGCTCAGCGGCGTGTTCCTGGGCTCACCCCCCTCTCCTCCCCTCCGTCAGCATCTGTGGTGGTTCGACGCGAAGGAGAGTTGCTCCAGCAAGTGCAGCTGCTGTCCTGCACGGATGGAATGGGAGCCCCTCTCGCCGTCGCCAGGTCTCTGGAACTTTATGGGGGCATGGGGCCTTTGCCCTTGGTGTGTGCCCTTGCCACACTGCGTGATCAGAGCTAGGCTGCATGTGGAGCCCAAATCATCGCCGCGGACACCTCCTTCTCACTCTCCAGCGCTGCAAAAGCAGACTGAAGACAGAGAGAAAATATGCTGTCATGTCACAAGCAATGGAGTCCATTGTAAACTCATCGAGGCTGACACTAATAGGATCAAGTATTATTCAGAGGCCTTTAAGTCCAGAAATTAAGTCTCCTTGCAGTAGCGATAGATTAGAACTTGTAAGTGTGCCTGCTGGTGGGGTCTGGGAGGAGCTGGGTCCGAGCGGCATCCTTCCTCATGTGCCCACTGACCTTGGCCCTGCCCTCCCGAGCCCTCTCTGTGAGGGGCCAATTCGTCCCCAAGTTCCGCAGGCAGAGCATGTGTGCAGGGCTTCCCGGGGTCTGGGAGTTGGGCTATGGTGGCCAGGGGAGCCGTGCCAGCACTTCGGCAGATTGACAGGAGATGGGAGTCTCCGTGGGGGGAGCGGAAACCAACTACCTTCTCATTTTCCTTGCCTGAGAGGAGGACAAGGATGTGTGCTTAAAATATTGTCTCTCGCTGGCTGCTGACTCACCAGCCAGGTGAAATGAGCAGGCTGTGACTAACCCAGCGCCGGCTAATTTGGGGGAAGAGGAATGGCTTTTTGTGCTGCTTGAGCTGGAATATGGGGCCTCCTCATCTGTGTGGAACATCTGCCCGGGGCGCGCGCAGGGGGTGCTGTACAGGCTGTAGCTGTGTGGCTACTGGCGAGAGGGGACAGGGGTGTTCCCCCCGATACACCCATAGACACGCACTGGGCGTTTGGGGGCTCACGGAGCAGCCGTGAGAGAATGCTGAGCCCTACTCGCGCCTCCCGGGGTGATGTGCAAACGTGGCGGCTGGAGAGAGGCGCTAGTGCGCATGTGTAAATGGACAGTTTGTTCACCTTCTTAAGGCATAAATTCCATCATTAGCAAGTTAAAGAAAGGGTTTTGTCAACTTCAGCAGCATCTTCACCTCTCCCTGGGCTATACGCCTGACCAGAGGGAGGAGTGGGGATGCAATCCTAGATTTCCTCAGCATACATTAAAATATGAGTAAAATAATCCTTGCCAGTAATGTGCCAATACAGTTCCAGTAAGCTCTTCAGAAAGTGATTTCAGAATGTGATAGGCGGTAGGGGCCCCCAGCTGCCAGGATGTACCAAGCCCAGAACTTCTCCCCGTGGATCTGCACAGACACGCTCTATGTATTGGGAGCTGACAAGAAACCGTTGTGAATCTACAAAGACTCTGACTGCAGAGAAATCTCTCCACCAAGTGACATGCCTCGAACGGTGCCGACGCCTCACTGCAACCCTGGGTGCCTAGTCAAAGTTTGAATATCTGCTGGGTTAAAATCCAAGAGTGTCCCCAGCAACGCTGCTGCTGCTGCTTTGAGCTGTGTATCTGCAAGAACATCTGCAGCACGAGGCCCCCAATCTCCGCAGCAATAAGAATAATTAACGTTAACCCCACATCGTTTCCTGCGCTGAAGCTGCCCGAGCCCACGCACTCAGTCAGTCAGTCAGAGCGGTTTCTCATCGGCTCCGTGTTGGGGGGGGAGACAGTGCCGCTACGCAGAGCTCTCCCCCCAATTCCGCTGCCATGCGGCTCCGCTTGCGTTTCAGTGAGAAATGGTTGGCAATCAAGGTCAGGTGCCTGGCGCAGCGTCTGTAATGAGAATTGACATTTCTGCAACGCGGAGCAGCCGGGATTGAACTGCCACTGACCGGCAGCTGCAGGAATTTGAGAAGCCCTTCCTTTCTGCGAGAACAATGGCTAAAGACACGAAGGGAGCCTGGGACCTGCCTGCTGCCTCAGATCAGTCCTTCTGAAAAGCAGTTTCCTAGTCTAGAGGCTGGGAGGACCATTAGGATCATCTCTGACCTTCTGCCTGGCACGGACAGAGCAGCCATGCAGCCATCCCACGCTGGTTCTCCCCTGAGCCAAGGAAACCCAGGGTTGTGGCTTGTTTTCTCGGCTTTCCCTGCCCAGACAGCTCCCCCAGGAGCCAAGGGATTTGCCCGCCAAGCCTGATGGGTCAGAGGGGAGGGCTGGTCTCCCAGAGCCCTGCCCCAGGCCCCGCTAGCTCCAGACCTGAGGAGACTGTCCTTTCCCCTCAAAGCTAGGAAAGGGAGGTCAACACTCCCTCCATTCCGGTTGTGTTTAGTGAACATGGCACTAGGTGAGGAGAAGTCAGCTCAGCAGCTACAGTTTGCTAGACTCAGGTGGGACTCGCCGAAGGAACTCTGACATGGGATGGCAGCACCGCTCTCTATCCGCGCTGAAATCAGGATCTGTGCCCGCGGATTGGAAGGTAGCGAATGTAACACCAGTTCTTTAAAAAGGCAGAAGGTTCAGGCAAATTAGTAGAAATCACTAGGTTTATAGGCAAACATGACAGGATGGAGAAGAGCCAACACGGTGTCGGTAAAGGGAAGTCATGCCTCACAATTCTATTAGAATCGGAGAGTCATTAAGCAAGTGGACAAGGGCAATCCAGTTGATATAGATTGAATATGGATTTTTAGGAAGCCTTTGGCCAAAGTCCCCCACCAAAGCCACAGGAAAACAAGCGTGTCGTGGAATAAAGGGACAGCTCCTTCCTATCTGATTAAAAAATAAAAAGTCAGGGAAAGAACCAGATAGTCTGCTTTCCAAGTGGAGAGAAGTGAGCAGTGCGATGTTCCAGGGATCACTCCTGAGACGGGGTGTGACAGTGACAGCTGTCTCGTTGGGAGCCACAACTCACACTCGTTCTAGCCGAATCCGGCTTGCAACGAGGCTGCACTCTCTATTCATCATGTGGGAAAGAGGCAGCTAAGTTCTTGCAGACTGATCTCACTCATCTGGGAGATGGGCAATAAAATGGTGGATGAAATGACTCTGATGAGTATTTCTGTAGTGCCAGCAATGCACCTGCCCCAAGGGGCTGCGAGGAGCACAGGGAGAGACAGGGAGACGTTGAGGAAGCTGAGATGTTGCTGGTTCACGTTCTGCTTCTCCCTCCAAATCCCTCCTGAAAACCTATCTGTTCTGTCCAACTTTCCCCAGTTCCTCACCCCCGCTCCCCTGCTGCTCACTGATACTCCCTCTACCCGCCTTCACTCAGAGTCCTCCTCTCCCATGCAGCTGCAGCCTCACAACTTCCTGTCTCCCCTCCCTTGTCCTTAGATTGTAACCCCCTTGGGGCAAGGACTTGTCTCTAACTACCGATTGTACAGCACTAGGTGCAGTGCTGGCGCTATATACATAATAGTTACAGGCGAGAAGGTGAAACTTAATGACAGGAGAGCAGAGGGAGCATCAGAGATGGAAGCCTGAAGGAGTGAGGAGCTAGGGAAAGCCTGATTTGGGGTGGGAGGGGGGGGTTCAAGAGGGATTTGAAGGCTTTGCAGGAGCAGAATGAATGTGTTCAGGGAGGGGAGTTCCAGGCATGGGGTGAGGGCAGCAGAGGAGATGGGGCAAAAATGGTTTAGAGAGAGATTCTCAGGCAGGTGAGGGTGGTAGCAGTGGGGGAGTGAAGTTCCCAGGTGGGAATGTGGCAGAGAGCAAGAGGTGGGGGCAAGGCCAGACAGAGCCTTGAGGGTGCAGGCCAGGAGCTTGTGGTGGATTCCAGGCAGGACAAGGGGCCGGAGCGAGAGAGGGAGCCCCATAAGGAAGAGACTGTAGGAGTCCAGGGGAGAGAGGAGACAGAGGGGTTTGGCAGGGGGAGCCCCAAGGAAGGGTCAGATTTTAGCAGTGTTGTGCAGCAACACAAGATGGCTCTTAGCAACAGCCTGTACCTGAGGTTTAGAGGAGGAGCCCCAGGCTCGTGCCTGAGGGAGCGGCTGGACAGTGACCCCATCGATAGGAATTGGGTGACGTAACCAGTGGGCTGAGTGTCGTCTTTGTCCAGCGACAGAGCGTAAAGCAAAAGGAGGGCTTGGACAGAGCCAAATTCAGTGCCAAGTACAAAGTGCTGCGCGTAGGGAGACCTCCCCCCCCCCGAACACACACACACACTCTTCCTTTCCTCCAGCTTCCCCTCATCCCCACAGGCTGCTCACAGCAAGTCTTCCCTAATATTTAACTGAAACCTACGTTTATAAATGTAGATATTTATAGATATTAAGAAAAGCATCCTCGTTGTGCGAGCTGTCGGGCAGTGGAATCAGCTGCCCCGGGAGACGGTGGAATCTCCTTCCTTGGAGGCTTTCAAGAGAAGGCTGGTCGAGTCTCTGTCCATGAGGCTGTAGGGAGAGGTTGGGACACGTGCCCCTGGGACTTCTCCTTGTTTTTCCAGAGTTCCTTGGGGATTGTTTGGGGCTGGGCCGATCACTATAGAAGCAAGAGGAATAATTGTGGGGAGTTCACTGACATTAGCTCTTTGCACGAACTCAGTCAAAAAGTCAAACCTCATTAGGGATGATTGGGAAAGACGGAAACCCTGAAACTTGTTCTTGTGTGCAGGAGACAGGGCAGCTGAGATGATCGGGGGGGGGCTGGATCAGTTCTGTTGGTTCGAGTTCCCCAGCTTAGACAAGAGATGAGTAGGGGTGGAATCTGATAGAAGTTATCGAAGGATGAGTGGGGCAGAGAAAGTAATTAACCTCCGGCAAGAAGGTTAGCTGTGACCAGGTGCTTAACAACGAGAGGGAGAGGAGGCAGGTCAGGATAACTACAGAGATGACAGGATTAGACTTGGGAGAAATAAAACCAGCATTTAACAAAGAGCGGTGCCAAGTATTGCGATAGGAACAAAATCCCCGAAGCAGAAGTATAAAGTGGGGGCTACCGAGCACTGGAGAGCGGGATTGGGGAATCATGCTGGCTCATAAACTCAACCTCAGTCAGCACCATGGCACTCACAAAGCAGGCACGTCTCATTCTGCACACCGTGTGTGTGTGTGTGTGTGTGTACGCACATACATAGTGTAGCTTTCTTTCTGTTGCGGGGGGGGGGGGGGGCG
>QEPC01007955.1:562198-573826 GCA_003113815.1 Sphenodon punctatus
CAGCCCCACTGCTCGGGGTGGGAGCAGGGGCACCGTGCCTGCCCCTCCACCCTCCCCTCCAGCCCCACTGCTCGGGGTGGGAGCAGGGGCACCGTGCCTGCCCCTCCACTCTCCCCTGCAGCCCCACTGCTCGGGGTGGGAGCAGGGGCACCGTGCCTGCCCCTCCACTCTCCCCTGCAGCCCCTGCCCTAGAAAGATAGCGGAGACACGCAGGCGTTAGGTGCTAGCACGCAAAATGCTTTTATTCAATGCAAGGAAAGGTTACCAACAGCTTAGAAATGTGAAATGCTCTTTGAAATGAAGTCTCTTCAGCTGTTCTACCCTGCAAAGCCTAACGCCTCTTCCCACCCCCTCGCTCGCCTTTCCTGACCCCTTGCTGGGTCAAAGCCCCTTTGGAAACCCGTTCCGTTTAACCCTTTATGGACATTGCAGTGTTAAAAATGTTCACAATATTTATTAAAATACAAAAATACACTTGTCTCAAGTTACAGTTACGATTGCTCTGCCCCCCCCCCACCGCCTTTCAGATTCGAACCCTTTTAAAACGTTCAGTTTTTAAAGCTGAAATGAGCAACCAAAGTGGTTATATTGTTTCAGCGGCCCAAGAAACCTATGACTGCTCCTCCGCCCCCCCCTTCTCTCAGTGCCCCCTGGGGGGGCGGGGGGGCAGTGGGGTGGGATGTGGCAGGGAGCTGAGCTCTCCCCCCGTCCACCAGAGACTCTCGCACTGAGTGCCCCCACCCTCCCCTCATCCCCTTGGGAATCGCTGTGAAGCCACAACACGGGGGGGAAGAAAGCTCCATCTCTCTCCGCCACGTTCCTCCCTCCCCCCCTTTCTCTGTCTCCACCTTTTTAAAAAAAATGCATGAAATTGGATGATGGTTCTACAATCATCTGTCAGATCTCCCACAACCCGCAAGGGCAGCTATTCTGCTGTCCCTGCTCTCCCTCCCGGGAAAGTCGAAAGCGCATTCTGCACGCTCCCTGCACACAGCGGGTTAAACTGAACTGCAGGAATGTGAATGTGCTGCAGTGTGAAAACATTTCCTACGCCAGCCCCTCTCCCTTGTTGGGGGGATGCGTGCCGTGCCCGCCTGCCTCTGGGCACCCACAGACCCCCCCCCCGTCCCCCCAAGGGGAGGCATCACACCGCGCCTGCCAATGCGGCCAGAGGGTTTTTTGCTTTAATACATATATTTATTCCCCCCCCCCCCCCCCCCCCCAATGGTCTTTATTAAAAAAAAACCTGTTTCCTTTATTGCATTTGTAACATTTTGGCACAGTACAAATTCTTGGTGCATTTCGATTTTTGTTTTGTTTTTTTAAAAAAAAATCAATCTGCAAATGCTGATGTTGGGCTTTTACGAAAGAGCCTCTCTCTCTCTCTCTCGAAACAGGTCTGGCTTTTCCTGCATTCTGTGGGCACCTTCTAAAAAGGGCCCTTCCTGCCCCTCTCTTTGGGGGTTTGGTTTTTTGCTTTTAAACAGGTCTTGTTCCAGAAAGTCAGGATGGCAATTTCTGTCTCCTTAATGTGTGTGAAGTTCCTTCCCCCTTTTAAATAGAACTTACAAGTTAGAAAATAGTTGGTTTGTTTTTTTTAAATTTTAATATAATCTGTTCTCTTACCAGCCCATAGTCTTAATATATAAGCATATACAAGAAAAAAAGGTCTCTCCACCCACCCTAGCCCACCCCCGCTCTGTACAAAAGTTGCTGTCTGGTTTTGTTTTGTGCATTCTATTGCATTTTTTAAATAATTTCTGGAAAAAAGTCATATTTGAGTTTCCTGCACTTTCTCCTTGGTGTGGGTCTGAATTATATAAGGTTCGGAGATAGTGGTGACCGCGGGGTGGAGAGAGTTCCCCAAGCAGTTCTCTGTCCAGTGGGCCCCGTGTCCCGGTTTGTAGGTGTTGTAGTTAATATGGTCATGAATAGTAGGCAGCACAACTGCCCCCTCACCTGATAGGCCAGTCGGCGCTGGCGCCGCCGTAGCTGCCGCTGGGATTTCCTCATCCACCTGGATTATCTCCACTGTCCGGGCAGCAGTGACCGTGCTCCGCTGCTGGTGCCTCTTGCGAAGTTTGTAAAAGACAATCAGCATGGCCGCCGCCAACAGCGTCACGGCCACGAAGCAACCAATAATTATCTTGGTGGTCTTCATCACCTCATCCAGGCTTGTCTGCATATTGTCATTGATGTCCGAGGTGGGCACGTCCACTTGCTTGGGCATCTTGGTGGTCTGGATGAGCACCGTCGTGGTGGTGGTGTAGGCCGGCTGGTATCCCGTCGAAGTGGTTGGCACCGGTTTGGTGAACTTGGGGGAGATGTCCTCGGGGGAGATCTCGGTGGTCTCCACGGTGACGGTGGTGAAGAAGCTGTAGTTGGAAGTGTTGAGCTCAGCCGTGCTCACGTTGAGGTAGGCCGAGGCATTGGAGTTCCCCGCCACATTGGTGACCATGCAAGTGTAAACCCCAGTGTCCGTAAGCAGCACCTGTGAAAAGTTCAAGGTGCCGTCGTTGAGGACCGAGATCCGCGGGTGGTTGGAAGCATGGCTCAGGATGGTCCCATTCGGAAGCAGCCACCTAACGGAGGACATGGAGGGTGTTCTACACTTGAGCTCAGCCACCCTGCCCTCTGAGATGTTTAGATCCCGTGGAGCATCCATGATGAAGGGGGCCGAGCACTGGAAGGAGGTCTGGTCCACCTCCACCAGGAACCTGCCCCGCATGTACATGGGTGCGTGGCAGCGGCCACAGCAGGTGGAGTTGGTGGGGATGTACTCCCGCAGCCACCAAGCCAGCCACAAGATGTCACAGTCGCAATCCCATGGATTGTGGTGCAAATGCAGCTCCACCAGGTACCTCAGGGGCGCAAAGAGGTCGTGCGGCAAGGAGCTGAGGTTATTGTGGGCCAGGTTCAACTCCACCAGGGCTGCCAGGTCGTCAAAGGCGTTCCGCTCAATCAGGCTGATCTGTGAGTTCATAATCCACAGCTTCTTGAGAGACTTTAACCCACGGAAGGAGCCAGGCTTGATGGCAGGGAAGTTATTCCCCGACATCTCCAGCTCCTCCAGCCCTACCAAGGGCGTCAGGTTTGGCATCTCCTTAATATTACACATCCCAAGATTCAGGTATTTCAGATTGTACAATCCCTCAAAAGCCCCCTCGGAAATGTACTCCAGCTTCTTGAGCTCGCCCAGGTCGAGGCGCATGAGGGAGGGCACGCGGTTGAAGGCGTAGGAAGGGATGCTCTCGATGGGGTTGTTCCGCAGCCACAGCTCCCGCAGTTTGGAGAGGTACTCGAAGGCCCCGCTGGGGATGACCGTCAGCCAGTTGTCGAAGAGCTCCAAGGTGTTGAGGCTGGCCAGGCCGTTGAAGGCGCCCACCTCGATCTGGCGGATGGAGTTGCGGCCCAGCTGCAGCACCTCCAGGTGGTGGAGGTGGCGGAAGGTGTCTGCCTGGATCATCTGGATGTGGTTCTCCATCAGGTTGAGGTACCGGGTGTTGGAGGGGATGCCCTGGGGCACGGCGGCCAGGCCGCGCCGGGTGCAGACCACTTTGCTGAACTGGTTAGTGCAGGAGCAGACGGAGGGGCAGTTCTGCGGCCCGGGCGGGCCGGCGGGGGCGACGGGGGCGGCCAGCAGCTGCAGGTAGAGCAGGGGCAGCAGGGCAGCAGGAGGCAGGTGCGGATGGTGCCCAGTGACCTGCCCCAAGAGCTTCATGGTGTGGCACGTTCATACTTCACCATCCTCCGGGGGGCGGGGGGGGGCTAGCCGGGCTGGGGCAGCGGCGCGGAGCCGCCAGTGCCCGGGGGCCCCCTCTCCATCCCCCGCCGGCCCGGCCCGCTCCGCTCCGGCCCGGCCCCTACCTCGCTCCGCTCGGCTCTAGCGGGCCCCGAGCTGCGGCCGCGGCGGCTCCATGGCGGGGGCTGGCGGGGGCGGCCCCCGGGGACTCGGCTCGGCTCGGGGCTGCAGCCGCCCGGCGGCGCATCCCCCCTTTGTCCTTCAGCGGCGGCGGCGGCGGCGGCTCCGTCTCCCCCGCCCGGTCCCCGGCGCCGCCGCGGCGGCTGCTGCTGCTGCTCCCGATCGGCCTCCTGCTCCTTCCCCCGGGCTGGGAGCCCCGGCCGGCCGGGCTGCGCTGCGCTGCCTCCTTCCCTCCGAGCCGAGCCGCGCCGCGCTGCTCCTCCTGCCGCCGCCGCCGCTGCTGCTGCTGCTGCCGGGGGCGGGACGCGATCCGCCGCGCCTGCCGTCCCCGCCCGCCGGAGTCTGCGCTGCGCTGCGCTGAGCCGAGCCGAGCCGGACCGGGCCAAGCCGGGCTGCGCTGCTCCGGGACAGCGGCACGTGGAGCCGGGAAGCCCGCCCCCTCCCTGCTGCCCTGCCAGCCCGACGGGACCCCCACCCTACCCCGCTGACCTTGCCGCGTCCCCTAGCCTGGCTGCGCCCCGGGCCGGCCGGGGACCTGGAGCCCCGGGGGCCGCTCTGGCTTCTCAGAGGCAAAGCACCTGCCCCTGCCGCGGGACCCTTTCCTAGGGAGAGTGGCTTTCAGCCTGCAAACAGCCCGGGAATGGAAACCTGTTTGGAGCAAAAGATAAAGGACTGATCGAGGAGTAGCTGAAATCCAAACTCTAGTAGTGCCCTAAGCCATTAAGTTAGTACTTGGAATTATTATTATTATTATTAGCATTTATATTGCTCCAGCGATGTACCTGGCGCTCGGTCCCTGCCCCAGAGCTCCCAATCTAGGAAAACGCAGTCAAATAAGAGGTTTGTATAAATCTCCTTTTAGTGCTAAATAAACACTCTACAAAAGGGTCCCTTCCCCCAGGAATGGCCAGTTCCGCTGAACTGGTTCAGCTTCCTGCCTGGTGCTCAGGGCAGGGGCATGGGGGATCAGCTGCACAGCTGCCTAGGCCATTTGGGGAGAACCCATCCTTACAGAGTCACGTTTCGGGGACACTTTTAATTGTGTATGAAGCTCCTCATTTATTATCATTTCAGTTAAATAAAGTAAAACGCTCTCTCTTCCCCAAACCGCTTCTCAGCATACATTTCACCTGCCAGTCGGACTGTCCACCTACCTGCCTGACTACTCCTTCCTGACCAGCAGCATCGTTATGATTATTTTATCATTTATATGGCGCCAGCAATGTACCTGGCGCTTTACAAAGTAATTGAATAGACACAGTCCCTGCCCTAGGGCTTACAGTCCGAGAGATGGGGGGCCAGAGACGAAGGAAGGGGAACAGAGGGAGAGACAAGGGGTGTAACATTCACGAGGATGCAAGGTCCCAGGTGCACGCGCTTGGCTTGGTTACATGGAGAATGACGGCTGGCTGGTCCGTGTGGTGAGGCTATGAGCACACAGAACTCAGGTAACAGATTGTACTGGATGGAGGGGATCAGCAGGAGTCAGGGGAGGGGAGCGAGGAGTCAGGGAGGGCAGAGCGAAAGAGGTGGGTCTTGAGGAGGGATTTGAAGGTACGAACGGAGGAGGCGAGGCGGAGGTGGGCAGGGAGGGAGTTCCAGGCATGGGGGGCAGCGAGGGAGAAGGGACAAAGGTGGTTAACCTCATGCTGCCTCTCTAGCCCCCAAGCCTGCTGTGGCAAGCAGCCATGACATTAGCAGTAGCCCTTATGTCGGGGACGGGGGGGGGGGGCATGACTAGGGGGAGCTGTAGTAGCCATGGAGAATGGGGTTGCTCTTGGCATCCCCCCATTGCTGTCAGAGTCTGTGTGTACGCACCATTGACACACACGTGTGCATATCACACGAGGCCAGGCCATGCCATGCCATGCCACACACATGACGTGTTTGGGAGGATTCTTCTACCGGCTGTGTTGCTTTCAGAATCAGCACTGGCACAAACAAGCAAAAAGAAGCACTTTTTCATTCAACATACAGTTCACTCCTGGAATTTGTTGCCAGGCAATGTTGCTACTGTCAATGGCATAACTGGCTTTTTAAAATAATTGGTTGAGTTCTTAAAGAATTGGTCCATAAATGGCTATTAATTCTGGGATGTATCCTCTGATTGTCAGGAAGTGGGAGTGAATTGTAACCTGTTGGGTAGTCCTCTGAAGTGACTGAGATTGGTCACTGTCATTGACAGCACGCTGAGCTAGATGGACCATTGCTCTGACCCAGTCTGGCACTGACTGTGACACTGTCGGAGACAGGATGCTGGGCTGCTTGGACCCTTGGTCTGACCCAGTCTGGCACTGACTATGTTCCTAACCCCTCTTTATGCTTTGATTTCTGCAAAGTTAGGAAGACTGTGTGGAAACTAAGCCACGAACCAGACACAGGCAAATATTACCTAGTTCGGTATGCGCCCAAACTTTCCGAGATAACGTTAGGCTTCAGGGGGAGTCGGCGCGGCTGAACGGGCTGTCACTGACTGGTTCCATGGGGGGTTTCTTCTTCAAGCTTCTTGCCCTGTCGACAGCAGCCCGGGCATCCTTGTCAGTCTATTGAGTGAGCGCATAGCGGATTCGTAGCCGGTCATTAAGAGGAGGCAACAGGCTGCGTGTTTGCATCATAAGAACATAAGTAGCGCCAGACTGAGTCAGAGCAATGGTCCATCCAGCCCAGCATCCTGTCTCCGACAGTGGCCAGTCTCGATCGCATGGGAGAAGAGCCAACAGTCACAATGGGGGATCCATTCCCCGTTGTTCACTCCCAGCTCCCTACAGGAAGAAGTTCATCCCATGAGCTACTTGGTTACTAGCCATGAATGGAGCTACTCTCCAAGAACTTATCCAGGCCTTCTTTAAACCCAGCTCTACTACTGGCCCCCTGACAACGTCCTCTGGCAATACATTCCATAAGCTGATTATCGTTGAGTGAAAAAGTATTTTATTTGTTTTAAATCTGGCGGTAGCTAGTTTCATGGCTTGTCCCCTAGTTCTAGTGCTATTTGAGAGGGTCAATAACCGTTCCCTATCGACTCGTTCCGCACCACTCATGATTTTATAAACCTCTATCATGTCCCCTCTCAGTCTTCTCTTCTCTAAGCTGAAGAGACCCAGCTTGTCAAGCCTCTCTTTGTACGGAAGCCGTTCCACACCCCTTATCATTCTCATTGCCTTCTCTGTACCTGTTCTAGTTCCACTGTGTCTTTTTTGAGATGGGGCGACCAGAACCGCACACAATATTCCAGGTGCGGTCACACCATCGATTTGTATCCAGGCATTATTTATTTATTATTGTATTTATTTTAAAAATTTGTTACCCTGCCCCTCCAGCCACAGGCAGCTCAGGGCGGCTTACAATAATTAAAACCAGTTAAATAAAATATCATAACCCATCCCCTCCCCGAGTCCCCGCTACCCATCTCCCCTGCCAAACGCCTGGCGGAACAACCAGATCTCTCAACTTCTCCGAAAGGAGGGAAGATCTGGGTCCAATCGGGCCTCTACGGGGAGGGAGTTCCACAGCCGCGGTGCAGCCACCGAGCCCCCCCCAAAAAACTCAGGGGACCTCGAGCAGGGCACCCCCGATGACCGCAGGGGCCGATCCAGGACCCGGGGAGTGAGGCGATCTCGCAGATAGGCAAGGCCCGGGCCATTTCGGACTTTATAGGCCAAGACCAACACCTTGACTCGAGCTCCGAAAACCACCGGCAGCCAGTGCAGAGAACAGAGCACCGGTGTAATATGCTCCCGGCGGCCCCGTCCCACCAGGAGCCGGGCCGCCGCATTCTGCACCAGCTGCAGTGTCCGAGCCGTCCCCATGGGCAGCCCCACGTAGAGCGCATTATGGTGGTCTAGTCGAGAGGCGATGAAAGCCTGGATGACAGTGGCCAGGTCAGTCAGAAACACGCAGCCGAAGCCATGGCACCAGATGTAATTGGCGGAAAGCTCTCCTTGCCACAGCTTCCTCCTGGCGATCCAGGCGGAGCTGCGCATCGAGGAGCACCCCCAGACTCTGTACCTGGGAAACCAATGGGGGGCAGACCCCATCAATAACGGGGGCTGCCAACTCCATCGCCTTTCCCACTAACATCACCTCCGTCTTGTCGGGATTCAGCCTCAGTCGATCAGCCCTCATCCACTCCCCCCAGCCGCCAGGCACCGAGTAAGCACCGAGACTGCCGGGCCTGGGTCTGGTGAAAAAGAGAGCTACAGCTGGGTGTCGTCAGCGTGTTGATGGCACGGTGCCTACTTCTCACAGGGAAGCAGCGGCACCAGCAGCTCCACGCAGCACCGCGGGGGGGGGGGGAGGACAAACAGGCTGCAGGGGGCTTGCTGCTCGCGCAGGCCAGAGAGGAGGAGGCGCGGTAGGACCCGGTACCGGTACTTGCAGCCCCCAGGCTGCCCCGCCTGCCCCTTCAGCCCCCATGCAGCAAGCGCACACGCCCTCCACATGGCAGAGACCCGGAAGTAAGTATGGCTATGGGGGGCAGGTCAAGCGTGATGTCAGCCCACGACTGACCAATGGGGGGACTGATGTCCCCTTAGCTCCCCTGGTGAATCTGCCCCTGCCGCCAGCAACGGCCCCATTGTCTCCCGGCAGGACTTAACCAGCCAGGACAGGCAGGGATCTAATTCACAAGAAGTAGCCCTGACCGCCCCAAGAACATCCACCGCATCGCTGGATACCACCGACTGGAACTGAGCCCAGAAAACCGGAGATGACGGGGATTCCATAACCTCTGATTATGACAGATTCCATTTTGTTCTCTATCCCTTGGCGAATAACTCTAACATTCTGTTTGCTTTTTTGACTGCTGCTGCTGCGCACTGCGCTGAGGATTTCATTGTATTGTCCACAATCACCCCCAGATCCTTTTCCTGAGCGGTAACTCCTAGTTTAGTACCCAGCATTGTGTACGCAGAGTTTGGATTGTTTCCCCTACGTGCATCACTTTGCACTTGTCCACATTAAATCTCATCTGCCATTTAGATGCCCAGGCACCCAGTCTCGTAAGATCCCCCTGCAATTCTTCACTGTCAACTCGGGTTTTAACTACCTTGAATAACTTGGTGTCGTCTGCAAATTTGATCACCTCACTCTGAACACCCTTTTCCAAATCATTAATGAATACATTAAACAGCACTGGTCCCAATACAGATCCCTGGGACACACCACTTTTTATCTCTCTCCATTGTGAAAACTGACCATTCAGTCCTACCCTTTGCTTTCTATCCTTTAAGCAGTTACTGATCCATAGTAAGACACTATCTCCTATCCCGTGACTTCTTAATTTTCTCAAGCGTCTTTTTTGTGGAACCTTATCAAATGCTTTCTGGAAATCCAGGTACACTATCTACCGGGTCTCCCTTTTCCACATGCTTATTTACACCCTCAAAGAATTCCAACAGATTAGTGAGGCATGACTTCCCTTTACTAAATCCATGTTGACTCTTTCCCATTAAGCCATGTTTGTCAACATGCCCTGGAATTCTGTCCTTAATTTCACATCTTGAGCAAGATCCTAGATTCAGGGTGGGAAGGGTCTGCTTCTCAAAGTAGACTGCCAACAACCCTTCCAGCCTCCATGGGCCACCGCAAGTGTTGCAGCAAGTCATTGCAAAGGGCAGCACAAGCTCTGGGGAAGCGTTGAAGTCATGCTGGACTAGCTGAGAGCATTTGACCTTCCTAGTGGGGCATACGCTGCAGGAAGGCAAGATTTAGATTCAACACCAGGCAAAAAAATCTGCCTTTAACAACAATTAGTCAATGGGGAAAAAATTATAAAATCATAAAAAACCACGAGTAGTGTAGAATGAGTTAATAGGGAGCGGTTATTGACCCTCTCAAATAGTACTAGAACAAGGAGACACTCCAGGAAACTAGCTGGCAGCAGATTTAAAACAAATTAAAAAGTATTTTTTCACTCAACGCACAAAAAAGTTGTGATATTTGTTGCCAGAAGATGTGGTCAAGGCCAGTAGTATATCTGGGTTTAAAATAGGATTGTACAAGTTTATGGAGGATAGATCTATTAGCCAGGTAGGTTTAGGGGACGTAAACTCTCTTGAGCAGCGCTGGGAGGTGTAGGAATGGATTCCCATTGTGATCTGTTGTGTAATTCTTCCAAGCAACAGAGATCGGCCACTGCCAGAGACAGGATACTGGGCTGGATGGACCATTGCTCTGACCCAGTCTGTGACTGACTCTGACACTGTTGGAGACAGGATGCTGAGCTGTTTGGACAATTGGTCTGACCCAGTCTGGCACTGACTGTGACACTGTCGGAGACAGGACACTGGGCTGATGGACCATTGCTCTGACCCAGTCAGGCACTACTTATGTTCTTAGGAGCAGGCTCCCAAGAGAAGTGGTGGAGGAGGTTTCTAAGAGGAGGCTGGATGAGCCAGTGTCTCCGATCGTCTAGGTCTGGCCATATTCTGCACTGAGCAGGGGCTGGACTCCACAAGGCCCCTCCAGCTCTAGGAGTATCTGACTCCACCAGCTCCTCCTGCAGCCTGTGGGTCAGGAGGGGCAGCTCTCTGGCTGAGGCTCTTGGTTTGGGCATCACTGATCACACACTGTGCTGGGCAGGGAGTCATCAGACAGCTCCAGGCTCATCTTGACGCTCTCGGATTCCTGGAGCCATTACAGTCCGGCTTCCATGCTGGGTGGGGCGTGGAAACGGCGCTTGTGGCCTTGGTCCGTGATCTTCCCTTGGCGATGGATAAGGGGGACAATGCCCTGTTGATCGTATGGGATCTTTCAGCAGCCTTTGATAAGGTGGATTGTGCGCTATTGGCCCGACTCTGGGAGCTGGCAGGGGGTGCGAGGGGTTCCTGTCGGGGAGGTCTCAGCGGGTCGTGACGGGCAATCGCTCATTCTCCTCTGTGGGGTCCCGCGGGTTTCCTTGTGGTCTCCCATCTTGTGCAACAGGTCTCTGAGGCCGCTGGGCAAGGGCATTCGCAGGGCTGGAGTGAAGTGCCATCGAAACCCTGATGAGGCCCAGCTCTGCCTCTCTCTCTCATCCAACCCAGGCCCTGCGGTCTCTGCTCGGCCGATGCCTGGTGGCTGTCGGGGTCTGGAGGAGGGTCAGTCGATTGAGACTGAATCCAGTCAAGGCTGAAGTGATGACGGTTGGCCGGCCATGTGACTTGGGGGGCATTGGGACAGACTCCTGTTAGCGATGGGGTCCGGCCCCCTCTGGTCACTCAGCTTTGTGGAGCTTCTGGATCCCCTCGCTGCGCCTGGATCGTCAGGGGGCGGCGGTGGCCGGGAGCGCTTTTCCCCAACTCCAGCTGGTGGGGAGGCTGCGGCCTTTTCTTTCTGATTCGGATCTGGCCGCCGTCGTCCCTGCTCTCATCCCCTCGAGGCTGGACGACTGCGACGCGCTCTACGCAGAGCCGCCCTCGGTGACTGTTCGGAAGCTGCAGCTGGGGCAGAATGTGGCGGCTCGACTCCTTTTGGGGACGGGTTGCTGGGAGTCTGCACTGATGGCTTTCTGGGCACAACTCAAGGGGCTGGTTTTGACCTTTAAAGCCCTAAACAGCCTGGGTCTCATATATCTGAAAGACCCGCCTGTCCTTACCGTGCCTCACTGCGGCCCTTGCGGTCGGCCGGGGCTCTCCTCTGGGTTCCACCTGTTACTCTAGTCCGTACGATGCGGGTCTGCCGGGGGGGCGCTCGGTCGCTGCCCCCTCCCCCCCCCCCCCCCCCCC
>QEPC01007955.1:586191-611248 GCA_003113815.1 Sphenodon punctatus
GGGAGGTGTGGGGTGTGGCAGGTGGGTGGGAGCTGGTGTGTCAGAGGCGGTGGGTGGTGCCGGTCAGTGCCAGCCTGCCATGTCCCGGGAATCACTACCATGTAATTGTGTATCGGGAGGTGCTGGGGCCGTCAGATCAAACGTCTCTGCGGAGCCAGGACCAACGTTCCCTCCTAATTAAAAGACGTTCCAGAAATTGCAGCAAAGAGCACTAAAGTATGACCCATTACCTCGACTTATTGGGAGTCAAACAAATTTATGGGTTGCTATAAATATCCCTCGTCACCTGGGTGCTGTAACTCTGCCGGCCTGGTGTGTCACCGGCATACACCGGCGGTGTCCCGCGCGCCAACAGAGGCTTCACTCATCTCCTGGCAAGTCCCCTGGGGTTCCCGAGCCAGACGGAGAGAGCAAGCCGGGGGGCAGGAGGAGAGGGACCAGTCAGCTTGTGTCTTAGCACCCCCTCCCTCGTGGGGGTCACGGAGACGCAGCTGGGCAGCATGTGGGGGCTGCTTCCCATCCCTCAGAGTTCCAGGGTGGGAGCTGAGTGTCAGGCCCTTTCTGTCTCCTTCCCCCTCAGCCTCCAAGGGCACGAGGAACCCAGCCCTCCCCCCAGCACCAGGCTCATGGGGGGCACTCCATCCAGGGCTCTGGCATCAGCATCCTCCCCCCTGCCGAGCTGGGCACCCGGTGGGAAGCGGGAGCCCCTTTGCCCGCTGCCAGGATGGAAGAGCTCTGAAGGGGGCTTTGTGCTGTCGCAGATGGGGAGGACTCGCCGGGCTCGGGCTCTGCCTTTGAGCCAGGCAAAAGAAGGGGGTCGGCAGGAGCAGGCAGGGGGCCCTCCGCTCTCCTCGCCTTCCCTGGGGGTAGGTACTAGATCGGGGGCTGCATCCCTTCCAGGCAGCCCACCCATGCAGCCCCAGGCTGGAGGCATTTCAGCAGGGCTCACATTCCCCGTGACCATTGAAATGATTTTGCTTTAAAGGGCGTTTGTAAAGAGCACGGGCCCGGCCTTGGAGGCTGCTCCAGCCATCCTGAATAGCATGGGCCTGCGCAGAACCAGTCCCCCTGCGTCCTGGGATCCCTGCAGGTGTGCAGCCTCACCGAGGGGGGAGCGTGCGTGTGTGCGGCCCCAGCCTGACCGGGGCTCCAGGCCGCACTGCTGGGCCCAGCCTTTAGTCCTGGGGGGAGTTGAACCCACATCTCTCCCCCTGGGAAGCTTTCATGCTGGCCTCCTCTTACACCCCCACCCCGCCCCCTCCTTTGTCAGTCTGGGCTTTGTTTCCTTAGTCACCTGCTGAGTCCCCATCTGCAACCTTGAAGCTGCCTCCCGAATGGAGTCAGGTTATCAGGGCCGTCCAGATCAGATAACGGGAGGATCTGGCAGGACTAATCAATCATTCCTCGTGCACACGCGTACACACACACACGCGCGCACACACACACACACGCACACACATACTACGTCCTGGTGCCCGGATCCACACCAGGAGGCTTCCTCCCCCACAGCGGGGCCAGGGAAAGCTGCTTGGGCTGGGCCGGTCCAAGACTCCCATCTGCAGCAGCAACAGGGCCAGGTGGGAGAAGCCCACATTTGGCAGCTGTGGGACACTCTGCCCCATCTCATCCTAACCCTGACCTCTGAGAGGCGGATTTGGGAAGCAGGTGTGACGGGAGGCCCTCTGCGTCCCGCTGCTGTGTCCAGGGGCGGCACCTGGGGTTGGCATTCCGGAGCCGTTAGGTGGGCTCCTCCAGCAACACCAGATTGGGGGTCCAGGCTGCTGGCTCCAACCCAGCCCATGCCCGCGACAAGCTGGGGGGCAAGTGATAGAGACACCGCCGCTCCCAGGCTGTTTAATTCTCACCGCATCACACTTCTCCCACCCTGCCCATTGGTGCCCGTTGTCTCTCACCATCATCCAGTCTCCTCTTCCCCTTCTTGGAGACGTTCCTGCTGTGGGGCATCGCTTCCCAGCCTTGTCAGGCCTCCCGCCACCTCCCTGCGCAGCTTGTTCTCCTCCCTCTCCCTCTTGTACGGCGTCCTTCCCCAATACCGGCTGCAGCATCTAGGGTGTGCGTGTCCCTGTCTGGAACGACAGACAAACAGACACGTAGCCACATGGCGGCAGAGAGCTTGCGGGGCTGCCCGTCTGCTGCTGCCCCCTTCGATCACCTCTCCAGGGCACCGAGGAGGCCGTTCAGCTCCCCGTGGATCCTGCGGGGAGCATTCTCCTGCTTGCAGCCCCTCAACAGCGGTGAGATCAGCTGGGTCAGGGGCAGTTTCTGCACCCCCGTCTGTGCCTATTTTCACAGGAGGGCAGGGGGCTCCTCGACGGGGAAACGCTTCCACATCTGCCGCGCATTTATGGAAAGTCTAATGCTCCCTTGAGTGGGGCAACTAAACCTCTGTCTCCTGTCCTGGTTGTCCCACCTCATCCAGCCACCAGCATCAGGGTTTGCGGTGACTGCTGCTGGATGAGACTGCTTGGCTGCCGGGAGCTGCTTGCTTCCCTGCTCTCCCATCACTGGGGAAAGGGGATCAGCTCCTTCTCTCTGCCATGGGCAGAAACGCTCCGCAGGGGGCGCTGCGCTGCGGGGAGAGACAAGGCACCCAGTAGGGGGCGCTGTGCTGCGGGGAGAGACAAGGCACCCAGTAGGGGGCGCTGTGCTGCGGGGAGAGACAAGGCACCCAGTAGGGGGCGCTGTGCTGCGGGGAGAGACAAGGCACCCAGTAGGGGGCGCTGTGCTGCGGGGAGAGACAAGGCACCCAGTAGGGGGCGCTGTGCTGCGGGGAGAGACAAGGCACCCAGTAGGGGGCGCTGTGCTGCGGGGAGAGACAAGGCACCCAGTAGGGGGCGCTGTGCTGCGGGGAGAGACAAGGCACCCAGTAGGGGGCGCTGTGCTGCGGGGAGAGACAAGGCACCCAGTAGGGGGCGCTGTGCTGCGGGGAGAGACAAGGCACCCAGTAGGGGGCGCTGTGCTGCGGGGAGAGACAAGGCACCCAGTAGGGGGCGCTGTGCTGCGGGGAGAGACAAGGCACCCAGTAGGGGGCGCTGTGCTGCGGGGAGAGACAAGGCACCCAGTAGGGGGCGCTGCGCTGCGGGGACAGGCAAGACGCCCAGTAGGGGGCGCTGTGCTGCGGGGACCGGTAAGACGCCCAGTAGGGGGCGCTGTGCTGCGGGGACCGGTAAGACACCCAGTAGGGGGCGCTGTGCTGCGGGGACAGGCAAGGGCGCTCAGTAGGGGGCACTGTGCTGCGGGGACAGGCAAGGGCGCTCAGTAGGGGGCGCTGTGCTGCGGGGACAGGCAAGGGCGCTCAGTAGGGGGCACTGTGCTGCGGGGACCAGCAAGGCGCTCAGTAGGGGGCGCTGTGCTGCGGGGACCGGCAAGGCGCTCAGTAGGGGGCGCTGTGCTGCAGGGACCGGCAAGGCGCCCAGTAGGGGGCGCTGTGCTGCGGGGACAGGCAGGATGCTCCAGTAGGGGGCGCTGTGCTGCGGGGACCGGAAAACGCCCGTAGGGGGCGCTGTGCTGCGGGGACCGGCAAGGCGCTCAGTAGGGGGCGCTGTGCTGCGGGGACCGGCAAGGCGCCCAGTAGGGGGCGCTGTGCTGCGGGGACAGGCAGGATGCTCCAGTAGGGGGCGCTGTGCTGCGGGGACCGGAAAACGCCCGTAGGGGGCGCTGTGCTGCGGGGACCGGCAAGGCGCTCAGTAGGGGGCGCTGTGCTGCGGGGACCGGCAAGGCGCCCAGTAGGGGGCGCTGTGCTGCGGGGACAGGCAGGATGCTCCAGTAGGGGGCGCTGTGCTGCGGGGACCGGAAAACGCCCGTAGGGGGCGCTGTGCTGCGGGGACCGGCAAGGCGCTCAGTAGGGGGCGCTGTGCTGCGGGGACCGGCAAGGCGCCCAGTAGGGGACACTCTTTGCTCACAGCCAGTGCTGAGCTCAGTGTAGCACTAGGGGGTGCTGTGCTGCAGGGAGGAGGTGTACTGTGCTCCTCTTGCAGTCAGTGCTGAGGACCCCAGTGTGTGCTAGAGGGTCCTGCGCTGCATGGGGGGGCTGATCTGGGGGAGAGGGGGCACTGTGCTGCAGAGAGGGGGCTCCCAAGAGGGCACTTTCCCCTCCAACTTGATGCTAGCTCCAGTACCGCCGCCGAGTTCAGGAACTGCCTCCTCCTGTCAGAAATCTCCTTGTAGCCTCTGGGCCAAGTCTCCTCCTCTTCAACAAGTTAGAGACCAGCTACAGCGTGCTGTGCGTGGCCAAAACTGGGTGCAGCACTAGTTCCCTGCTCCCCTGTGACGTGGGGTGATGGGCTGGGCGTGATCGCAGGCACGGGAGAGGTACCCATTCCCCCCCTAATCTCCTGTCTGGCCTGGTTCCCGCAGTGCCTAGCCCACTCCCCTTCTGCTGACCGGGACTCTCTTATGTGCACTCTTGTCTTGGGCGAGCGGTTTGCGTAGCAGCAGGCAGGGGCCAGGCTGTTTCGGCAGCGTGAGTTTAAATACAGATTGTCATAAGGCGATACTGGGCTACATGTAGACTACAGGTCTAACAAACATGTAAAGGTAAAGGTTAAACATCTATGTAATGTGAAAGCTGAGAACTGGAAACTCAATGTAGGAGGCGTAGTACTGCTCTCTAGCGAGGGAGATAGCAGAGGTGAGCGACGAGAGGCAGAATCTGAAGTGGAGGAAGTCAGCGCGGTAGTGGGATTTGCGCCAGAGGCGTTCAGCGGCCCGGGTGCAGGAGCGGAGATGGCGAATGGTGGCGACGGAGCGATGGTGCGCTCTCTCTCAGTTGGAGGAGAGGAGCGTATCTTACCAGCCAGAGGAGGGCTGCACGAGAGGAACTATGGAAACTAAGATTGGTGCCGAGCCTAGCTTTCCCTCCCTGGCTGTGACATGAACTAAAATATCCAAGTACAGAGGGGAATGCGTTACTGGTTGTTATTTTGATTTCTGCACTCTCGAGTATAATCTTGCACTGCAGCTTATTCGTGATTTATTCAATAAACTTCTTTTAACTGAACTTAGTGGAGTCCAGTGGAATCGCTAATCCTAACATTGGTGGGACACAGTTTGGGGTTAATTCTGTGTTTACAAACACAGACGAACCCAGAGAGAAAGAGTCTGTGCTGGGAAACTCTGCGGCTGAAAAGGTGACAAGAAGGTTCCCTCGTTGCAGGCTCAATCCATTCTAGAGAGAGAGCGGATCCAGTGGGAGCTGCAAGCCGGGGAAGCTGAGTCACAACAGCCTAGAGTGGGGGAGTGAGACCCCAATCCCATGACAGTGGCGCCCAATCGAAGGGAATAAATCCCAGAACTGTGCCAATGTGTAGCAACTGAAGAGGGAGTTTCCAGCTGTTTCTGGAACTCAGCTCTTAAAGCGAGAGAAGGAGGCCCAATTCCATGACACAGATCCACCCTCCATGGCCCCTGAGTCAGGAGTGGGTTGGGGGAGCCCCTCCCACCCCTCCCACCCCCATGACCCTTCCCCTGAGACTGCAGCACACTCGGCCTCGGCCTGTCTATAAAGCCTGCTAATGCCGTTTGATTTGCAAGGCGCCTTATTTTCCAAATCCACTTGTGTTGTTGGGGGTTTAATTTGCGACGATGACAGGATTAACCGAGATTATCAGGCAGCTAGATATCTCTGGCAGAGCGCTTTAGCGTAAGTGCGTTAATGCTGACGGCTGTGGAATGGGGCATGGGGGGCACGGAGCACTGGACAACCTCCCCCGTCTCTGCCACGGAGCATTTCCACCCTGGCCAGGATGCACCCGGCCTCTGGCTAGTCCACCGGGTACTTGCCCCAGTGCTGCTGCCTCTGAGGGGATGAGTTGACAGCTGAGTGGGAAAGAGCTTGCGGGAGGTGGGGGGAGCGAGAGACTCGGAATCGGTCGTCGCTGGCCGGTCACCCTGTCGGCACCAAGCACGACCACCCTGGCGGCATCTATGCTCCATGGGGGCCTTGCTGTGCTGTGTAGGGTCAGTGGGCTTAGCATGGGCCTCTGCCTGCCAGGGCCTTTCTGTGGGGGAAGGATTGAGCAGGGGCCCCCACCCGTGTGGGCATCCCCCAGCTGTGCGGAGCCCATCATCCCTGTGTACTCCGTGCGGAAGGCCGTGTGTCTGTGTGGCGGAGTATCTAATGGCTTGAAAGCGCTAGATGCGTTTGTGCTAAGTGCTTCAATTAGCGCTGATTGGGGAGAGTGGGCTGAGCTGGAGAAACATGTCTGAATGTTTGCTAGCAGCCACCCTGTTGGGGAGCTAGGCCTCCCTGGCGGAGAGCCTCTCTGCTCTGCCAGCTTGGGGAGAGCCCCTCTCTGCGGGGGGACGGGGGACCGAGCGGCCACCACAGGCCTCAGCCCGCTGCTGCTTCCCTGTTCCCTTGTTGCTCCAGCTCCGACCGGAGCGGAATTAGGTCACTTGCGTTGCTGCAAATAGCCCTGTCCAGCTCTAGGGGACGGAGGCAGCGCTGTCAGGGCCTGGCTCCTCTCCCTTGTCCAAGGGTGAGTGCCTGGGGCCTTGTCACACAGTGTGGGAGTGCCACTGGCTGCCAGAGCATCGAAGAATCCCCATCCCCGGCTCCTGCATGGGGAGCGAACGCTTGGGGGAGATGGGTTCGATTCTCTGGGCCACTCGAGTCCCTGTCTGCCATGGGGGGATGGGGGCGGCGGTGACCGGACCCTGGCTCCCAAGGAAGCAGTGACTGGGAGGAGCTCGCGGGCTCCCGTGGTGGGGTCAGCAGCAGCCAGGGCAGGGGGCAGCCCCCAGCGGGACTCACTAGGCCCTTTGCTTTGCTGTGCAGGGCTGGGCTCCCATGTCTCTTCCACCTCCTCCCCTGTGCAGGGCTGGGAGCTTGTACCTTATAGGTGCGGAGCCCCCTCGCTTGCCAAGAGCCTCCCTCCATGCAAGAATAAAGCTGTTAGCCCCAGAGCTCCGCCAGGCTGCTTCGCTTGCTGATTGCGCACGCCGGGCTCTCCTTGGATGCTGTGCACTCGCTAACACAGCACTTTCTCCAGCAAGGCCGCTCCTGCTGCATTTGGGGTTTGATTTGGGTACATCTGAGGGAGAGCGACGGGTGGGGAGCCAGCTGGCCTTTAATCTCCCAAGCGCGGACTGTGCCGTTCCTTTCCCCCTCCCGCAGGACAGAAACTCTTGATTTCCCATGAATAATGCAGCAGGCGGGGCCGCAGGGCTTGGGGCGCAGAGAGTGAGGTGAGGTGAGGCGGCTGCAGCCCTCTCGGCTGCAGCCGCGTCCTCTTTCCAGGTCAGCACTGTGTGTGCGGCCTGGAACCCCCCTGGCTCCGGGGTGGCTGACGTCCGGTGATCAGAGCCAGGGGAAGGGCCTTATCTGCTGCTTGCGCGCTTTCTCCTTGTTTCCCCATGAATGTTTCATGGTCACAGGCTGCGTCCTGGCTTGGCGATATCGAGGACAGCGCATCCGCGGGGAAGGTCCTTGTGCCCATCAAATATTCATGGCTGTGCCTGGCAGAGCTGCTCGCTTTCGTTGTCTGACACTCTGCTCCGTCCCCGGCAGAGGGCCCAGCGCATGGGGGAATCGCTGTGTCGGGAAAGGCAGACCAAGGGTGCGCTGGGACCATGGGGTATCACGGAGCCTCTTGGCGGGCACACCCCGTTTGGAGAGCCCTTCTCCCATCCCACTAGTACCCTGGAGGCCTACGGAGGAGGCACTCTTCCATCCGGGGGTCCTATGCAGAGAGGCCTCCCCCAGGCTCCAAGCCGAATCAGATGCTCTGGGAGCTGCATGTTGCTGTATCCCTCCCCCGAATGTGCTGGGGCAGGGAGAGGGCTCTGGTGGCATCGACATGCTTCTATGAGCCCTGCTCTCTTGGGCAGAACAGACTGGGGCTACTCTCTGGCCTTCCTGCCCCCACGAGCCCTCTGGTTGCCCTGTGATTCCTGTCCTCGCTGGAGCTGTGCGCTGCACCCCACACGGTGACCGGTCACATGGGCGTCCTTGGACTCCGCCCTCCTCCTGTGGGGCTCGCCCCCTTCTGGCCTCAAGGGGCTGGTGTTCTGTAGAGTCAGGACTTGGGTGGGAGCCACTGGAGAGCAGGCACATCTCACTGGCGCAGCTTCACAACACATGGCAGGAGTGTGCATGGGGAGTTCCCCAGGCCTTGGGAGCAAGGGAGTCAGCGTGGGGCAGTGACGCTCTGGGTTGGGTTCCCAGGTAGCACCTCATTGAGCGGCTGCATGCATTCCTAGCGCACGCCCCATGACCTTCAGCTCCCCTAGAGCGTGAGGCTTGCCGCACGGCGGCGTAGTGCCCGCCGAGAACACCACAAGCAGCGGAAGCCATCTCAGTGGCGCCCCCCTCAGGTTCTGTGAGGAAAAACAAAATGCTAGATATTAGACTAGTTTTTAGAATAGGTTTAGTGTAAAAAAAAAATATTAAAAAATAGTAGTAATAAGTTTTCGTGTTTCTGCCCCCTGCAAAACTACAACCCTCATTGATGAAAAAGGCTTTGGTTCGGTTCACACAGTTAAATCCCTTGCCGAGGTCACAGTCATCCCCCCCCCCCACCTCAGCAAGTAAAAGCAAAGCAGCGTGCTGAGTCCCAGGCCGAAGAAGACGGTTCTGAAGGGTCCGCTCCACGCTGTTCCCCAGAAATCTGCAACTCCCCTCTACACTTCCGACCAGTGCGGGGGGGGGGGTGCCCCCTCTACGCTTCTGACCAGTGCGGGGGGGGAAGCCCCCTCTACGCTTCTGACCAGTGCGGGGGGGAATGCCCCCTCTACGCTTCTGACCAGTGCGGGGGGGAATGCCCCCTCTACGCTTCTGACCAGTGCGGGGGGGAATGCCCCCTCTACGCTTCTGACCAGTGCGGGGGGGAATGCCCCCTCTACGCTTCTGACCAGTGCGGGGGGGAATGCCCCCTCTACGCTTCTGACCAGTGCGGGGGGGAATGCCCCCTCTACGCTTCTGACCAGTGCGGGGGGGAATGCCCCCTCTACGCTTCTGACCAGTGCGGGGGGGAATGCCCCCTCTACGCTTCTGACCAGTGCGGGGGGGAATGCCCCCTCTACGCTTCTGACCAGTGCGGGGGGGAATGCCCCCTCTACGCTTCTGACCAGTGCGGGGGGGAATGCCCCCTCTACGCTTCTGACCAGTGCGGGGGGGAATGCCCCCTCTACGCTTCTGACCAGTGCGGGGGGGAATGCCCCCTCTACGCTTCTGACCAGTGCGGGGGGGAATGCCCCCTCTACGCTTCTGACCAGTGCGGGGGGGAATGCCCCCTCTACGCTTCTGACCAGTGCGGGGGGGAATGCCCCCTCTACGCTTCTGACCAGTGCGGGGGGGAATGCCCCCTCTACGCTTCTGACCAGTGCGGGGGGGAATGCCCCCTCTACGCTTCTGACCAGTGCGGGGGGGAATGCCCCCTCTACGCTTCTGACCAGTGCGGGGGGGAATGCCCCCTCTACGCTTCTGACCAGTGCGGGGGGGAATGCCCCCTCTACGCTTCTGACCAGTGCGGGGGGGAATGCCCCCTCTACGCTTCTGACCAGTGCGGGGGGGAATGCCCCCTCTACGCTTCTGACCAGTGCGGGGGGGAATGCCCCCTCTACGCTTCTGACCAGTGCGGGGGGGAATGCCCCCTCTACGCTTCTGACCAGTGCGGGGGGGGAATGCCCCCTCTACACTTCTGACCAGTGCAGGGGGGGGGGATGCCCCCTCTATGCTTCTGACCAGTGCGGGGGGGGATGCCCCCCCTACACTTCTGACCAGTGCGGGGGGGGAATGCCCCCTCTACGCTTCCGACCAGTGCGGGGGGGATGCCCCCTCTACGCTTCCGACCAGTGCGGGGGGGGGGATGCTCCCAGAAGCCTGGACTCTGCAGTCTCTGTGGGGGGAGAGCATGAAGCAAAGACATCACTCACCTGACTCGTAGGGATCTGACCAGGGTCCTGAAAGAAGAAGAAAAAAACTTCATTCTTCCAAGGAAAAGACCAATGACTGGGTGCAGGGAAAGGACTCGGTACCAAGCCATGCCCTAAAGCACAAGGTACCAAAGACGATACTCGATCCCATTCTAAAGACGAAGGCACAGAAACATTCTGCACCAACAGAACGGGGCTCTCCCCACGAGATGGTGGTGCCTATAAAGAAGGACCCTCCTCACAAGACTATGGTACCAACGGTACCAGGAACTTCAACCAGGCCAACAACATTGGCTCCAACTACCTTAGCGGAACTGGGAGCCTCTCACAAGACGACGCCACTGGCACCAACTGCCTCACAAGGCGACACCACTGGCAGCAAACATCTTAGTGATATTGGGAGCCTCTAAATAAAAATACAACGTCTAAACACTACGGAAGGTGTGACAAGGAGACATTGAGCTACAGGGAGACTACAGGTCTAACAAATATGTAAAGGGAAAGGTTAAACATGTATGTAATGTGAAAGCTGAGAACTGAAAACTCACTTCATGCAATGGAGAAATGCAAAGTCATGCCAGGTGTGTAATCAGAAAAGCCCAAACCCCTCTGCAGACACATAGACCATTGAGTTGCAAATAGATTTCTTCCTGTGGACGTGACTGAAAGCACAGAGTCACCTGGCAGGAAAACCAAACAAAGGAAAGCCTCCCTGCCCACGTCTGCCTCGCCCCCTCCCTTCGTACCTTCAAATCCCTCCTCAAAACCCACCTCTTCCGCTCTGCCCTCCCCGACTCCTCGCTCCCCTCCCCTAACTCCTGCTGATCCCCTCCATCCAGTACAATCTGTTACCTGAGCTCTGTGTGCTCATATCCTCACCACACGGACCAGCCAGCCATCATTCTCGATGTAACCGAGCCAAGCGCGTGCACCTGGGGCCTCGCATCCTCATGAATGTTACACCCCTTGTCTCTCCCTCTGTTCCCCTTCGTGCGTCTCCTCCCCTCTCCCCCTGTCTCTCAGATTGTAAGCCCTAGGGCAGGGACCGTGTCTATTCCATTACTTTGTAAAGCGCCAGGTACATGCTTGCTAATAATAATTAATTAATAACAAAGGACCCTGGAAAGGTACTTAAGGGGGGGAGAGAAGACAAAGAAGGAGCTTTTCTATCTCTCGCAGTTGGTTGAGATCAGCTTGTTGAGCTTCATCTGCATCATCATATCTTACCAGCGAGAGAAGGGCTGCACCAAAGGAACTATGAAGTAAGGACTCATGGAAACTCTAAAGACTTGTACCCGGCCAAGTTTCCATCTCTGGCCATGACACGAACTGAAATACCCTTGGACCTGGATTAGGGTAAGAGCCTAAGTCAGGAGAATCCAAGTACAGAAAGGAATGCGTTATTGGTTGTGTTGTTTTGATTTCTGCACTCTCAAGTATAATCTTGCACTGCAGCTTATTCATGATTTATTATTAAACTTCTTTTAACTGAACTTCGTATGGTTCAGAGGAATTGCTAATCCTAACATTGGCCGGACACAGTTTGGGGTTAATTCTGTGTTTACAAACACAGACGAACCCAGAGAGAAAGAGTCTGTGCTGGGAAACTGCAGCTGAAAAGGTGACAAGAAGGTTCCCCCGTTGCAGGCGGAATCCGTTCTAGAGAGAGAGCTGATCCAGTGGGAGCTGCAAGCCAGGGAAACTGAGTCACGGCAGCCTAGAGTGGGGGAGTGAGCCCCCAATCCCATGACTGAAGGAGTAATAGTGCCTCCAGCATTACAGCCCCCCTTACAGGTCTTGCAAACACCGGAACGACCCCCACTCCTGTGGGTTCTGTGAGTTCTTACTTAGACTAGATCATGAAGAAATCTCTCTGGGGCATGATGGACAGGATGATTTGCACACTCATTTTGAGGGACCTTGTTCTTGCAGATCTAAAGTGTGGCCAGCACCTGGTTATACTCCCGCCGTAGACAACCCTCCAGTCGTGTTTCTCCATGCAGCTCTTGGTGTCGCTCCAGCCATCGTTCCTCAGTTTGTTCAGGTCTTGCCCTCACCGATATGGGGGCGGTGCTTGGGGCGATGAGGGCGACCAGTTGTGAATTAGATCCTTGCCCGTCCTGGCTGGTGAAAACCACCGAGAGATGGTGAGGCCGTTGCTGGCTGGAGTTGTCAGTGCCTCCCTAAGGGAGGGGAAGGTGTCAGACGCCCTTCAATCTGCGGTGGTCCGGCCCCTGTTTAAGAAACCATCTTTGATCACGGACTCCCCGGCCCGCTATCCGCCTGTCTCGAACCTTCCCTTTTTAGGGCAGATTTCTGAACGGATGGCTGCCCAACAGCTCCGGGGTCATCTGAGTGCTGTCAGATTCCTGGACCCATTTCAGTAGGGTTTTTATCCTGAGCACAGCACGGAGACGGCGCTTGTGGCCTTGGTTGATGATCTGCACCTTGGGATGGACAAGGGGAATTCTACCCTGTTGATTTTGCTAGATCTTTCAGCGGCCTTTGATACAGTTGATCACGAGATGTAGATACAACTGCGGGACCTGGCAGGGGGTGCACAGAGCTACTCTTGAGCGGTACTGTTAATTCCTGCCTGGGAAGTCCCAGAGAGTGGTGATGGGCGATTGCTCATTGTCCCCTGGGGAGGGTTCCCCTGCAGGGTTCGGTTCTGTCTCCCCTCTTGTTCAATGCGTATCTGAGGCCGCTGCGCAAGTTCATTCAGAGGTTTGGGGTGAGGTGTCATCAATATGCTGATGACACCCAGTTCTACCTCTCAGAAGATGCCGAGCCTAGGCATCTTCTGGAGGGGGGGCAAGGTTTTTTGTTTAAAAAGCGGGTGGAGATAGGGGTTGGTTGGGAGGTTGTGGGGGGGGGGTTGGGTGTAGGGTTTGCGGGGACTGGGAAGGGTGAGGAAAAATGTTGGTGGGAGGGTTGGGGTTTTTATGCGTTTTGATATGTTTGATATATTATTTAATGAATCTGGCAGATAAGAGGAATACTAATTTTGGGAGAGCGATACTAAATTCTATTCTGAGATACTTCCTCAGCTCTCTATCCCGTTGGCCGTAATGCGTTTTAGTCTCCCGCCGGTGGGGATGCACCCAGCCACTCAAGGAGGAAAGACCGGTTACTTCCCGGTAACTGTCATTCTTCGTGATGGCTGGGTGCGTTTCCATTCCCTGCCCGCCTTCCCCACTACTCGGAATTAGATTCATTTTCGTTCGTTAGCCTAGGTTGTGGCTGGGAGGAAGCGAGGGGTATGGAACGGCCTCGTCATTCCGGTGTGCCCGCCGGAGAGATACACCAGTGCAGTCCGTGCCGATGGGTCCCTCCCAACATACACAGTTCCATCCCTCCGAGTTATTGGGCCTCCTACTCAAGGCCACTGGTCTCACACAATCCCTCCTGTAGCCAGTGAGTGAGGCAAGCCCCCCCTGGCGCCTGCTGCCTGTAGACACTCTCTCCCTGCCTTTCCCAGGCCTTCAGGCTGCCTGGCCACACCCCGCTCAGCTGGCCACACTCAGAGGTGCTGCCCTCCTTTAGGCTGGCGCCTTCACTTCTTCTTAACGCCTCCCAGGACCTTTCAGTCTGGCGCTGCCACCTCCCTGCTACCCCCACTTCTGCAGCTACGTGAGGGGCTCCCACTCTCCATCTCAGCTGGAGGACAGAGGCGCAGGGGGTGGACACAGAGCTCCCCGCTGGGGACTCCTTCCTGCTCAGCCCAGGAGGAATGCTCTCGCAGGTTGCTCTGCTCTGCACAGTCATGGCGACAAGGGAGCATGTTGAATCCCCATGCGACGCTGGAAGAGCCGTGCACAGCCCAATTGGCAGCAAGGCTGAAGCACTGCATGCTGGGACCAAGTGCTTCAGTCAGCAACCTGCCGGGGTCCCTTGCCGCCTGGCCCCACTGTATCTGCCTGCCATGCCCTGCCCCCCCCCCCATTGGCTGATGGGGAGCCAGCCTAGCCCAGCCCTCTCCCTGGCTGAGTGCAGCAGTGAGGTTCAGCTGTCATAGTGGACTGAGCGCAGAAACCTTTTAGTGGGTGGTGTGATTGACAGGCCGAGCTAGGTAAACACGCTGCACTCGCCTGTCACACCGGCACCGCTTCCCTGACAAGTATCTATTAGTACCGGAGTTTATACACATTGCATGTCAAAAGCTCCTGCCGATCAGACCGCTCTGGACTGCGCAGGGACGCTTCCGGCTCCTGCCTGGCAAAGAGCTCGACCGAGTGGGCAGCTCTGCCTCCTCTACTGCAGCTCACTTCCCCACACTGGTGTTCATGGCACAGCACGTAGCCGGCAGACCAGGGCAAGGGGGGAGAGTCAAGCCGGTATAGCCACGCCCGACCACGCCATGCCAGCACAGCACGTAGCCGGCAGACCGGGGCAAGGGGGAGAGTCAAGCCGGTATAGCCACGCCCGACCACGCCATGCCAGCACAGCACGTAGCCGGCAGACCGGGGCAAGGGGGAGAGTCAAGCCGGTATAGCCACGCCTGACCATGCCATGCCAGCACAGCACGTAGCCGGCAGACTGGGGCAAGGGGGAGAGTCAAGCCGGTATAGCCACGCCTGACCACGCATGCCAGCACAGCACGCAGTCGGCAGACCAGGGCAAGGGGGAGAACCAAACTGCTACAGCCGTGCCAGGCCAGAGCTCTCAAGCAGGCAGCAAGGCCAGGAGAGCCTGCCCTGGGCTTTGACTGCTGCTGTGGCAGGGTCCAGTCCGAAACAGCTCTCCTGTGAGATTGTTACGACCTCCAGCACAGCCGTCCTGCTCCTCGTTGCCTGCACGTTGGCAGAGCGTGGACAGGTGGCAGCTGTGACCAGGAGTGTCTTCGGTAAATTACATCCGGTCCGATGCCTTAGACCATCTATCTCGGGCTCTGATCTTGCCACCATCATCCATGCGTTCATCACCTGGAGACTGGATTATGGGGCTACCCCAGTGAGGACCCAGAAGCTGCAGCTGGTGCAGAATGTGGCGGCCCACCTCCTTATGGGGATGGGTCGCCGGAGGCACGTTACACCGGTGCTCCAATCTCGGCACTGGCCGTCTAGAGTCTTCTGGGTCCGATTCAAGGTGCTGGTTCTTACCTTTAAAGCCCTACACGGCCTGGGCCCCGCTTACTTGTGGGACCGCCTCATCCCTTATGTCCTGGCTTAACCTCTGCAGTCAGCTGGGCGCGTCCTCTTGGAGGTCCCCTGGGTTTCGAGCAGGTGTTCTCGGTGGCTGCGCCGCAGCTGTGGAACTCCTTCCCGGAGGAGATCCACCTCTCTCCAGATCGCCCCTCCTTCGTAGACATTGTAAGACCTGGCTTTTTCACCAGGCATTTGGTGAGGGAGATGGGTGTGTGTGTGTGTGTTATATGTAGGCTTTTTGCCCAGACCTCTTTTATTGGGGATTTTTATGAATGATGTTTGATAGTTTTTTATATTCTATTTTTGTGTTTTTATGTGTTGTACACTGCCCTGGGCTGCCATTAGGCAGGAGTGGGTGATATCAAAATATAAACCAATGCCCGGGGCTTTGGTGAAGAGGAATGCCTCTGCGAGAAGCAAGCAGGAGGCAGGAGCGTCCCTGTTCAGATTAGGTTCCTCTCTGCACTGGGGAGGGAATCCCTGTTAAATATAGGAGACATTTGGAAAGGGCTGGGCCACTGGGGGTGTAGATCCTGACAAGGCTCACCCCTCAGGGCCTAACCCTGTCACAGTGGGTACTCACAGATCTGGTTCTTTGGAGATTCCATTTCGGGCGTTCGGTTTAGTTATTTTGGGGTTTGTTGTTGTTGTTTTGGGGTTTGCATTGCTGTGCTAATATTGCGGAAACTGCGTGACTGGCGCCCCCCACCTCCCCGAAAACCCCAACCCAGATACCAGACAGTTATTGACTGAGCAGGGCCTGTGTCCCTGCAGTGTGGGGAACTTGTGCCTCTGGCAGGGTTGGGAGTTGCTTCTCTCCCAGTCTCCGCAGGGCAGAAGGAATGGAATTGGTATGGGGCACGGGGGTCCGCGGGAAGGGCTGGCCCCGTTCAGTCGGACCGCCACCCTCAGACCCGGTGGATGGCTCTTAGCATTGGGCCAAAGTCTGTCCGTGTTGGGAGCTGGGGAGCGGCCGAGTGGGCCCGTATCCTGGTAGCTGCTCACACTCCCAGCCGCAGCACAGGGAGCAGCCTGGGCTGAGCTCCGGCAGCCGGGCCGGGTTTGGTTTGTCTATCAGTGCCGGATATGCATGATGGGCAACATTAATAGTGGCAGCGGGTCCCCTTTTATCATGCGGGCTGGCAGGGCCTCTGACCCAGCTAGCTTTTAAATTCATCATCTCCTCTCCCTTCCCTCAGGCTTGGTGCGCTGCAGCTCGGCCCCCCCATCCCAGGCTGTAAATCTTGCTCCGCTGGCTTTCAACGCGCCATCATTTTCATGGCTCACCTCCGCCTCCGAATCCTTAATTTAAAACTTCTGCCGCTGCTCAGCAGCCTGGAATTCCAGAGCCGGTTTCAATGGGGGAGACAAATGAGGTTATGGATGAGTTTGGAGAGGGGAGCAGAAACCCACAAGCAGCGTGTCTGGCGTGTGTGCAGGGGACGGATATCTGGAATGCATAGTTATTCGAATAGATGGATCTCTCCCCTGAGCTATTGGCCTCCTCGTGGTTATAGGTTTTAAATTTCCTGCACCTCTCAGCGATAAACCCGTTAGTTGTTTTCAATTATAAAGTTTCACGGTTGTAAAAGTCGGATCTCCTTTGCGTGCGTAACCTGCTACTTGGGAAACCAGCTCCCTGCCCCAGAACTCGGAGTGCAGAGCCTGCCTTCCATGCCCGGCACACACCGTATTGACGCAAGAGCAGTTTGAGTCATGGCCGCGTTCTCCGCCACAAGGAGCGGCCGTGTCGTAAGGGACTCCCGGCTGATTGCAGAGAATCTTCCCTTCCTCTGGAATGTGCACGAATGTGGAGAAGTGTCAGGAGCTGCGTGCAAACTGGGGTGACTTCTCCTTCAGAATCTGGGGCAATTGGCCAGCTTTCTGCTTCCCAGGCAGCCAGGCTGAGGTGTGCACAGTCTCCTACGCGGAGCAGTCCGCACTCTGAGAACAGGACTGCAATGAGCCCCCGGCCCGGGGCACTTGCAGATGGGGGGTGTTTCAGTCGATTGTTATCTGGCTGGCGTCACTCACCGCGTGGCTCTGGGTGCGCTGGCTTTCAGTCCCTGCATTCACAGGAAGCTGAGCCTGGTGGGGCAGGTGCTCGCTGTGCGGAACGTCCCCCTCCTCCTGCTGCGCAAGGCAAGGAGCCAGGAGCGGCTGCCTCCGTTCCTAAATGAGCTTTCAGAGGGGAAAAGAGCCCAGAACTCAAGAGCATGGTCGTCACCCCAAAGTTTAGTTCCCTGGCCGCGCTGCCACCGGTGCCGCCTGCACCCTGGCACCCACAGCTGATAACCCACTGAGCTCTGTGCAAAGCCCTTGGCAGCTATCCGACTCAGTCAGCAATTCCCCCTTCGAGTTCCATTGGACGGTCCGGGCTTCCTGTCTCGTGTGTGTGAGGGGATGTTACATTGTGTGACTTTTCACTTTCTAAAAAGGATAATATTTTCAGCCCAGTCTCAGATTTAGGCAACAAGCTATTTTCGAATTGCATCAGGAACTTTACACAAATCAGCCCAGGGGCTGAGAGGTGCAGCGCTAAGCGGCCGGGGCAGTGCCCCAGGCTCGGACTGCGGCTAATTCTTACAGGTAGAGACGAGAGAGGCCGGGCTGGTCCGTAGTGAGAGAGAGACAAAGTGGTTTGAATGGTCTTTGACTGTACCAACTGTTGTTGGTGGGAATAAGCGTCTTTCGGGCGCCACAGGGGCCCTTCCTCAGGCAGGGAGCAAATATACAAACTGAGCCAATGTCGGGCAGCTCTAGCTGAGTGGGAGCGGCTAGGGCAGGGTAGCAGGTGGGAGCGGCTAAAGAGAGAGAGAGATGCCAGACATTTAAAACCAGCTGTAATCGATTGGTGTAGGAAGCAGAGACAGTTGGTGGTGGCTAAGCACACAGAGAGGGCAAACATATGGGTTGGGGTCTCATGGGAAACAGCTTCTCCGGGGATTATATTCCTAGATGGGGAGAGCTCAGGATTCCTGCCAGCACCTTCCTAGGGGCAGCCTGCGATAGCTCGGGGTCTGGTTGGAAAACTGCTCTTGCTGCCCAGTTATCACCGCCTGCCAGCAACAGCTGGGTGTATTCCAGGATGTGTCCAGGGCAAGCAGCCGCTGCCGTCGCTGGTACTGCCTCATTGGAAACACGGCGCGCAAGCAGGAGCTTGCCAACCCACTGCCTGAGCGGCAGGGAGGTCATGCAGGCTGCAAGGCCGGAAGGGCCTGACACCCCCCACCACCCCCCGCCCACCTAATGAAGCTTGACTTGTCATGTCGTGCTGAGGTTCCTATGGGGGTGGTCATATGACCGACAGGGACCTGCCGAAATGAGGGGGTGGTAGGGAAGGGCAGTAAGACCCCAGGGAAATCAACAAGAGAGCAAGGAGGAGCATGGGCAATAATCAGGATGAGCAGAGACTCAAAATCCATGAGGGGAACTCTGACGGCAGCATGGTGGGTTCTCTCTCCTGACTGGAATATTTGCTGCTTCTGGAAGGGTAGCAGGCAAGGGAAAAGGGAGCGTGGGACACATTTCTATTAAGAAAGAATGTAGTCGCAGGGACATCCAAGAAGGCAGCTGTGGAGAAGTTTTCTGGCTCAAGCGAGGAGGCTGGGGGAAGAGAACAGGGGTCTGTGATAGGAGGCAGGGGCAGCACTTCAGAGCATCCAAAACCATGAGTCGGTAACAGAACTGAAACGTGGGCCAATTTCTATTGGAACTGTGCACTTCGTTCAATCCGAACAAAATCAGAACCAATGATTGTCTGTGGCATCAGCACCGCCATTTTGGATAAGGGCATCGCCATTTTGTGCCTCCGTGATGGCCTCTCTTTTCCATATATCAACTGGGGTCCAATCAGAATGTTTTCCGACCGACCGGCCGGCCGGTCAAAATATCAAACAACCGTCCTGTTTTCGTGACAATGTCCAGCTCTAGTTGGTAGGAACATGTGTCTTCAACCCTCCTGATAGGGCGCTGTGGGTTTGGGACCCCAGGCTAGTGAGAGCAATGGGACTCCGTGGCTCAGCCGGGTTGGTTTGAGGGACATGGGTTAGATGGAAACCCTTCTGTGTTTGGCAACCAACGTCAAGGCTGGTAGAGGGGCTGCAAGATCCAACTAGCCTAATTAAAAGAAGGGACGTGAGATAGATGAGCAGTTTTCAGATCTCTAACGGAGGCCACAGACGACTAGACGCTCGCCGTGCTCCGTCTGCCCCAGAGGGAACGTGCTTAGACTGCTGTAATGCAGATTTCAGTTCGATATTCGGGGAAACTGCTTAAGTGTCGGAGCACTCAGGCCATGGAGTCAGCTGCCCCATGGAATCTCGTGGCGGACCAGACAAGCGTTGGTCTGCGCTGCTGTAGGGAGAGGGTATCCGGGTGGTGGGAACAGACAGCCCTTCGGTTCTGTGGTTTTCATTCTGGATGGCTGAGTTTGGGAGAAAGGAGCAGTCTGTGGTTAGTGAGAGGGAGAGAATGAGCAGGGCTGGTCATGGTTGGTGTCGCCGGAAGACGCTCCCTGTTCAACGTGTTGCTGGCTGGAAGCAAGTACCTGCCTTGCGGCCTCCAGCGCCCAAAGATCTCACCCGCGGTGCGGGGCTTGCAGTGGAGCTGGCTCTCCCTGGCTAGTTTGAGAGGCACAAACACATGGGTTTTATTGGTCGAGAGCCCAGCCCCCACAGTCTGGATATGCAGGGCCAGCCTCCGCATTTGTGGGGCCCAAGGTGGCTGGGTTCTTCCTTGCAGCAGCGTCTGCAACAGGCCCCTAAAGGTGGTTGTGTTCAGGGCCTTGCTGGGAGGGAATGGGCCCCTCTTGCATCCCGTGGCTGCAGCACAAGCCCCCACCTCCACCCCCAAAGAGCCTGTAGTCTGTAAGCCAAGAGAGGGCCAACTGTTCCCCAGGCGCTCCCTGGCCCCAGGAGAGGGATTGTGCTGGAGAGGGGCGCAGCCGCCTGGTTAGCTAAGTGCCTCACTTTCCATGTAAAAGCCCTTTCACAAGTGAATAAAACTTGAATTGCCTTAGTGGAACGGAGCTAGAGAGAGAGACAGCTGCAGCGGCTGAAAGCTTTTATCCAGACCGTGTAAAACGTCCCCCTTGATAACATCCCAAGGTCAGGTAGTGAAGCAGTCAGCCTGCTGCTGCTGCAGCCATGCCTGGGAACGCGCTCAGCCCCCTCTCCGTTGGCTGCGTGGGCCGGCTGGCTCCCAAGAGCCTGTTGTGGGGGCAGGGGTTCCCCTTTCCCAGCGCGCGTGAGAGAGACCAGCCCCGAGGGATCCCTGTGCCTTGGGCAGGAGAGACTGCAGCTGGCAGGGGATCAGAGCCTGCTGGTGCCACAATGCCTCGCCAGCCAAGGCAGAGTGCTCCACCGTGTCTTCGTTGGGGGGAGTGGGACTGAGCGATGCACGCGGCGCAGACAGTGAGAAATGCAGGTGTTGCCATGGGGACGCGAGCGCCGCTGGTCACACTAGTCGGCGTTCTGCCTTTCGGGGCCTGGTGTCCCCAGAGGACATCTAGTCCAACCCCCTGCTCAGTGCAGGAAATCCACAGCAACCGCATCCCCCAGAGCAGGGCGCAAGCAGAGAGCACCCTGGCTCTCGGGACTGACTCCACGCTTAGCGCAGAATACTCGTAGCCAGGGAAGAAGGCAGCAGGGACGTGTTCTGCCCAGCGGCTACAGGGGGGCAGGCCAGTTCCAGGAAGGGAGATTTCGGTTCAAGATCAGGGAAAACGTCCTAAGAGTAAGAGCCGTGTGCGCGTGCAGCGATGGGACAAGCTGCCCAGGCGGGTTGCGGGCTCCATCGCTGGAGGCTGGTTTTCAAAAAGGGGCCGGGCAGCCGCTTGCCGCCTTCCCGCATCCTGGCAGGGGGCTGGACTAGATGACCCTCGAGATCCCCTCCAGCTCAACTCTGATTTTATTATTCTAATACCGTAGCGGTTACTAAGCCTGGCCACAGCGTGTGACTCTGCCCTGCTGCAGAGAGTTCCGGGGGTCCGGATCTGTTGTTGCTTCTGAATGTTCAGACCATCAGGAGACCCCTCCTACCGGCTTTAAGACCGGGGGGAGGGGGGGCGGGGACAGGCCAGAGGGCCACCAGCCGGAAGCGGGCATGGGTAGATGGGGCCCTCCCCCCCGAGCTGTTGAGAGAAGGGGATGCCGCCAGCCGGAGGCCATTGGGGTTCCGGGCTGTGAGAGAATGTGGCACGTGCTCTGAGCTGTGCTGGGTCAGCAGAGAGAGGCCTTGTCTGAGCAGAAGCCAGGGGGGTGCATTGATGGCCCCCAGAAGGGGAGCCCTGCGCTCAGCTTGCTGTAAACGCCCCTTGGGCCAGGGCAGAGTGGCAGGCGCGCGGCGGCACCCGAGGCAGCAGCAGTAAATCAGTCCGGGAGGCGAGTTGATTCCCGGGGAAGTTCCCGCTTCAGGGCTTGCTCTCCGAGTTCCTTGTGGCATTTAAGGGCCAAGAGCAGCGACAGTCTGTCCCCCTCGGGGCAGCCGGAATGAAGCCCCCAGCCCGGGTGGGAGCTTTGCCCTCCTGCAGGAATGAGCCCCTGCTCTTGGGGACGGGTCTGCTTAAGGGGCGCGCTCAGGAGAGAGGAAGGAAGGAGAGGGTCCTGATCCTGTATCCGTCCCCTGTCCTGGTGCGGTCCCTTCTCCTCCGAGCGTGAGGGTTAGGGACTTGCATCTCCGGGCCAGATCCAGGAATCCGGGTGCGGCCGGGTCACAGGGTCTCTCTCTCTCTCTCTCTCTCCACCCCGATCCAGAGTAACGAGGAGCCGCGCAAAGGGCTGGTTCCGAACCATCCGCGTTCTCCCTGCTCAGGCTCAGCGGGAGGCCAAGTTAAAGAAGCTGAGCCAGACATTTGCATTGAACTGAGATGGGGAGAGCAGGGTGAGGCCAGGCCTCCGGGAGCAGGGGCTGTGGGTCAGCTCTCTGCTCCATGCTAGATTTAAGGACATGAGCCTGCATTGGGTTGATTGATAGGAATGAAATGTAAGTCTCCCGGCCCCCTCAAGGCATGGAAAGCTTTAATGCTGGAGCTCTGACCCCTGCCCTGGCCTCTGCGGGGCCGGGCCCCAAGGAGAGCAGCAGGGCAGAGCCTGAGATACCTGCCAGGCTGCACCCTCTCTGGCCTGGCCAGGGCAGCAGGGGGCCGTGGCTAGATCCTCCTCTGCTCCCTTCAGCACTGCTGCAGCCCCCCCCCCGGCGGAGCCTGCTGGGACGTTGGTACCCGCGAAGGGGCTCAGAGCAGAGGCCCAGGTGGGGCTCTTGGCCCTTGCAGGAGGTTTTCTGGAGTCCAGCCCATGGGCTTGGCATGCTAGGGCCCTGTGGAGGGGGGCGGCAGGGAAAGGGTTACCCCGGCACTGCAGGAGCAGACTGTGCTGCTTTGCAAGCCAGCACACGAGCCTCGACTCAGCAGATCTCTGTTCCCTGGCAGACGCCGGGCCAGCTGGGGGTGAGCCGCTCTGCCTCCTGCCCCCCCCCCCCCAATATACGCACAGCCGTGCGGCTCCAGACCGGATCGGATGGGGGCAGGCACGTGGCACTCTGGGCCGTACAGAGAGCTGCCCGTGGGGGGGATTCATGGATGCACCCGCAGCTTGGCTTTCCGTTCCGCGTTTGCTGGCGGCCACGCTGCCCCCGGCTGCCGCCCTGCGTGGAGGCACGGCCGTTCCCGCCACCTGCTGATAGCGCTGGGCGCTGACGCGTCCTCCCGCGCAGCTGCAGCCATGCCTGGCTGTGGGCTCCTGTGCCACCAAGGGGCCAGCGTCTGGGCTGGACCCTGGCAGCTGTCCGTTGCGCGCCGCGTAGGGCAGGGCAGAGAGACTGGGCGGGCTCCGCAGATGATGTGAGCACACGGGCACGGCGAGGAGAGTCTCCAGCGGCACTTGTGGCCAGAGCTTGGCAGCACGCGCTGCAGAGAGGCCTCCTGAGAGCTGGAAGGGCTGCCCCCGACTTGTGGGGCCCGTCTGGGCCTCCCACTGATGGGAGCCAGCCAGGTGCATCTTTCACACCAGATTGACTCTAATCTGGGCCGATCCACTATTAATTGTATTGGATTAAAGCTAATCTAATATGAAAGTCAATAATGGGCTGGCGTGGTAGCAATTTTTCCCTGCTTAATATATTAATGCGATGTGTCTCGCTGTATTAAGGACCTGCTGCTGCAGCTCCCATACAGTATTCATGAGAGCAAAGCGCACCATTAACAGCAGCCAGAGCTCTCTGCCCCCTCCCATCTCCCAGGAGGGAGCGGCTGGCAGCTCGGGGGGCGGGGGGGGGGGACCCGCTCTCGGGGCCCAGGCCGGAGCATTGATTCCTGCTGCAGGTGCACACGGGCTGTTTGCTGCTAATGCTGGAGCTGGGAGCCCTGCCTCGACCATCCCCTTTGCTGGAGCGGGGGCTGCTGCTTGGACAATCCCTGCCCAGCTCCTCCTCTCCTGGCAGGCATCCTGCACCCCGGTCTTCCCACCCGCTCCCCATCCTGAGCGCCTTGCACCCCGGGGCCCCCACCCCGCTAGCTGGGGCTCCCTGGCAAGCCATGGGATGGGACCCCAGGAGCTCTAGTTCGGATTGTCTCAGCCTGGGTTCAGCTGGGCCTGGCTGGCCTCTTGCCTCTGGGAGTTTCTCCCCCTCATTCCTGCCTCAGCTGCTGGTGGAGTCTCCTCGTAGAGCGGCTCAGGCATCAAGGTTTTCTCTACACGAAGCTTCCAGTTCCTCCGCTCCTCCACGGGCCCCGCAGGCTTGGCCGCTCCTGTCTTCCATCGCTTTCCCTCCATTTACATTCGTTTACCGGTGAATGCTTTTTACCTGCCTCGCCCTCCTCCAGTTTGTCAGGTTTGGGGCTGACAATCTGGATTTGGATTTCTTTTCCTCACATACAAGTCTTGCCAGTGTTAATAGACGGTTGGATAGATGGTTCCAGTTAAGTCCTCCGCCACCCCACGATCGTACGGCCTCTTCTGCTCCCCCAGTCCCCCCTAGAGCCAGAGAGAGAGAGCCTGGAATCCGGGCTCCAAGGAGTCTTTGTTTTCTAAGTAGCTCAGCTCCTGTTGCTGGCAGCCTGGCAAGAGGGGCCCAGTGGGGCTGCAGGCACCTGTAATGGGAACTGGGGGGCTGGCCCTCCTTGCAGAGACAGTTTTCTCTTTTCTGCATTGCCCCTTGGAAGAACAAGCATCTGCCTGGGGTTTTCTCCCCCAAATCCTCCTGGCCGTGACCCCCTCCCAGCGCTCACCCTGGGGGACGCTGAGACCACAGGCCTACATGTCTCCGCTCCCTTGGCTGGCTCCTCATTCACTTTAACAAGCTGCTGCGCTCAGTTATTGACCGGTGGGCCACACCCTCCATGCATGTCTCTGCGGTGGAGCCATGGAAGGGGGTGCGGCCCCGGGTGGGACTCGGTTTGCACCCGGACTCTTTCCAGGAGCATGCTGCTACTGCTGGCTGGCCTAGTGCTTTCCTCCCCCGTCGCCCTTCCGAGGGATGGATGCTCCCCTTCAGCCCGCATCGTATCAAGCAGCAGAGATGGCTGCAGCCTGACTAGGCTAGCTGTGCCTCCGTGTCTGCTCTGGGCTGGAAGCGATGCGGCACGGCCCAAGCCGCTTGTTGGCGAGCTCTCGCCGAGACCTGCGCAGTCCGCTCCATGATGACCTGAGCCAGCAGCGGGAGCTGGGTTCTGCTGACCTGCGTCCGTCAAAGCCTGGGAGACTTGTGTAAACCCAGCCCGCCGCACGGGGAAAGAAGTGTCCGACTGTTTCTGGGTGCCGCGCTAAGGGACACCTTGCAGGCTCTGCGTACCCTCCAGCGTTTCAGAGGGGGCCAATAAGCCACACCCTTCACACTCACATGCATTCTCACTCACACCGACAGGTTCACACTCATACACTCACATTGACATCCGCACAGCACACATCCACTTGCCTGTACTGAAGGCGCCAGCGAGGGTGTAGTTAGGTGGGAATGGGCCCTGCTGGGGCACTCCACTCCAGTGTGTGTCTGCACTATGTACAGGGGGGAGGGAG
>QEPC01007955.1:614521-624975 GCA_003113815.1 Sphenodon punctatus
GGGAATGGGCCCTGCTGGGGCACTCCACTCCAGTGTGTGTCTGCACTATATGTACAGGGGGGAACTAGGGGTGAATGGGCCCTGCTGGGACACTCCAGTGTGTGTCTGCACTATGTACAGGGGGGTAGCTGGGGATGGGCCCCGGAGTAGAGGCACTCTACATGCAAGTGTGGGTCACTCAGGGTCATGGGCCCTGGTGTGACTGCACCTATCCTAGCTAGACCCCTGAGCTGCAGACAGGACCTGGCTGTGTCCCCTCTTCACCTGTCAGGCTGCAGCACGGGGGGTGGTGGTCAGGAGGCAGTGAGCAGACGGTAGTGTGTCCTGTCCCCTGTGAATGTGGTGCAGACGCCAAATCTGGTCCTGTACCGGGAAAATTGGGAGGGCATGGGTCTGAAAATCAGGTGCTGCTGGGTGGCAGGTGAAATTTATTGTGGACAAGTGCAAGGTGATGTACATAGGGAAGACTAAACTCCATGTACACAATGCTGGGTTCTAAATCAGAAGTTACCACTCAGGAAAGGGGCCTTGGAGTCGTTGTGGACAATACATTGAAATTCTCAGCTCAGTGTGCGGTTGTCATGGGGTTGGGGTCCACTACCTCACTTTACTGGGTTGGGTGACTCAGTTTCCCTCACTTGCAGCCCATCTGAATCAGTTCTCTCTCTAGCTGATTCAGGCCTGCAAAGGGGACAACACTTTTGTCACCCAAGCTCCAGAGACTTCCCGCTCACACACTCTTTCTCTCAGGGTTCGCTAGTGCTTGAGGGCACAGGATACTCAGACCGTGTTTCCCAGGGTGAGACGACAGAAAGGACTTCTTAGTAAAGAAGCAAGTTTATTGATTACATAAACAAAGATCGTTTGAACACAGAGTGGCAAATAAAACAAAAGCATTCCTAGTCTGTACTGAGAAGGTCCCTGGTTAAGATCTTACCCTACAGAAAGTCCATGCACTTGAATCCATTTCTCAGCCAGATGTAGTGAGGCTGGGCTTTGAGTCCTTAAGCTGGTTAGAAAGCAAAGTTTCTTCTCTCAGTACATTGCTTCAACAGGCTAGCTGACAGGCTCCTGCCCTCCAGCTATATTCCGAGACTCAGCGAGTCCTAGGTTGATTGAGTTCCCAACTGACTCTGACTCCGAATGTCCCTTGTAAGTCCTTGGGGATGGGGACCCTAGTTTCTTCTCGAGTCTTCCAGAAAAATCTTTTTTGTTTTTCCCTCCTCTGTCCTGAACCTGTGGGCTCACTCACGTGTGCAGTTTCCTTTCATTTGCATTCTTAAAGCTGCCGTTAGAGATATTCACACCTTTTGGAAAGACCTCTGTTTACCTATCTATGCCCTTTGGGGGCTGTACTGCTCCTATTTCGCAATGTCTCTTCTTTTGCAATGTTGCAGTAATGGTTTAACATCTCTCAGCTTGGCATTATTGTCAGAGATTGGTTTCTATAACTTAATAGTACATGGTGCAAACTGGTTTCTATAAATCAACAGTGCATGTATGTTGCCTCTGGTCATGTGTGACCCTATGTTCCTTCGTGACAGCTCCCCCCTTTAGAGACCATGTGGAGTGGGCACGACAGTGTCCTGTACCATGATTAGACTGAAGTGTCCCTGCGTGATAGTGCATCTGCTACCACATTCTGTTTACCTTTTACGTTTTCAATTCTCATTGCAAATTCCTGCAAAAACAAGCTCCATCTCAGCAGTTTGGAGTTGGAGTTTTTAACATTATTGAGCCATGTCAGAAGTGAGTGGTCAGTGTATACTGTGAACGTCCCAGCAAATACGTAAGGTTTAAGTTTCTTGACAGCCCACACTATAGCTAGACACTCTCTTTCAATGGTTGCCAGATTCTTTTCCCTTGGGAGCAGTTTCTTGCTAAAATAAGCAATGGGATGGTGTATTCCCTCCTCCCCTTCTTGTGTGAGGGTTGCTCCCAGGCCGGTGTCAGAGGCATCTGTCCAGATATGGAATTCCTTCTCATAGTCTGGGCTGATTAACACTGGTGCCTCAGACAGGGCCCTCTTAAGTGTGTCAAACACGTTGTGACACTTGTCTGCCCATTGTACCTTCCCTGGGCAGCGCTTCTTACATTTGTCTGTCAGGGGGGTCGCTATGTCACTGAAGTGTGGGACATAGCGGTGGAAGTAAGTAGTCATACCTATGAACCTCTGGATCTGTTTTTTGGTTGTGGGTGAAGGCCAGGAGCAAATAGCTTCTATTTTGTCTTTTCAAGGATATCATTTGCCACTTTCCACCTCGTGCCCTAGGTATGTAACAGTAGGGGTGGGAAGTTCGGTACATCCGGTATCCGATCCTGCCGGTATTTTGCTGTACCGGCAGTATCAGATTACTCCGGTATTTGGTGGTACCGGTACCAGATCCCCATGCCGGATTTGTTTACATTGCGGCCATTCAAATGAATGACCGCAATGTAAAAAAAGAAGAAGAAAAAACCCAAACACTTTCCCTCCCCAGTCCAGGCTGCGCAGGTGGGAAGGGGGGACACCCCCATCCACCCTGCCCAGCCTGGATTTTTTTTTTTAAAAAATTTCCCCGAAGTCCCTGTTAGTGCGGGCTCCGGGCCACCGCCGGCGACCCAGAGCCCGCACCAGCAGGTAGGTACTGTGGTACTAGGGTGATCCCTGGGGTGGGGGGTGGTTTAACACACACCCCACCTCAGGGATCACCCTACCTCCCCACCCAGGGATCGCCTACCTTTGGTGCTCCAGGCGGAGGCGGCGGTGGCAGCACGGCGGTCCAGAAGCTTGGCTTCAGCGCTTACTAGGCCTTCTGGGGAACTTCTGGGTTTCCCCGGAAGGCCTAGAAAGCGCTGAAGCCACCAGCCAGTACTGAAGCTGCCAGACCGCCATGTTGCCGCCGCCGCCTCTACCACTGCCGCCGTCGCCCGGAGCGCCAAAGGTAGGCGATCCCTGGGTGGGAAGGTAGGTTGATCCCTGGGGTGGGGGGGTGTTAAACCACCCCCCACCCCAGGGATCACCCTAGTACCTGCTGGTGCGGGCTCCGGGTCGCCGGCGGTGGCCCGGAGCCCGCACTAGTAGGGACTTAAGGTAAAAAAAAAAAATTTTTAACCCAAGCTGGGCAGGGTGGGTGGGGGAGTGCCCCCCCTTCCACCCGCACAGCCTGGAGGGGGGGAGGTATTGGTTTTTTCCCCCATTGATTTCAATGGGGACAGTTCCCCATTGAAATCAATGCAATAAATCCAGTACCGGTAAACCGGTATTAATCCGGTAATCCGTTTTTTTGTAAACTGGTAACTGGTAAAACCGGTAACCGTTTTTTTGCCAGATGTCCCACCCTATGTAACAGTATCCATGGCAACTTTACACTTTTATGGTTTTATTGTCAGTCCTGCCCCCTTAATGCTGTGTGGTACCTGCCTTACGTGTGTCACGCGTGTGTCCCATGTGTCACTGTAAATCACCAGGTCATCTATATAAGCCAAGGCAAAGTCACGCATCCCTTCTAGGATGTGATCCATTAACCTCATGAATGTAGACCCACTATTCTTTAACCCAAAAGGCATCACTGTGAATTCATATAGGCCTTTGTCGGTTATAAATGCTGTTTTGGGTCGGTCCCCCGGGTTTATTCTAATCTGCCAATACCCCTTGGTCATGTCTAGGGTAGTCAGGTATTTAGCCCCTGCGATCCTTTCTATCATGTCATCTGTTCTGAGCATGGGATACGGGTCTGACACAGTCATGGCATTCAATTGACAACAATCAACACAGAACCTTATGGAGCCATCAGGTTTGGGAACTAAAACCACTGGGCTCGCCCATGGACTCGTTGAGACCTGTATGACACCCAGTTGCAACATTTCCTTGATCTCCTGGTGGATCTGTGTCTGAATCTTCCCGTTTGTGCGAAAGGGACTGGACTTGACTGGACCCTGAGTCTCTGTGTCTATGGTGTGTACAATTACATCTGTCTCCCCAGGTCTGTTTGAAAAGAGCTCTTTGTGCTCCTGCAGGAGGATCGTTATCTCCTGCCTTTGGGAGCTGGTGAGCTCTGTGGAAATGCAAATGTCCTCCAGAGGCTCAGTTCCCTGGCTCTCCTGCAGGAGGTTCGGTAAGGGGTCGTTAAAGCCGTCCGTTACCCCAGCCCCCTCAGCCACCGAAGCTAAGCAAGCCTGTGTTTCCTTATCATGGTAATCTTTGATTCTATTTACGTTAAACTCTTGGGCCTTTGCCCTGGAGTTAGGTTTGTTAACCCAATATGTGACCTCATTCTTCTCATCAATGATATGATATGGGCCATCCCAAATGGCTCGCCCCCCAACCTTGTTAGCTGGTCTCATTGCTAGCACGGTGTCCCCTGGGTTATAAGTTCTGTCTTTGGCTTTCTTGTCATATTTTATCTTTTGGGCCTCCTGGCTGCTGGCCAGGTTATCTTGGGCCTCCTGTAACATGGAGTTTACTCTATGTCTGAATTGCTGGACGTATCTAGTTATAGGTTGTCCCTCTATTTCCTCTGAGTTTTCCCAGGAGTCCCTTACTAGATCCAGGGGACCCCGCACATTCCTCCCAAATAGCAGTTCAAACGGAGAGTATCCTGTGGGTTCCTGGGGCAGTTCCCTATATGCAAATAGGAGGTACGGCAACAGTTCGTCCCAATCATTTGCTCTGTTGGTCATGAAGTTAACTAGCATTTGCTTCAGTGTCCCATTAAACCTTTCCACTAACCCATTTGTTNGCCAGCTGTGTGCCTGGTGCTTTACAGAACAATAAGATAGACGCGGTCCCTGCCTACGGCTTACAATCTAATAGACACGGAGGGGGGACATAGGGAGTCAGCAGCGGAGAAGAGGGAATTGGCATGTAGGACGCTTGGTTTGGACACTCCCCCTCCTCCCAAGCAAGAGTCTGTCCCCCCTCCCTTCCTCCGTCTCTCCACTAACAGTCGCCACAATGACCGGTAATGGTCTGGAGGCTGCAGCTGGTGCAGAATGCGATGGCCCACCTCCTTATGGGGACGGGCTGCCGGGAGCACATAACACCGGTGCTCCGTTCATCGCACTGGCTGCCTCTAGCCTTCGGGGCCCAATTCAAGGTGTTGGTTTTGACCTATAAAGCCCTACACAGTCTAGGCCCAACCTACCTATGGGGCCGCCTCTCTCTCGCGCACACACACGCACACACACACATGCGCGCACACGCACACGCACGCACCAGGTTCTGGAGCAACCTCTGAGGTCAGCCCACCCTTTTGGGGGTTCCCCGCATCTGGTGGGGGCCCACAATGGAGAGGGCGTTCTCAGTTGCCGCACCCCATTTATGGAACTCCTGCCGGTCCCTGGATCTCCTTTCCTTTAGGCGCCAGTGTGAAACTTGGCTTCTCCACCAGGCTTTTGGTGGGGGAGTGGGAGGGATCAGTTGAGCTGGGGGAGGTTTTTATGACTTTTAGATTTGTATTGTTGATTTTTTGCTTTTAACATTGTTTATATTTTATATTGTACGCTGCCCCGAGCTGCTGTAGAGGGAGGGAGCGGGATATTACATTTTTAAATCAATCAAATCCTTCCTCACTTGCCAACAATTGGAGGGTGGCGAAGGGGGGGATCTCTTTGTTGCAGACCTGGGAGAGCTGCTCGGAGCCCGGCAGCGTTCTGCAGGCGGAATCGTGAGCCTTGTCTGCCGGCCCAGAAAGCCATGTGGCTCTGCCAGTGTGTGCACGGGTGCAAAGGAGGGGAACACGGCCCTGTTTGTACAGGACTCCCTTCACCTGCAGCATCAGCTCCCTGCTCACCTAATGGCGCGCTTGGAAAGCAGGCGGCTTCAGCAGCTGCTGCTGCTCTTTGATCTTTAATTAATCAAAGACATTTCTTTGCTGGGAACAATGTAGAAGCCTGGGACTCTAATTCTGCCAACTCAGCACGTCTCTAGTAGGGCATGGCGTGTGAGGCGGCACCTTCCATGCCTGGAGCAGCGCACTGCCCTCTCCGGTGAGGGAGTGGCCCGGGGGCTACTCGGCTGGTGTCTGGGGCAAACCCCGGGTCCTGCCTCCCCTCTCTGCCCTGCACGGTGTGGCCATTGGGCTGCTGTTTCCCGCCTGGTCTCCTGTCTGGGATGATGGTGCCCGGGTTGCCTAGTGCAAGAGGGTGCGGGCTATACATTTTTTGTAAAATAACCCCCCCAAAAAATTTCAGTCTCTGCAGGGCAAGTTCCAGTGCCGCCACCTGCTCCTTTGGTTGCTGCGGAGTAAAGCTGGGTGCATTGCTCCCAGATACAGGCGAGATGGGAATTGAGACGGCCCCGTTGCTCTTAGCAATGAGAGTGTGGGAGCAGAGCACTCCTTCGGGCGGGGCGGGGCGGGGCGGGGAGGGCGAGCTCAGCCTGACCTTGAGTGGCACGGGGTCCCCATTAAACGGCTGTGAAACAATCGTAGCTTGTAATGTCTGTTTCGTCCATTGCTCTCGGCAAAGGGGAGAGCTCTGAATTCGAGGTCCCAGGCCGGCTTCCTAAGGTGCTACACAGTCTCCAGTGCTGACCAATCAGAAAAGGTGTGTGTGTGTGTGTTTGGGTTTGCAAACAAGCTGTCAGAGACTGAGTTCCTTGAGTAGGGAGAGGGGATCCTGCCTTGGGGCAGGGGGCTGGACTAGACGGACGAGCCTCTGTCTGCGACGCTGTAGGGAGAGGAGATCCTGCCTTGGAGCAGGGGCTGGACTAGATGGACGAGTCTCTGTCTGCGACGCTGTAGGGAGAGGNGGACAGTTCCCCATTGAAATCAATGCAATAAATCCAGTACCGGTAAACCGGTATTAATCCGGTAATCCGTTTTTTTGTAAACTGGTAACTGGTAAAACCGGTAACCGTTTTTTTGCCAGATGTCCCACCCTATGTAACAGTATCCATGGCAACTTTACACTTTTATGGTTTTATTGTCAGTCCTGCCCCCTTAATGCTGTGTGGTACCTGCCTTACGTGTGTCACGCGTGTGTCCCATGTGTCACTGTAAATCACCAGGTCATCTATATAAGCCAAGGCAAAGTCACGCATCCCTTCTAGGATGTGATCCATTAACCTCATGAATGTAGACCCACTATTCTTTAACCCAAAAGGCATCACTGTGAATTCATATAGGCCTTTGTCGGTTATAAATGCTGTTTTGGGTCGGTCCCCCGGGTTTATTCTAATCTGCCAATACCCCTTGGTCATGTCTAGGGTAGTCAGGTATTTAGCCCCTGCGATCCTTTCTATCATGTCATCTGTTCTGAGCATGGGATACGGGTCTGACACAGTCATGGCATTCAATTGACAACAATCAACACAGAACCTTATGGAGCCATCAGGTTTGGGAACTAAAACCACTGGGCTCGCCCATGGACTCGTTGAGACCTGTATGACACCCAGTTGCAACATTTCCTTGATCTCCTGGTGGATCTGTGTCTGAATCTTCCCGTTTGTGCGAAAGGGACTGGACTTGACTGGACCCTGAGTCTCTGTGTCTATGGTGTGTACAATTACATCTGTCTCCCCAGGTCTGTTTGAAAAGAGCTCTTTGTGCTCCTGCAGGAGGGTCGTTATCTCCTGCCTTTGGGAGCTGGTGAGCTCTGTGGAAATGCAAATGTCCTCCAGAGGCTCAGTTCCCTGGCTCTCCTGCAGGAGGTTCGGTAAGGGGTCGTTAAAGCCGTCCGTTACCCCAGCCCCCTCAGCCACCGAAGCTAAGCAAGCCTGTGTTTCCTTATCATGGTAATCTTTGATTCTATTTACGTTAAACTCTTGGGCCTTTGCCCTGGAGTTAGGTTTGTTAACCCAATATGTGACCTCATTCTTCTCATCAATGATATGATATGGGCCATCCCAAATGGCTCGCCCCCCAACCTTGTTAGCTGGTCTCATTGCTAGCACGGTGTCCCCTGGGTTATAAGTTCTGTCTTTGGCTTTCTTGTCATATTTTATCTTTTGGGCCTCCTGGCTGCTGGCCAGGTTATCTTGGGCCTCCTGTAACATGGAGTTTACTCTATGTCTGAATTGCTGGACGTATCTAGTTATAGGTTGTCCCTCTATTTCCTCTGAGTTTTCCCAGGAGTCCCTTACTAGATCCAGGGGACCCCGCACATTCCTCCCAAATAGCAGTTCAAACGGAGAGTATCCTGTGGGTTCCTGGGGCAGTTCCCTATATGCAAATAGGAGGTACGGCAACAGTTCGTCCCAATCATTTGCTCTGTTGGTCATGAAGTTAACTAGCATTTGCTTCAGTGTCCCATTAAACCTTTCCACTAACCCATTTGTTTGGGGGTGATATGGAGCTGCCTTTATGTGCTTCACATCCCATACCTTCCAGAGTTGTTGGAAGATATTGGAGAGGAAATTCGCCCCTCTGTCTGTTACGATCTGTTTGGGAAAACCCACCCTACTGAAAATTCCCAGTAATGTTGTTGTTGTTTTGACTGTTGTTGATTCCCAGTAATGAATCTGCTATACTAGCAGTGTCAACTTTCCTAAGAGCTACAGCTTCAGGGTATCTAGTGGCGTCATCTACCACCGCTAGTAGGTATTGTTTGCCAGATCTGGAGGGTTTTGTCGTGGGACCTACAATATCCATCCCCACCCTGTTAGAAAGGCACTTCGATAATGGGGAGGGGGTGTAGGGGCACCTTTTTTGGATCGTTCCCTTTCTTGTTCCTCTGGCAGGAGTCACACACCTTGCAGAATGCTCTAGCGTCCCCTTTCATGTCTGGCCAGGCAAAGTTTAACTGTAGCCTTTGCAGCGTTCTCTTAACCCCTAGGTGTCCAGCAAAGGGAGAGGAACGTGCCAGGTTAAGCAAGTCCTCTCTAAACTTTTTTGGCACCACGAGTTTCCTGAGCTGATCCTCCCCCTTCCCATCACTGCCCTGGGGCAGGTAGGATCTTGTAAAACAACCTGTTTTCCCATGCGTATTTTGCCCCGTGTGATCCAGTTGGGCTCCCTTATCAGCTGCTTCCCTGATCCCCTATAAAGTCACATCATTTGTTAGTTCTGTCTGAAATCAGTTTGTTTTGCAGTTACATTTTTACTTGCAAATTCTAACCTTGGGTCTGTGTCTCATTACTCCCCATGTGGGTCAGAGCTCCCCAGGTCCCTGTCTGGGTCTGTCCCAGCCACATCTGCTGGCTGGGTTTGGGACTCCGTTTGGGCCTGGGCCTGGTCCCCAGTGGGGTTCAGGGGTTGAGGTGCAACCTCTCAGAGCCTTGCTGCCCCTCTCCCTCCCCTTCTGGGTCGCTCTCTGGCTCCCCATGTTCTTGGGATTGGGCTTTTTCCACCCTCCCGTTCAACACCCATTGGTTTATTGCATTCCCCACCAGCAGCCGATGGTTTGCGGTTCTGGAGAGCACGGCCACCTTGATTTGTCCCTTCACCCCCTCCCATTCCAACTCCACCTCAGCTGTGGGGGTTTCAGTTTCCTGTCCCACATAGTTAGTGATGGAGACCTTGTGGGGGTGTAACACGATTTCGGGATCAAATCCTCTCTGACCCTGACCATGTCAGCCCCATTATCAATTCGGCCCACACAGGGCACGTCGTTTATTTTGGCTGGTCTGAAGAGGTGTGCGTTTTCTGTGGGTGGTTCGTGGAGTGTGTAACAGATATAATTCCCCTGTGGGAGTATCTGTTTTCACTGAGGCCAAGTTAGTCTCAATCTTAGGCCTGGTTTGGTCCTCAGTTTTCCTTGACTTGGGGCCATATCTTGCTATGTGTCCTGGCTGGTTACAGGAAAAACAGTTTCTGGGATTGGTCTGTGGATTGTGGGGTGTGTGTGCTGTTTGGGATCTGGGGGATCCCTGGCTCCCCCCACCTGCGTTCTCATTTGGTTTGTTCTGGGTCGGGTTACCCTTCTCAGAGCGGGGGGGTTTATACCCATTCTGCTTGTGGTAAAACCCTTGTTTGGGTTTTTCCCCATTATTTGTCCTCTTTTCCCCATAAACTGATAGAGCATTTGCAGTAAATTCATCTGCCCTCCTCCCCGCCTCCTTGATATTCGTGATCCTATGATTAAGCAAGTGTGCTTTTAGGTTAGGGCTGCAAACGTTAAAAAATTGTTCTAGTACTACAAGATCAATTATTTGGTCCTCAGTAGCATTTCCTCGTGCATCTAACCATTTCACCCCATACTGTTTCAACGTATTACAAACATCGGAATAAGACATACCATCTCCCTTTTAAAAGTTGCGTAGTTTCTGGCGAAAGGTTTCTGGGGTGATCATGTCCGCCTCAAGAACTGCGTTTTTGAAGTCATCGAAAGTCAATGCTTGGTTTTCCTCTGCGTTTGTGTTGTACACGCTCCCTGCTTTCGCTGAGATCTTAGGTAGCAATAACTGGATCCACATGTTGTTGGGAATCTTTTGTCGAAATATGTATTGTGTGGTGGTGAAAAAGTCATCCATGTACTCTCTGTCGTCATACTGAGGTATCAGGGGTGCGTACGTAGTCTCGAATCCTGCATCT
>QEPC01007955.1:671863-682208 GCA_003113815.1 Sphenodon punctatus
GGGGGGGGGGGGGACAATGAAAGACAAGATGGGGAAAGACAGGAAAAGAAAATAGACTCCATTTCCCTCCCCCCCCACCCCCAGCAGGGGGAGCCCGGCGCTATGGGATGTGGGTCCCATCCCCAAGGGGGTCCCTTATAGCACCAGAGTGGAACTGGGGGGAGCGGGGACACCAGTTTGGCCCAGTTAGTGGTTTTGCCCGATGGAGCTGGTTGCTGACTCTGTTCACCCCAAGCCAAAGAGAGAGGGAAGGAGGGAGGGGTTGGGGGGTGGGGGAGCTAGGGGGATGTGTGCGTGAAGGGAGGTGGGAGAAAGGGGGGGCAGTGCCATGGTTACCCCTTGTTCTGCCCCCCAGGTCACAGGTGGCAGTGGGGGGGGGGACCCTGCCCAGCTAGGACAGGCCCTTTAACTCAGGGAAGTTTATTGCTTTGTCTATGATGGGTTGGGGGGGGGGGTCCTCAGATCTGTCAATACAATGGGCTGCCTCCCCCCAGGGGGCTGATGTGGGGAGAGAAGGGGAACGGAGGGGGGTGTCCAGAGCCCAGGGGGGATAGTGTGTGTCATGAATGGGGACTAGTAATTAATATGGGTGTTTTTGGAGGGTGAGGTGTTCATAATTATGGGAACTGTCATTACTGGGGGGCAGGGGTGTCATTGGGGGGCAGGGGCTAATCAGGAGTAGCAATGATTAGTGGATGGATGATTTGATGGAGGGGAATGACTAACCAGGGAAAACTGACTTAGGGAGGTGGTAGTTAATGGGGCAACAGTGGTTATTAATGGGATGATCTTATGGGTCTCCTCTTCCCGGGAGAGAGGTGGGAGGAGACTTATTGCTTGGGAAGGAGTGGAGAAATGCCCCACCCCCTTTCCACCCCCCTCCCCAAGATGGACTATGGGGAGCTGGGACGTGGTGGAGAAAGAAAGGGAATGGGGGAAATGAAGCGGTGGAATGATAAAGGACCATCCTAAGGGTCTGATACATCAATACAGCTTTGCATCTCGTTCGGATATTGTGTCCCCACCACAATCCATCCACTCCCTCCACCACCCCGCGTTGCACAATCAGAAACATTTGGGGCACATGGGGCTCAGCTTGGAGGGAGGAAAAGCCACCGGGGGCGGGAAGTGAACCCAGGCAGCTGGGCCTCTGAATTCTTTCTTTATCCTCCCCCGCAACCCAAACCTGGCTCTCGAGCCCTCCTGAAACTTCCAATTTGCAATTCCAGGGAGAGAGGAGAAAACACAGAAGTTGAGGGGGATTGATGGGAAATTTCTTTATTTTTTCCCCATTTCCACCCAAAAATTATGGCCATTATTTTGCCAACTTGGAAAATTTAACATGTCCAAAACTTAAGGAAAAATTTTAACTTTTCAAAATTGTTTGGGAGAATGAATGAATTTTTTCCCAAAAATGGGGGAGGAAAAGAGAGGTTTGGAAAGTTCATGGATTTTTCTGTTTAAAGGATTTGAGATCTTGTGAGGCTAAATTAATTGGAAGTTAACAATTTTGAGCTTCTTTTTTTTTCATTCATCCATTTTATTGAAGTTAAAATTTAGCAAAAGCCCAGGGGGGAAATGAAGTTTCAGGTATATAAAGCTGATTCAAGAAATTAAATATTCCATTTTGTAGACTTTAATTTTTATGTATAAATGTAAAAATATTGAAATGGGTGGTTTTAATTATCTAAAATGAACACTTGTATTTGGGGAAATCTATTTTTATGTAAAAATAAAAATCTATTTTTGAGGTTTTAAATTTTCCACAAAATTACATTTTCCATTTTTCAGAATCTAAATATTTATCCCAAAATATTTAATTTCTGGATGATCCCCTTTTCCCCAAAATTTAAATTTTCAGTAGAATTTGGAGCAGTGAAAAATCAAAATCTTTTAATCTACCTAGGTTTTTTCAAGGGGTGGATCAAAAGTTCATTGTGGAAATTAAACTATTTTCTTTTGGGGACTTAAAAAATTATCCCCAAATTTTTGAAAAATCATTTAGGGAGATCTGAAATTTATCTAAAACTTTTTTTTAGAAAAGTGTTAATTTGGGAGAATTTCAATCATCCATAAAATGAGTCTTTCTATTTGGAGAAATCTAAATGATAGAAGAAATGGGGGGGAAGAAAGAAATTCTTAGAGAAAAATCCTTCAGCAAAAATTTCATTATTCAGGTAAAGAATTTTGAAGTAAAAAAATCCAATTTTTTTCTCCAGCTGTTTTGGGAATCTAAACTTTATCTTTGGGGGAATGAAGAATTTAAAAATATCTATTTGCTGAATATAAAATTTATCCACAATAATTTTAAAAATTCCAATTTTGCAAATTCAATTGACTCTCCCTGCCCCCCAAAAAATATTCAATTTGAAAAAACTGAATTTTTAGGGCAAAATCCCCCAATATTTTTCACACATAGAAATTTTATTTGAACTCCAGCTGCTGCAAGAAATTCCTAATAGAATTTCTCAGAGTTTGGGGAAGGTCTGAATTTCTCTGCAAACACCCCACCCCAACCCACCCCAGTGGCAAATCCTCTGCCTCCATCACAACAAACTGGTCCAGACTGATATTGGCGGAAAAACAAGGCTCAAGGGGCTCATGTAAAAATAGCATCACTTTCTAAACTTTAATAGTATTTTACATCTGCTTGAAAAAATAGCTCTGTTTCCCATGCCCACCCCCAAATCCCACCCCTCACCCCAGATTTTGGCACCATTCCCTGCCACATACACAGCCCCGAACAACCCCCCGACTTTCCTGAGTGTAACGCACCCGCTTCCCCCTTGGTCCCTGTTGCAGACAGCGCTGCGGGGAGCACCTTGCTGGAAGACATTTGAATGCAAGGGGGCGGGGGAAGGGTCCAAGTTCAACACCCCTCCAGCTTTCTCCGCCCCCTCCCCCCCAAAGGCCAATGATCCCATGGAATTTCACCAGGAGAATGGGGGAATTTTTTCCATTTCTTGGTGATAATGGAAGCTTGCTATTCCTGACACCCCCAAATTACCCCTCCAAGTCTTGGGGTGACAGTGAGGGGATGAGACCCAGTTGAGAGGGGGTGGGATTGTGTGGGGCAACATACACAACTAGGCACACTCAGCTGCACAGACATTCACACACTCACTGGGGAAAACCAGACTCCAGTTCAGCCACTTCGCACCAGACTTCACCGGCACGTCTGTACGGGAGCTGCCGGATGTTGCCCCGGAATTGCCCGAGAGCAGGTCACAGCCCGGCTGAGGTCTGACCGGTTGGGGCAGACACAGCCTGGATCAGGTTTGCCGTGACTGGCCAGCATGGCTAGTGGTCATTGGCCACCGTGGCTGCCTGTCACGGTGAGGGCGGCCCAGACACACATCCGGCACGGGGAGGTTTGTTGTGTGAACGCGGCACAGCCGTTATAGCCGCTTCCGCTCACTGACACCCGAACAGACGTTCACACACACACACACACCTGCAATGCACCATATGGAGGCACACACTCAAACACGCGCACACCAGTGTATTCACAAACACACACCTGCAAATGCAGACATACCTAAAAACATCAACACACCAGTGTGTTCACAAGCGCACACACTCATCAGTTAATGGACAGAAAAACACACACTCACATTCATAAATACAGGCTGTCATAAGTGCAGACACGGATTCATAAACACATCAAGATTTAAAGTGCCCACACACACCACACACACCACACACACACCCCTAACAAGCACACATGGTCAGATTTAAAAGTGAAACACACACACAGGAGTCCCAAATACAGGCTTAGAAATGCACAAGCACACTAACAAATTTCTACACACACTCACAAGCAAAAAACGGAGACACAAATACACAGAGAGCCAGACTGATATTTGAAGTCACTCATCACATACCCAGACAAACACAATCCCACAGGCACACAACACGATATGCACAGATATCCCCATCAGGTCTTACACACACATCTTCCTGCAGACACACAACACACACATCATTCAGCTAAAGACACACCGTTTAAAACACACACACACAAAACCCCACAGGTATAACCCACAAATCAGGCAGCTAAACAGACAAACACAGAAATGTATCCATTCCATCAAGCACGCATGTGCACACACGTCCCATTACACACACCCCGCTCCCATTCATTGTGTTGAATTGCCCACCCCTTCTCCTGCTTGGGGTCTCATCCCCCCCCCCCCGTGAACAACCCCCACTGGGTCGGTCTCTTTCTCCTACCCCCCCAACCAACTCAGGATGGTGAGGTAGGGGAGGCCGCTGTCTTTCTCCCCAGCTGCTCTAGAATGACGCCCGTGAAGCTGCTTGGTATCAAACTTGGGGGTGCGTGTGTGTGTGGTTGTTCCTTGCACATTTCCTGTTAAAGTGGGGTGAACATTTCCAGTCAAAAAGAAAGCAGCCTTTTTGTAAGGGAATTTTTGGGCTTGAAATTTTTCCACATTTCTCCCCCCAAAAGTTTCTGATACTGTAAAAATTGCCATCTTTATTTTTTTTTTAAACTATTGATTTTTTTGGCAATCAAAATTTTGACCCAAAACATCAATGTGAAGATTTCAAAAGGGGGGATAGCTTCAAATTTTGAAATGGAGAATACCTGTTATTTTTTAAAAAATTCCAAATGTTTTTAAAATTGTGAAACTTGAAAATTTGAAGATTTTTTTTTTCAAACTACCCCAATATTTCAACAACTTTTGAAACATTTGGAAAAGATCAAACATTTTAAAATTCTCAAAACTTTTGACAATTTTCAGAATGGTTGAAAATTCCAGAAAACTTTGAAAATTCAAAATATTGAAAATTTCAGAATGCTCAGAAATTTCAATTTTGGAAAATGCTTGAGTATATGACTTTTTTTTTAAACAAAAAAATCATTTTTAGTGACTGCAAATTTGATTTAAAGATGGAAGATATAATTTTGATTTTCCCCTCCCCCATAAACCAAGCATTTTTTTTCCAAAGAACAATCTCATTGCTTCAAGGTGAGAAGGTCATCCTGTCAACATTTCGCAGTCAAGAAAGATAATGGGATGGAAATGTCCATTTCCTCCCCAAATTTTGGAGGAAAAAAATCACAAAATGTAATTTTTTTGCTTGATTTCTCAGCAATTCAGACGAATAAATTTGTTTCATTTGTCTGGAACACAGTTTCTAGTGTGGTTCCTATTGTCCTTTCCAGCAGGCAAAACAGCTGAAATTAAATTTGTCGGTTTTTTAAGCAGTCTTAGTATTTTTGAACAAGAAATTTTACAATTTTTCATGTACAAAAAGGCAACTGGTTTTACTTCAAGTACATTCAAATTTTCCCACTGACCAAGAAAATGTGAAAGAAAATATATTTGGCAAAAAAATTGTCTCGTTTGTTATCACTATTTCAATTGCCCTGAACATTTCTAAACTTTTTTCTGTGAGAAAATTCTTGTGACAAAATGAATGTTCAAATAAAAAATTCAGTTTGAAATTTAAACTTTTAAAAACACTTTTAAAATGTTAACTTTTAAACATTTTTCAATATTTCTCCAGTGAGAAAAAGAAAAAAAATCAGTGTTTTAAGGTTTTAGAATCTGTGTGGGAAGTAAAATGTTAACGTGTATGAAATGTAAATGTTTTAAAACATTTCTATATTTAAAAAGCTAAATTTGAAATATTTTAAGTGTTCCTCCGGGGAAGGAGGAAAGAAAAAAATATAAAGGGATTTCATGGCAAGATTTCAATTCAGGGTTTAAAATTTAAAAATGTTCATGGCAATTAACATTTAAAAATGTTTACATGTGAAATGTTTTCAATTATTAAATTGTTACATTTTTAAAAAAGGCATTTGGGACAATGGTTTGCTTTGTTGGTACGATCTGTGGTAAGAAGTTGCCAAAACCCAACACTATTCCCATCAGCTGAGCAGAGACGTGAAACCATCGCTGGACAGGCAGGCTCAAAAGCCCGGTCACGGCAAGTGCTACTTGGCAGCAGGGGCTGACTGGGGTCCACAAACCCTCCCACGTACACTCCCCGGCAGCCGTTTCTCGGATTTCCCACCCCCCCAAAATGAAACAAACCTATCAAAATTCAAAAATAAAAAAACAACACGGCATGAAATTGCAAGGAGCAAAGAGCTCTGTGACTTTCCCACCGACCCCGGCAGGATGTAAAGTGCAGAACGGCATCGAGAATACGTCTCCCTCCCACCAATCCACGCCCGGAATATGGATTTAAAGCAAGGGGAGGGCTTTACAAAATTGCAAGGAAATCCAATTTCCGGGTAGGGTTTGCGGCTGGCCGGAGTGGCTACGTTTTTGAGAGGGAGAAAGAGCGTTGGCCATTCATCCCAGCCAGCTGGTCTAATCCCTCTGCTGGACAGACAGATGTACACCTCAGGAGCAGGGGAGACAGCTCCTGGGTCCAACCCAGCCACCCAATCCCAAGACACATGCTCTTTGGTCAATATGACCAACTGAGGCGCCCGAGTCCGGACGGTGCGACCAAATCCATAAGCTGAAGGGGAAATCCCATCTCCCCCCCCCCCCCCAAACTAACTAACCTAGTGAGTTATTTTTGCATAGGAAGCATTGCATAAAAGATCCCGGCATCCATCATGGCGTGGGCAGGGGGCAGCTGCAGAGAGGGATTGGAGTGGGATGCTCCCCTTAGCGGTGCGGCGGTTTGCATAGTGCGGGATGGATGGGGGAGAGGGAGAAGCAGGGTGTTGGGCTGGAGAAAGAAAAGCTTTGTGCTCAGGGTATATGAACCACTCTCTCTCTCTCTCACGCACACGCACACGCACACGCACACACACACACGCCAACTTGTGAGCTCACTAACAGTTCCAGCCAAGACGAGAAGATGGTTATGGGAAGAGCAAAGGACTTGTGGAAAACGTGCTGCCCACGTGCAGAGTTAAACCCAGGCATCTTTTTCAAATCCTTGTGCTGATAGGCTCAGTGGGTGGGTCATGTGCATGTGGCTGAGATGAAGATTTATCCACTGCAGGAGGCCGCTCTAGTCGTGACAGGGGTGCGATGCCCAGGGTGCGATGCCCAGGGTGCACCCACCTTGCTCCCTCACAGCTGCTGGACTGGCAGAGGACTCATCTGAACCAGGGCCCATTCAGATATGGGGTCACCCAGCTGAGTGACAATCGCGTCACTCTATCCCAAGACATGTGCTCTTTGGTCAACACGACCAACTTGAAGCATTCCGTTGGCCTTTTAATCAAGCGCTATATCCTGCGGAGGGATGACAAAGTTAAATGTTAACGGAAGAGCAGGAACAAATTTTCCATTTTAAAATTCAGAGATTCGGTTCCGGAAAAATCTCCAGTTTCAGATTCACCCCCAGCTGAAAAATTTGCTGCTTTGTGATCCATCAGTTTGCGATGTCTAACTTTGCCTCTCTTGCTACGGGTTTGGGTGTTGCTTCATCAGCTTTGTTAGGCTGCATTTAATCACTCCGTGATTTTTTGTGAATTTCCTCACTGACAGATCGATCAAATCCACATGTGAAAATTGCAAGACACTTGCCCAGTAGCACCGTCAAAGACACAAAGTACCAAATTATGGAATGCCAAGCAACGGACTGCATAACAAAGATGGAAATGTAAGTATTGAATGATGGGTGACCAATAAGAGCCAGTGAAGAGAGCCGCTGTACTTAGTGGATATGCTTTTGGTCTCAGGCCTGGGAGACCACGGGTCAAATCCCATCTTAGCCACATTTGCCTGTTTCCAGTCTCTTAGGAAACATTTCACCTGTTTCCTAAGAGTTCCCAAAGATAATTGAAACATTCTTTTAGTACCCCAGAGTGTAACTCAGCCAACCCTGAAGACTTGAATTAATTCAAAGGTTATTGGATGGCCTTGGGCAAGTCACTATTTCTCACCCTCAGTTATCCAATCCTTCCTCAGGGAAGAAGGTTCCAAGGATGCTTGAAAAACAATTTAGATAAACTAGAGCTAGGGCTGGAAAAACAAACAAATGGAATTTAGACAAATGCAAAAACCCAAAACGGAATGAAAAACCAGATGCCCCAGTATAAAGAGGGAGTGGGGGAGGAAGCAGGAATTGGCTTGGCAGACACAATGCAGTGAAGGATCTGGAACTTGTGGTGGATTATAAATTGAGCATGAGTCAACACTGAGACACTGCCACAAAAAAGGCCAACAGCATTTTGGGTGGCGTTAACAGATGCAGCACACACGAAGTAAAGGTGCCTGTCCGTGGTGGGACCTCACTTGGAATATTGTGCTCAGTTTGGGGCAGCGCACTTCAAGAAGGATGTTGGCAAATCAGAGAGGATTCCGAGGAGAGTGATGGAGATGCAAGAGGGGCCGGAACGCAAAAGCTGAAAGAATCAGGAGACTAAGTGGGGGCGGAACTGGAGAGCGGGATTGTTGCCACAAGAGACACCAGGAAGTCTCTGTAGCCAATAAAGACAAGAGGGAATGGGCTGAAACTGCAGTGAGAGAGAGATTTGGAGTCACTATTCGGAGGAGCTTATGAACTGGCAGAGCCTTCGGACGAGGGAATTGGTTGCCAGGGGGGAGGCACAAGCAGCTCTGAACCCAGATGGAGAAGCGTCTGTCTGTGATGCTGTGGGTAGAGGGGATCCTGTCTTGGAGCAAGGGGTTGGATGAGAGGGGCCTTGAGATCCCTTCCAGCCTACGACTCTAGGATTTCATTGTTTAATGCATGGGTTTTGCCTCCAGTTGAGGGAATGACTATTGATGAAGTTGGCATTAACAAAAAGGGGTTTGGCCGCATTAGCACCAAGGACACAACTATGGAATTAAAGCCATTCGCAATCAGTCGCCATGATTAAGAGGAATGAAATGGGCAGCCCCAAAGTTAACAGCGGCTTAATTAACGGTAATTAAATGCTGCTAATGAAGTTGACACTCATGAAATAGTCACTAACCGCAGTGACACAGCTGTGAATTGAGCCGGGACAAAAAGACTCGTGAAATTCATAACAATGAGCTCACTATTAGTGAAATTAACAGGGACAAAATGGAGGCTCCCAAAGTTAACAATAGCAGGTAATGAAATGGCTATTAATGATAGCAATGAAATGGCTGATGAGCAAATTAACAACATAAATATTCATTTAACAGTGATGAAAGAATGCGTGAAAAAAATGAACAGTTCAAAAACCAGTAATTAACAGAGTTAATGGCAACTTAATGAAATGGTAAGAGCTTGGCAATGGCTATTCATTCAGTTCGCAGGCTAACGAGGGAGCTATTCATGGAGTTAACCTGGTGAAGTGGCTGTTAACAAAGTTAATGTTAATGAAACGGCAACTGACAGAGTATTAATGAAATAGTAATTAACTAAATTAATGGAAGGAAAAAGGCCCTAGCAAAGTTAGCATTGATGGAACGGCTATTAATAAACTTATGATTAATGAAATGGCTGCTGAGAATGTTCATATTCTTGAAATGCTGATTAAAGAAATTAAACCCAAACAAAGAAACATTAAGAAAATGAACTGTAGTGGTGGACTGATAATTAATGAACAATAAGATTAATAATATGACTATTGACAAATTTTATGTTAATGAAATGATGATTAAGGAAATGAATTATGAAGAAAGGAACACCTACAATATTGACTGGAATAGACTGGCCATTTATGAGCTTTAAGAGGAATAAAATGGCTATTACTAAAGTTAATGTTAATGAAATGACTATTAATACATTTAAACTTTACATTCAACTTCAATGAAATGTTATTAATACACTAAGATTAATGAAATGGCTATTAAGAAAACAGTATATTAAGGAAATATCTCTTAATATTGGTGGCCTTGGTAGATGATCTCCGCCAGGAGATGGACGCAGGACGTTGGACGTTACTGGTCCTGCTCGATCTCTCGGCCGCGTTTGATACCGTGGACCATGGGCTGCTGTTGAGACGGTTGCGTGACCTGGGGGGTCTGGATGGGACCGTCCTTGGTTGGTTCCAGTCATTCCTCTCAGGGAGGACCCAGCGGGTTGTCTTGGGAGCAGAAACATCTAGCCCCCGGGCCCTGGACTGTGGTGTTCCACAAGGTTCAATCCTGTCTCCTTTATTGTTTAATGTTTATATGCAGCCCTTGGGGGAGATCGTGAGAGGGTTCGGGGTGCGTTGCCACCAATACGCTGATGATACCCAGCTTTACCTCTCTTTTTCAACTGACCCAGGCCCTGCCGTCTCCGTGCTATCTCAGTGTTTGGAGGCCGTGGCGAGTTGTCTATGGCAGAGCAGACTGAAGCTCAATCCTGATAAGACGGAGGTGATGGTGGTGGGGAGGGCGGGGGAGGTGGTGCCCCCTCTTGTGGAGGGTGTGTGCCCCTCCATGGC
>QEPC01007955.1:682581-696531 GCA_003113815.1 Sphenodon punctatus
TACGGTCTTGGACCTGGATACCTCAGGGACCGCCTCACCCTCCGTGACTCAGGATGGACTCTCCGGTCCACTGGGAGCGCCTTCTTGGAGGTCCCCCGCGTAAAGTGGGGGGCTACAATGGAGAGGGCGTTCTCGGTGGCTGGGCCCCGGCTGTGGAACTCCCTCCCAGAGGAAGCACGACTGGCCCCGAGTCTGCTGGCCTTCCGTCGCGCCTGCAAGACATGGCTGTTCTCCCGGGCCTTCGGAGGCGGGGAGGGGAGGGTGGGCTACATTTTTGTGTGGGGGTATTTTAAAATTGTTTTAAATATCTGTGTAGATTTTTATATTGTGATAAATTGTTTATTTTATGTTGGAAGCCGCCCCGAGATGCCATAGGCATAGGGGGGGCATATAAATGAAATAAAATAAATAATAAATAAAATAAATTAATGACGTTAACAGGAATGAAATGGGAATGAATTAATGGAATGGTGATTAACAAACTTAATATTGACAAAATGGCTAGTGATTAATTTAATAGAGATAAAATGATTAAGTTACCGGAATGGTGATTAACAAACTTAACATGAATGAAACTATTAATCAAGTTAACAAAAATGACCTGCCTAGTAATTAACACTGACAAAATTATGCTTAATTAATTAACAGTAATGAGTTTATGATTAACAAAGTTATTGGCTATGTAATTCCATGGTAACAACACAACTATTAATGAAGTCTTCATTAATGAAATAGCTAATAATGAAGTTGGTGTTAAGGCCATTGCTATTTATGAAGTTATTAATGAAGCTGACATTACTGATATGGCTATTAATGATGCTAATATTAATTGTTAGCTGTTAATAAAGTCAGTGTTTTGGCTATTAATGAAGATCACAGCAATTATATTATTAAGTGTAATAAAATGTCTATTAATGAGCTTACCCTTAATGAAATGACAATTCATGAAATGAGCAGTAACAGTACGATCAAGTTACCAGTCACTCAACAAACAAAATTTAATGGGTAAGATAACGACCCTTATGGAAATAAACAGTAACAACATTAATTATGGTTGGCGAAGCTACGGGTTAACGAGATGACATAACATCAATGTGCCAATGAACTAAGGTGATGCTACATTTTCGCCATTGGTCCACTGAGCCCATCACAACCTTTTGAAAGCTGGCACGACATTTTCAGTTCGTCAACAGTTGGCCCCCATGCCAAATTTTTACTCTGCTTCCAAATTTTTGCCCATAGGAGAGAAGATACCCTTTGACTTGGCATTAATCCTTTGTGTGGACACAAAGGGTGGAGAAAAGATGCCACCAGGAAGATCAGATAAGAAAAAAATGTCGAGGTGTAACTCTACTGGGGAGTCCATCCATTCATCCATCCATCCATCCAGTTCTTTCCTCATCCATGCCTCTATCTGCTCATCCCTTTCTCTTTACCCGTTTCCCCTTCCACTTATGGCCTGAGATAGCCTCATTATTTTTTGTACCAGTTATTACTACGTCCGTAGATAAATGATCCAATAAAAGATATCATCTCAACTACTTTGTTTCCATTTCTTATGTCCCTAGAGAAACCAAGTTTGGTCTTTCCCTATGCCGAGCTAGACCACGACTTACCAGCATCCTAATAAAACTGCACTGGAACTGGTAAATACAAGACCATTTCTCTACCAACAACTCTGACTGAGATGGAATAAGTTGGGGAGGTGTTCATGAACCATTGGACCAACTCCATATTGAGTCAGTTTAGAAGCTTTTGACCTTCACAGAGGTCTCCTTGGATGGAAAGGAAAGCTTCCTGATGGGAGAAATGAAATAATTCTAACTCTGATTGATCATTTCAGCTCTAATTTATCTCAGTAGAAGCCAGAAATGTACTAGTAGAAACGAGAAATGTAATTCCAATTCTAATTTATCGTTTCAGCTCTAATTTATCTCAGTAGATGCTAGAAATGAAATCGCTAGAAATGTACTAATTTTTATGAAAGTTAAAACTGGAGTTAATAAGAGACTTTCAGGTACAGCTTGGTTCCTATCTCCAGAGGCAGTAAAACCGGTACAAACTTGAATTCAAACAAGACCAGTTGGCTTTCTCACTCCAAAATTTTCCACACCCACCGACTCTTAACCCCCTCCCAGTTCAGGAAATAAAACTTCACAAATTCCGAGAGCGGTGCAGCACTGCCGATCCCCTTGCAGAATGTGGAGTGGTTACCGAGGGAGAGAAAAGGGGCGTGCTGGCTAAATCGTATGCGTCGTGGGTGGGGAAGGAGGGAGTCTTAGTTTGGAAGGAAAATATCTCTTTCTCCTTTTTTTGTTTTTTTGTCATTTTTTCTTTTTGTTTTTTTCCCTTTTTTTTTTCTTTTTTTTTTTTGCATATAACATTAAATATTGTCGCTATCACATGCAAACATGCTGGTTTGGAAAATGCATCCTCTAAATAGTTGTTGAGCTGTTGGTGCAGGCGCCATGCCTTACATGGTTTATCTTTTGATGTCTCCTGGCGGAAAAAAAAGAGAAGGATCTCATGTCTTTGCCCCTGCACAAAAAGGCTTTCGACCCTGTCGTGAGGGTCACCAGTTTGATCTCCTGCTGCAAAATCATTGTCCGTTATTGTCTCGATAGATTTGTTTGTTTGGTTTCTCTGACGATGCTGATCATTATTATTAATAATATATATATATATTTTTTGCTGCGATCGGATCAAAAAAAAGTCTCCCTTAACGGAAACGGGAGAGATCACAGTGAGAGATACTCACCCCAATGGGGGAGCATTCCCGTTGAAGTTTTTGCTGTGTGTGGAAGAAACAGAAGGGAAGAAAGAGAAAGAGAAAGAAGAGGGATCCACGCTTTCTCCGTCCAATACCGATGGACGCTTGTAACCTCTTTTGATCTCCCTTGCCCCTGTCTCGGCACCTGCCCTCAGCTCTGTCCGGCCATCTGGCCGCCGTTGTCCTTGGAATTATCTACATCTTAGAAAAGAGTCAGTCAACATGCATCCAGGCAGAGAGGGGAGCGCTGGGCATTATTGCTCATGAGTGATGGAAGATCTCCCATGCAGAAGTAAAACAAACCAGTGGAAAGAGACAAGGAGCATGGGGGGGGGGGAGGGGGGGGAGGAGAGATATAGGGTGGCAGTTCCCCTAGGAAACAGACTCTATGTGCCCAGGATGGATGGCTGGATGATACTGGAACTTGAAGATGGATGAGTGGATAGACATAAATATGGATGGCGTGTACAGGGATGGACAGAGAAAGAAAGTGTGTGTATGGGAACAGATAGACAAAGATAGGTATATGGGGATGGCTAGATCTATATACGGATGGATTCATTAAGATATAAGTCGTTGTGGATTGATGGAACATTCTCTATGGGAACAGAAAGATTCATAGAGAAATAACGATAGACTGGACTAGATGGAAAAAGAGGTCGATGGACAGACAGACAGACAGACAGAGAGACAGCGAGAGTCCGTGGAGGTGTCATTAAGCTCTATGGCTCGATACAGTCCTGAGTAAAATGGAGAAGTGGAAGGGAGGGGGGGGGTAACAAGGGCTGGAATAGGGGGCTATCGTGCAGGGGGGAAGAGCGGGCGATAGAGATGGGGGGCACTCAGACCCCACCCTTTACTCGCCAACCCCCACTCCATCTTTACTTCGGGGTGCAAACTGCTGCCTCCCCATAAACTCACAGCAGTGGGGTGGGGGAAACACAGGCGTCCGGGCGGGGAAGATGGGGGTTGGGGGGTGCGAGAATCTCACGGATACTCCAGAAAAGTGCAAAGTTCCGTTGCCACCGGCGACGCATCGGGCTCCGGCGACCGGTCACTTGCTCCACAGACATCGCTCTCATTTTTCTTTTTTTTGCATTCATTAAAAATGAATCTCCAGAAAGGCCCCCCCCATGTGGCACCAAGGGGCGCTATAGGATGGAGGGGATGGTGGGGCGCGGGCGTCGGATGGCACGCGGGGACCCGAATGGCGTCGGGGCGGGTGACAGGCGCAAACCAGCAATGCTGTTCAGGCTGCGGGATTTCTCGTAACCTGTAGGAGGCGCTGGAGAGATGGGGGAGGAAGAGAGAGAGAGAGAGAAAGAGAGAGAAAGAGATCTGAGAGGGAGGTAATCTATATAGACAAAACCCAGGAGTCCTGGCTCCCAGCCCCCCCTGCTCTCATCCACTAGCCCCCCCTCCCCTCCCAGAGAACCCAGGAGTCCTGGCTCCCAGCCCCCCCTGCTCTCATCCACTAGCCCCCACTCCCCTCCCAGAGAACCCAGGAGTCCTGGCTCCCAGCCCCCCTGCTCTCATCCACTAGCCCCCCCTCCCCTCCCAGAGAACCCAGGAGTCCTGGCTCCCAGCCCCCCCTGCTCTCATCCACTAGCCCCCCCTCCCCTCCCAGAGAACCCAGGAGTCCTGGCTCCCAGCCCCCCCTGCTCTCATCCACTAGCCCCCCCTCCCCTCCCAGAGAACCCAGGAGTCCTGGCTCCCAGCCCCCCCTGCTCTCACCCACTAGCCCCCCCTCCCCCCCCCCCCAACCCAGGAGTCCTGGCTCCCAGCCCCCCCTGCTCTCATCCACTAGCCCCCCCTCCCCTCCCAGAGAACCCAGGAATCCTGGCTGTCTAGCCACAACTGTTGTGGCTGGGTAGACTGTCCCCTCAGGGTGTCACAGATGTTGGGGTGTCGTGTGGGGATCCTGAACCCAGACACCTGGCATGCTAGGCAGCATCAGGGTGGTGTCTGTGTCTTGGGAGGGGGGAGGCACAGATTTGAGGGATTCCATTCTCTCTGTCCCCCTGGGTGGCCCCCACAAGAGCCCCTGAGAGCGCATTGCTGCTCTCTGCGGTGACCATGCACGGGGCCGTGTGGGAATGCAGGGGGAGAGGGTGACACTGCCTGCGTGCGTGCGTGCGTGCGTGCGTGCGTGCGTAATCATCCGTTGTTGCATCCGTGTGTTAATATGAGTGTGTTGCCATGATCATCTGCTTGTAAAAACAGGTTGTGTGTCACCATGTGTCCATTTTGCCTGTGTGTGTGTGCACGCACAAGCATGTGTGCTGGTATATGGGTGTGTCTGTATGCCTATATACACCTGTGGGTTTGTAAGTGTGCACTAGTGTGTGAATTTGTGTGAAAATCGGTGTGTCTGTGTATGTCTTTCATGTATTGTTTATATCTGCACAAATATCTCTGTGTTTGTGTGTATACATGTGCGTGTGCATCTATTGTCTCAGTTATGATCATGTACGTGTGCCAGCCTGCAACTGTGCATTTTTGCTCATGCCTGTCTGTGTGTGTGCAAATGAGGGTACATCTGTGCCTGTGTTTGTGTCGGTCTAAGTGCTTGGGCATCTCTGAGTTAGTGTGAGCATGTTCACAGGTTCACCTGCTTGTGCAAATGGATTGTGCATCTCTGTGTGCCCATTTTGTCTCTGTGTGTGTGTATAAATGTGTGCTGCATGTGAACCTGCACAAGCATGTGAGTTTGCACGAGGGTGTCTGTGTTTGCATGCAGCTGTGTGTGTAAATGGGGATTTAAATGTGCATGGCTGTGTGATTATTTTGTGCATGTGTAAGTATATGCATGTGGATTGGTGCCTGTGCATAAGCATATATGTTTGTGTGTATGTGTGTTTCTGCCTTCATCTGAGTACGTGGTGTGTGAATGTGTATCTCTGTGTGTGTGTGCCCATACACAGGTGTGTTAAATGAGTGTTTGCATGCATCTCTCTATGTGTAAGGGTGCATTTGTGTATTCCTGCATACATCTATGTCATGTGAGTATGTGTTTATCGGTCCATGCACGTGTGTGTGTGCGTGCATCTTTGTGTGTACAAGTGTGCACTGGTGTGTGAAGGCATGTTCAAAAGATTGTGTGTCTATGTATATCCATTTCATGTGTGTGGGGAGTAAGTGTGCGTGTCTGTGCACAAACGTGGGTTTGCGCATGGCTCCGTCTGTCTGCGTCTGCTTACATCTGTGTGTAAGCGTGCATTTGTATAAGAATATATGTTGAAAGGTTGTATATATGCGAGTGTGTTGTGTGTGTGCACTTGTATGTGTGTGTGTCTGTTCACAATCATGAGTGTTTGTGCACAGTTGTGTCTCCTTCCATCTCGGAGTGTGCATTTAAGTGAGTTTGAATGTGTGTTCTAAAGATTGTGTGTCCATTTCATGTGTGTGTCTGCACACGGCTGTGCACAAGTGTGTGTATTTACACAAGGCTGTGCCCGTCCACATGCCCGTGTGTTTGCAACTGTGCATTTGTGTGTGAATGTGTGTAGGGGTCTGTGTCCATTTCACATGTGTACGTGCATAAGCGTGTGTATGAGTGTCTATGTGTGAGTGAGTGTGCATATCTGTGTGCACGTATGAATGTGTGTGGCCTGTTGTTTATGTAGCTTGCACATTAATGGATTTCCGAGCAGGGCATCGCACTAACTGTTAAACTAGACAAGGTCTTATGGTAAAAAAAAATAACCTCATAAGGCGGCCTCACCCCAGAGGCAGCTGCATCTCAGATCGGGGCGAGGGATCCCTGTATAAACAGCCGCCCCCACCCCAGAGGCAGCTGCATCTCAGATCCGGGTGAGGGATCTCTGTATAAACAGCCGCCCCCACCCCAGAGGCAGCTGCATCTCAGCCCCGGGCGAGGGATCCCTGTATAAACAGCCACCCCCACCCCAGAGGCAGCCGCATCTCAGCCCCGGGCGAGGGATCCCTGTAGAAACAGCCGCCCCCCCCCCATGTTCAATCAGACTGTCAGTTGCTTAGTGCGATGCCCTACTTCCTCCCACATGGGACCTGTCTCCCCTCAGCCCCCTCCCAGATGAGAAGCATCCACTGAGATTGGAAGCAATGAGCAGGGCTACCTGCCTCCAGGGGCCGCTGCAGCTTCCAAGCCTGTTCCATTCTCAGGCGGTTATGAGCGCTGGGAACAGAGAAAGACATGGAGAGCCAGTCACATGGGGTGAGCAGAGCCAAGCAGGACATTCGCACTGAAGGGCAGGGGGGGGGGCAGTAGATGGGCTTCCTTTGCACACCTCGGTGGTCAAAGAGGCAACTGTGTGCACGCTCGTACACAAGGAAAATGGTCCATGGATAGGTCGTGCTCCCTGCACCTTTATGCACACAGATTATCGTGCATGTAAGCAGGGGTATGCGCTTCACTGTGTCTCCACACGCAAAGAGGCAGCCCATATGCACACGTGTACAGAAAGAAAATGGCATGGGAAAAGAGTCCTTTTCATGTGCTGCCATGTATGCAGGCTTTTGTGTGTGCAAATGAGGGCATACATACTCACTTTGCACAAGCAAAGCAGCAGCTGATGGCATGCTCCCCTCCTTTGTTCACCCACGTGTGCAAAGAAGCAGTTGTGTTTCCATATGCAGGAAACAGCATGTGCCATGTGCACAGCTACTGGGCTTTCACACAGGCAGATTTTTGCGTGCACAAATAGTGCCAGACTTAAATTCCTTTGCATGCACAAAGAGGCAGTCAAAGGCACACTCCTCTCTTTTGCACACGCAGACATGCAAAGGGGCACTTGTACGTACACCTGTTTGCGTGTGTAATGGGCAGGGCCACAGGGATGGGAATATACTTCACTCGCCTCCAGTTGGGTGTGGAGGAATATTTGCACAAGGAAAAAGGCTTCCATCACTGGCACATGCAAATTGAGAGTCAGTGGCACGCTCACCTTGTATGCATATGTGGGGGGGGAATCATGTGTGGAAGAAAGCAGCCAATTGCACTTGTGGTTTGCACGCCATTCAAGAAAAATCTATGGGTGTGGACAAGCCGCAAAGTGCACACTGAACCCATTTCCATGTGCAAGAAAATTGGCACAAGCACACATTTGTATTGCATGTGTCCTATAAGGGGCTTAGGGCACACTCACTTCATTTGCACACGTGTGTGCAAGCAGGCAGCATGGTGCACACATGACCCGTTTCCATGTGCAAGAAAATGTGCATGAGCAGACAGGCATGACACATGTGGGATTCTTTCATGTGTGTGACCACGCAGCCATTTGAACGACCAGAGAGGTACGAGCTTGCAAAGAAGTGAGGGGCACAGACAGACAGACATTTGGGTGTGCAAGCAGGCAGCCCATGGCACACTTTGGGGCATGCAAGGAGGCCATGAGTTGCACACTTGATGTGTGCACAGAGAGAGAGAGAATCATTGTGTGTGCAGACAGGAAAGGAACATGCTTTGGTGTGTGAAGCCCGGCAGTTGATTGATCAGGTACCTGGCTTACACAAACAGGAAAATTTGCATGAACAAAGAGGCAGGAAGGGGCATGCTTGTGCATTCAGATTTCCACGCACAAACAGCCGAGTGGCACATTTCTTCCCTTTGCACAAGTGGGTGTTTAGGCGTGCAATGAGGACGTCAGCTGCAACTCCCCCAGCTGCACATGCAGGGAAAATGGATGTGCAAACTGGAATTGTGGTGTGCACGCACCCTGTTGACACTCAGAGACATTTTCTGGTCACCTGAACACATAAGTTGTGCAAAGAGGCAGCCAGTCGCACACCCACAAAGGAAAATTTGCACACACACCCAGGCCAATGAGGTGGATGTTTGCCTTACTGATGCCTACGTGTTAAAATCCGTGCACCCACGTTTCCACGTGCACAGAAATTCACAGAGGCCGAAAGGTGCTCACTCATGTCTGTGCATGTAGGGAAATGTGTGTGTTCACAGAGGCAGAGAAGGGCGCACTCCTGCTTGCACGCACAGAGAAAATCATCTGCAGAGGCCAAGAGGTGCACACTTGTGTTTACACAAGCAGAGGCAGGGAGGTATGCACACGTGTTTCGAGGTTGTAGCTTTGTGTAATCCGACAGCAGCTCAGGGGAGGGAGAGGGGCAACTCTACAATGGAGGCTTCTCTGATTCCACCCCCTGCCCAGGGCTTTGGGGGGTGGGGGAGATGCAGAGGGGCAGGAAATGGGGGTACCCACCTTGTCTGAGTGGTGAGATAGCCGGGCCCCAGGGGAGGGATTCTACGTACCTGGCTCACGCGGTCGGGGCGTTACGAGCATACGGGGCGGCCCCTACAAGACGTATGAAATGGGACGTTAATTCAAATATTGGGGACACCTGTCCGGGGGGAACACGAGGGGAGCCCAGGGACCTTAGCAGCCCTGAGAGTAGCCCCCTCCCCTCCCCACATGCCCATCCCTGCGTGGATGCAACCTTCACACCCATCCCTCCTTCCCCACACATGCCCCCTCCTTCCCTCCCATCCATCCCCCCTCCCTCCCCACACCCCTCTTCTTTCCTCACGCTCCCTGCCCGCCGGCCACCCCACCCAGCCGTCCCTTCCCCAAGAGGCTCGCCAGAGAGGCACATTTTCCCAGGACACTCATGCCGGGCCTGGAAGGGTCCTGGAAAAATGTGCCTCTCTGGCAAACCTACTGCCCCCCCAATCTCACCATTCCCTCCTTTCCCCCCTTCCCAGCAAAGCCTGACCCCTGGGACTCTCTCCCCCAAGCATCGTCCTCATTGGCGGGTGCTGGATTCAGACACCCAGCTCCCCAGGACACTCCGTCCTCCCACCCCACGGCTTTGCTGCTCCCCATTTGCAAGCATAAGGGGGGGGTCTCTTCGTGTTCCCCACCGGGATGGGCACAATATTTGTCTCAAGGATGGAGCGGAGATGGGCCACACAAAGGGAGTGGGTTTAGAAGGAAGCAGGCTCTGGGAAGGCGTGCGGGGCAGGGTTGTGTGCTTGGGGATCCATCTGTGCAAGGGACCTTGCACGTGCTAGTGCATGGAATCCATGTAAGGAGCATTTCACATGCTAGTAAATGGGATCTGTGCAAGGGGTTTCACAAGTGCTAGTGCATGGAATCTGGGGGGGTGGGGTATGTCACACCTAGTGCATCCATGAAACAGGCATTGTATGCACTAGTGCGTTGAATATGGACAAGAGATGTTGCACACACTAATGCATGGAATCTGGGAAAGGGGATTTACACACACTAGTGTGAAGAATCTGTGCACAGAGTGTAGCACATGCTAGTGCACTGCACGTTGGTGCAAGGAATTCATTCAAGGGTTCCCACATCGAGTGGCGGCACTGTGTCTTATGGGCTACGACCAACATTTCTTGTGGGTCCTGTGTTCAAATCCTGCCCATTCCTCACCAGAAAATTGGAGCCCTTACATGGGGAGGGATGAGGACCTCAAAACTATTCAGGTAGGTGGGTGGCCACCTGCTTCTCTTGTGCACCTGGGGACACAGAAATGGTGGGGGGGTGTCACGGAGGAACATAGGGTCACACACGTGTAACACGGGCCTACATGTAGACTACAAGTCTGGTAAATATGTAAAGCAAAAGGTTCCACATATATATAAGGTTAAATTGAGAACTGTAAAACCCAAATCAGGACTGTGACACGTGACCAAGCTCCAGGAAATGCAAAGAGATAAAAAGAATGTGTATTTGGGAACCCTAGCCAGACAGACCTGTGGAAATGCAAAACAACCTTCATGTTTGCCTGGGTTGCCTACGTGACAGGCCTCACATTTCTCCAAGGCGGGAAACGCGAGACAAAGGGACCATGAAAGATACTTAAGCAAGGGCCATTAAGCCAGCTTCGCTATCGCTTGCCCAGAGCCACCTTGAGCACTCTCATCTGCATCTTGCCAGCAAGCTAGGCTGGAAGACATGAACTGAGAGACAGGACTTTGCTTTCTAGCAACTCTAAGTCTGGAGACCCAGTCGCTTACATCAAGGACTGAGAAGAACTTACGGACCTTGGTAGGGTAAGATGATTATTTAGGAACTCAACCAGTATAGATCAGGAATGTGTTATATTTACCTTTGATTTCTAGTAACCACTCTGTATCAACTATCTTGCTTATGTAATCAATAAACCTTACTTCTTAACTTTATGAAGAAGTGTTTGTGTCTAACATTGGAACACAAGTGAGCAACAAGAGTTCTCAAGCTCTTGCGAACCCAGAGATTAAAGAGTCTGTAAACGGGAAGGATCGGGCCCTTGAGTGACAAAGGGGTTGTCCCTGCGGCAGGATTGAATCAGCTAGAGAGAGAAAACTGGTTCAAGTGGGCTGTACGTGAGGGAAACTGAGTCACTCAAACCCGGTAAAGTGGGGGTGCGAACTTCCAACCCGTGACAGTCAGCACCCAATGAGAAGGGTCAAGCTCAGTTTGTGGACCAATGTGTAGAAATTAGAGGAGCACGGCCAGGTGACTGGACTCCTCTGAGGGGAATAAATCCCATACCAGCAGAGACTGAAAGCCTCAGGAGTTGGGAATTCAGCTCTGAGAGAGTGGAATAAGCAGATCCTTGAACAGAGTGCGCTGAGTTTGTTGTTTTAGCTTTAAGTTCGGGCCAGGGACAGTAAACAAAATAGGGCTCCCAAAGCACTTTCATCACCTGAGAAGGTCAGAACTGATCAGGGAAGCCCAAAAGAGAGGTCTCGAAGCAGAAGGCAAAACAAAACAACAACTGAAACAGCTGATACAAGAATTTGAAATGAGCACGAATGGAATGGATGGGAACAGAGCGGGGGCAGCAAATCCCCCTCCAAACCCCTCTCCACCCGACCAGCAACCAGTAGATGGAGCTGCGCTGTCAAACGTGCCTCAAAACCCCCTTCCAACTGACCGGCAGTCAGGGAGACAAGGCTCAAACCCTGAACTCGAGATAGTCAGACTAAGAATGGAACATGAGCTCAGACTGGAGAAAATGAAACAGGAAAAGAGAGAAAGGGACAAAGAGAGAGAACAAAAACATCAACTCGAACTCCTCAAAGTGCAGACAGATGCAGGAATCCAACCCACACAACTCTCTGGAAGCACCCCAGAAAGAGACAGGAGGCAACTAATCAGAGACTGTTCAGCACTTCTGCCCATATACAAAGAAAGTGAATGCATTGATAAATTTTTCACAACTGCCCAGCACATCTTTCAACGAGAAAAGATTCCAGAGGACTTATGGATCAATCTGCTGATACCCAAGATCCCCGAGAAAGCAAGAGATGTGTACAACACAAAGCTCGAGGAAAACCAAGCATTGACTTTTGAGGAATTCAAAAAGCAGTTCTTGAGCAGTACAGAATCACTCCAGAAACTTTTCGCCTGAAACTACGCAACTTTAAGAAGGGAGATGTTATGTCTTATGCAGATATGGGGAAAATGTTAAATCAGTATGGGGTGAAATGGTTAGATGCACAAGGGAAGGCTATGAAAAAGCAAGTAATGGACCTTGTAATCCTTGAGCAATTCCTAAATAATTGTACCCCTAATCTCAAATCACACTTGCTTAATCAGGGGATCATGAATGTCAAACAGGCTCGGAGGAGGGCAGATGAGTATATTGCAAATGCTATCTCAGCTTATGGGGAAAGAAAGCCAAATAATGGGGGGAAATCTAAACAAGGGTTTTACCATAAGCAGAATGGGTACAATCCACAATCTGAACAAGGAAACTTGACCCAGAACAAACCAAATGAGAATGGGGGTGGGGGGAGACAGGGATCACCCAGACTCCAAAGAACACACACCTCCCAATCCCCTACTAATGATTCAAGACAGTGCTATAACTGTAAGCAAACAGGGCAGGTGGTATGAAACTGCTCCCCCAAAAGGGAGTTTCATGGCCCTAAAAGAGAGTCTGATGAGATTATTGGGACTGTCAGTGCGAATTTTGTGTCTGTAATTCAACCTATCCCCAGAGGTGTTGATGATCTCTATATCATTCCTAACCCACCCACAGCAGACCAGTTGCTACGAAAACCTGCTAAGGTTAACGGGGTAAACTGTGTGGTGAGATTAGACAATGGGGCACACATGGTTATGGTACGGGAGGACTTGATCCCCAAACATAAAAAAAACACTCATAGAAAGTTTGTGGTATCCCTGGCAATGGGAATCAAGGATATTTTGCCCACAGCCACTGTAGATTTAGAATGGGAGGGCTCAAAGGGACCCATCGAGGTCGCTGTACTCCCCAGAAAGACACAAAATGAAATGTTGGTGGGGAATGCTATAAACAAATGGATGCTGGGATGGAGGGTGGAAAAAGCCCAATCTCAGGAACACGGGGAGCCGGAGAGCAACCCGGGAAGGGAGAGTGAGGGGCAACAAGACTCAGAGAGCCCTAAACAAGTTGCATCTCTACCCCTGGAACATGGGGAGACAGAGAGCAACCCTAGTGGAGGGGAAGGGTTACAGGAAGGCTCTACAGATCCTGCACCCCAACCTGTGAACTCCACTCACGGGCAGGAAAACCCCAAAGAGGAGTCCCCAAACCAGCCAGAAGGCAGGGGAGGACAAGGCTCGGGGAGAGAACTGCATGTCCCTGTCTCACATGGGGAACTAAAAGAAGTAAAGCCAACGGGTCAACCTGATTCTGAAGCCCAGGACTTGACACCCCACCTTACAGAGGAGAGACCAAATCCTGCAGAATCAAACCGAGTAACCACCGCAGGGGGAGAGTTAGAGGCTGCAAACGCCCCTACTCAACCCAGGGGGTTGCAGGATGGCCTGAAGGTTTGTTGTCCTACCTTAAGAGAAGGGGGGAAGCAGCTAACTGAACCCAAGGGGTTACGAGCAAGCCGGGAGGTGGAGGATTCTACCTTAAGAGAAGGCTGGAATGTGCAGGAAACCTTTCCCGGGATGGAGGGGGGAACGAGGGGTATCTCTTCCCCAGGGATAGAAACGCACCACCCTGTAGTCCTAAAGGGGCAGGAGCATCAGTCTAAGAGTGAACTGTGCACCTCTGCCTTACCTAAGAAGGAGCAGGGAAACGCTGCTGAAGTAGAGACTGGAGGGGAGGAAATGGTTAAGAGTGTCCAGGGTCAAGCCGCTGCACTTGGTAAACTGAATCCTCCGGAGTTTTGTGTGGGGAGGTCTGAGGGGACACTTGGGGGTTCTCACACCCATGTCACAAAGTCAGACTCCCAGGAAGGA
>QEPC01007955.1:702106-718465 GCA_003113815.1 Sphenodon punctatus
GGCCAGTACTAGAGCTGAGTTTAAAAGAGGCCTGCACAAGTTTCTGGAAGATAGTTCCATTAGCAGCTATTAGCCAGACAGGATTGGGGAACAAAACCCTTTACTGTCGGGAGCCTGGGGGTGACCCACAGGGAATGGATAGCACGGTGACCTGTTGGGTGCTTCTCCCAGGCCCCCATGACCGGCCACTGTCGGAGACAGGATGCTGGGCTCGACGGACCGTTGGTCTGACCCAGTAGGGCACTTCTTATGTTCTTATGTTCTTACGTTGGGGAAGAGAAGATCAAGGTAGGGTTTCACATTCACATTTTTTTTGAGAAGAGGCTAGCCAGGATGAGAGCTTTGAGCCGCTAACTACTGCCACGTCTTCCAGCATGGGAGTACCAAGCATGCTTTATTTTACCTTATGCTTATGTGCTCGAGCAGGCGAGCGCGGACACAAAATCCGAAAGGCCGCCTATCCTACCATGTCCCTCTGGTTGGCCGGGGCGCCCTCCTGCGCGGCCCGTCCGCTACCCTTCTCCACGGGCGCACGGGAGAATGTTCTCGGTCGCTGCCCGCGTCTTGTGGAACTCCTTCCTCCAGGAGACTGGCCTGCTTCCGGAGGCGGCGCAAAACCTTTGTATTTAGGAAAGCGTTTGGCAGGCAGGGATCAGTGGGGTTTTGGGTGGGGCCATGGGGGAGGGGGGAGGTTTGAGGGATGGGTTTATTTTATGAATTTTACTGTTATTTAATTGTCTTTGTTTTGTGGATTGTGAGCCGCTCCGAGCCAGGTGGGAAGGGCAGCATAGGAAGTCAATAAATAAATAAATAAAACGTAACGTCTCCCGGTTCGTTCAGCTTCAGATCCCGCTGCTGTAGCATGTTGCTGCCATGGTCACAAGCACGGTTCTGCGGGGGCCAGAGCCATTTCCCAACCCCCCCAGTTAATGTCCCTTACGGTGAACCGGGCTGCCGGCCCTGGTGCCCCACACACCACCCAAGCCTGCTCTACGCTGCACCAACGCTCCGCGACGGCGCACAGGTAGACGTGGCTCCCCTCACCCTCCCGCGAACACCAACTGCAGGAGGAGGATCAGGAGAATGTCCCCCCCGGCCCATCCTCACTGCCCAAGCGAGTGCTTCCAATTGTTGCCCCAAAGAGGAGCAGGTGCAAACAAACAAACAAACAAAGGTTTTATTTGGTGTTGAATAAAGTTCTTTTTAAAAAAATTAAGTTTAACCAAGTTTAATAAAGTTCATTTATTTTTTAAATAAACCACAATGTTTGTGTTTCTTTGGGGGGAAAGAGGGAAATAAATTTTAATTTATTTATTTATAAATATTTGTTAGCCGCCCCCTCGTGCCTATGGTATCTCGGGGCGGCTGACAGCATAAAAACACACAATAAAATTCATTAAAACAATGTTTTAAAAATACGCCGTCTCCGTACGTAGCCAGGGCAGAACCCAGATTGAAAAGGGTCCAGGAAACCAATGCTGTCCAAATGCACCTGGAGCTGCAGAGCCACCGCCCGTTCAATAACCTTCCGTAAAAAGGGAAGATTAGAGACAGGTCGGTAGCTGGTGAGTGCGTCCACATCCAGCGAAGGCTTCTTCAGCAGGGGGCGCACCACAGCCTCCTTGAGACTGGGTGACAACCTCCCCTGCCGAAGGGACGTGTTAACCACCCTCGCCAGAACCGACCCCAACGTCTCCCTGGAGGCTTTCACCAACCAGGACGGGCACGGATCTAGTTCACAACAAGTGGCTCTAACAGACCCCAGGACATTCACCGCATCGGCCGGCGTCACTTCCTAAAACTCATCCCAGAAAGATTGACCAGACGGTGCCTCCATAACCTCACGCCCCTCGCGTACTGCATCCAACCCGGTGTCGAAGTTACTCTGGATCTGAGCGATCTTGTCTGCAAAGTAGATGGCAAACTCCTCACAGCGGGCCTGGGACAAGTCCCCGTCCAGGCGGAGGGAGGCCGGACTGACCAGCCCCAGCACCACCCGGAACAGCTCCGCTGGACGCGACTTTGCAAACGCTATGAGAGCAGCAAGGAACTCCTTCTTTGCTGTCCTCACAGCCTCAACATAGAACCGCAAATGGGTCCAATGGAGAAGTCGGTCAGATTCAGAGCGAGTCCGACGCCAGCGTCGCTCTAGTCTCCTGCATGCCTGTTTCATCCCCCACAGCCCCTCGGTAAACCAAGGGGCCCTGCGGTGACGAGACGGAGGGAGAAGACGTCTCGGAGGCACCCTGTCAATGGCCTCCCCCAGCAAGATGTTCCAATGCTGGACAAGCTCATCGACAGAGCGGCCGTCCGGGTCCAAGGTTAACTCCCTCAGAGCCTCCTGGAACCGCTGCGGCTCCATCAGCCTCCGAGGGCGGACCAACCGAACTGGTCCCTTCCCCTTCTGGAGGGGGCGCGCTGAGAGACTGGCCTGTAAGGGGGAAATAAGGGGGGGAATGAGAGGAATAAGAGGGGGGAAATTAAATTATTTTTAAAAGAGGGGGATAAAAGGATGCTAAGGGAAAGTTGCCTATTTTCCTTTGAGAGAGAAGAGGTACGTCTCCTGGTTCTTAAGGGCCAAAGAGACACCGCAGGGTGAAGCTTTTAAAACTACTAATAAACTTTGTTTACTTTTTGCAAATCTTTAGTTGGGTGCTTCGTTTGTAAAAAGGCAGGATGTTTGGTGTGTGTGTGGGGGGGGAATTGCCTATGGGAGGGAAGCCAATGTGGGGGGGAAATGGGGAATGCCAATAGGAAACTCACAGGGACAAACTGCCAGCTGGGTGCTAAGGGAAGGGTGATAGGGGCCCCACAGGGGAAAGGACAATGGGCAGAGAGGATGGGACACAAAAAGGGGAAGGAAGCCATCCTGGTGGTAGGGAGAGGTGGACACAATCAGAAGGAAAACACAATCACAGAAATGATACATTTTGAAGTGCTTTATTGTTACAAACAAAATAATTAACTTTTAATCAAGAAAAAGTTAGTGATGGTGGGTCTTGGGGTGACCATTCCAGCTGATGTGCTGACACAACGCATCCCAGATCTCTCCGGCTATGCGCTGCTCCACTTGGTTCACCTGACCACAGTCTAGGGGCACTGGCTCACAGGAATTAATTGGCGGGGGATTCTCCAACACACATGCAGCTGTTAGCAGTGGGGTGGTCTCCAGCTGGAAATCAATTCTGTCTGCAATTGCCCTCTAGCTCTGCTTTAAAAGGCCAAAAGCTCTCTCCACAATAAAGCATGTGGCACAATAGAGCATGTGCTGGTTAAAGTACCTTTGCTCCAGGGTATAGGCAACGCTATATGCTTTTATGAGCCAGGGCTTCAGTGGAGAGGCAGGGTCTCCGAGAACAACTGGCCGCACAAGCACCTCCTCAATGCAGTGGAGAGTCCAACGTCTCCAGTATACATGTGACCAAAGAAGGGAGATCGGACATCGTGGTTCTTCCTGGACCATCAGGCCAGCACGTCCACGAAATGGGCCCAGTGGTCCACTACAGCCCGAAGAACCACAGAGAAAAAGACCTTCCGGTTCAGATAGTCACTCTTGCTATGGGGTGAGCATATTCTGGTGATAGGGCTCCCATTAATTGCTCGGCCCTATATAGTATGGGAACCCCTCCCACCAAAAGCCCTCCATTACCAGCTGCACCACCCGGTCCAGCACCAGGTCCACAATGGCATTACAAACCTCCACTTGTATGGTACCAAGGACAAATTACTGGGCAACAGAGAGAGCAGCAGCATTCAGGAGTGGCCAGCTTCCAGATGGTGATGCCAACATGCTTCTCAACAGGGATCTTGCTTTGTTTCTCTAGTCAAGGCCTGAGGATCTTGGGTATCTGCCAGATGAGGCGCTGGGGCATCTTGAAGTTCACGATCCACTCAGCGTCTCCACAGGAGCACAACACGTTCTCCCATCGGTTCATGCTTTTCTCCTTCACCCAGATAATCCTCTCAGTGGATACAGACCTGCGCACGGCGTCGGTGATCAAAGCCACGTCTGCCAACAGGTACCTCTCAGCGAGCATCCGGTGCCCTTATGCGGCTTCGATCTTCCTCAGCGTGATCCGTTGAGACTGAAGGTGGGCGAGCGTATGGCGCTGAAGTGTGACCCATGTCAGTGGTGTGGGGCAGCCCGCCATACCGGCTACTGACTGAGCAAGAGCTTTTCTGTTCTGCAACAAGACATCAAGCCAATGAATGAAGTAGTCTTGAATCTGCTGAATCAGTCGCAGGTTCTGTGCAACAGTGAAAAGGGAGGCCTGGAGCTCCTTAACATGCGTCGCCATGTCTAGTTCCAGCATCTGTGAACTTTGCAGTCCATGCGCCCAGTGTTTTGAACAGATTAAAGAGACGGGTGGCTGCCTAGCTAGGATTGGCTATTCACCGCATGTGAGCCACTATTGGCTGCTATTGGTGACAGGATGCTATTGGTTGAAACCGTTTTTACAAAGCTTATGCTGGGTGTTGCTGCACCGGCACTGCTGGTCCGGGTGGCTATTAAAGTGCATAGACATTTCTGCCACGAGCACGTCAGGGCACAAGCCAACTCACCTAAAACGTTTACAGACGTTAGCACCACGGAAGCATGGAATATTTTAACTGGGGTGGGAGGAACCACTGAATGTTAAGAAATGGGCAGGTGGGGGGGATCTGCAAGGCAGTGAAGGCCACTGTGCTAGGAATGTATGTGGGAGCAGAGCTGAGACACTATTGCCCAATGGATGTGAGAAACCAGGGGCTGACAACATGCAAAGACTGACTGCTTTCCACTTTCACTACCGGCGCTCAATAAAATACGCAATTTGCTCAATAAACTCAGTATTCACTGGACCGACCCTCAGAGTCATCATAACCCCAGATGAAAGAAACAGCTCGGGCGGCTTCTTCCCCACAGCGGAGAGTCATCATAGGGGGCAGGATACTGGGGGGCTAGTTGGGGGGCAAAGCGCAGCGGGGAAGAACGCCCGCCTGTGTGTTAGGCTTCTCATGACTCCAGCGGGTTGTCGTCCTGTGTGTTAACACCCATTGTGTGTGTGTGAGAGAGAGAATGAGAGATCAGATGAGTCTGCGTGAGAGAGTGTGCACCAAGTGTGTGTTTGTGTATGAGAGTGAGCACAGGTGCGTGTGTGTGTGTGAGAGAGAGAGAGAGAGAGATCACAGAATGGAAGAGTTGGAACGGACCTTAAGGATCATCTAATCCAGGGGTGGGAAACTTTCCCCTCCCAGGGGGGCCACTTTGGAAGCTTGCACAAGCTCCGAGGGTCGCACAGATGTTGGGGTGGGGGCACTTGAGGGATGCACTCAAGGAAAGCAGGGTCCAAATCATGGGTCTGTGCCGTGAAACTGTCCCCTCTCCCTGTGCGCCTGCCCTCCTCTCTGCCCCCTTCCCCTGAGCTCAGTCTGTGCCGTGAAACTGTCCCCTCTCCCTGTGCGCCTGCCCTCCTCTCTGCCCCCTTCCCCTGAGCTCAGTCTGTCAGTGCGATCTGTCCCCTCTCCCTGTGTGCCTGCCCTCCTCTCTGCCCCCTTCCCCTGAGCTCAGTCTGTCAGTGCGATCTGTCCCCTCTCCCTGTGCGCCTGCCCTCCTCTCTGCCCCCTTCCCCTGAGCTCAGTCTGTCAGTGCGATCTGTCCCCTCTCCCTGTGCGCCTGCCCTCCTCTCTGCCCCCTTCCCCTGAGCTCAGTCTGTCAGTGCGATCTGTCCCCTCTCCCTGTGCGCCTGCCCTCCTCTCTGCCCCCTTCCCCTGAGCTCAGTCTGTCAGTGCGATCTGTCCCCTCTCCCTGTGCGCCTGCCCTCCTCTCTGCCCCCTTCCCCTGAGCTCAGTCTGTCAGTGCGATCTGTCCCCTCTCCCTGTGCGCCTGCCCTCCTCTCTGCCCCCTTCCCCTGAGCTCAGTCTGTCAGTGCGATCTGTCCCCTCTCCCTGTGCGCCTGCCCTCCTCTCTGCCCCCTTCCCCTGAGCTCAGTCTGTCAGTGCGATCTGTCCCCTCTCCCTGTGCGCCTGCCCTCCTCTCTGCCCCCTTCCCCTGAGCTCAGTCTGTCAGTGCGATCTGTCCCCTCTCCCTGTGCGCCTGCCCTCCTCTCTGCCCCCTTCCCCTGAGCTCAGTCTGTCAGTGCGATCTGTCCCCTCTCCCTGTGCGCCTGCCCTCCTCTCTGCTCCCTTCCCCTGAGCTCAGTCTGTCAGTGCGATCTGTCCCCTCTCCCTGTGCGCCTGCCCTCCTCTCTGCCCCCTTCCCCTGAGCTCAGTCTGTCAGTGCGATCTGTCCCCTCTCCCTGTGCGCCTGCCCTCCTCTCTGCCCCCTTCCCCTGAGCTCAGTCTGTCAGTGCGATCTGTCCCCTCTCCCTGTGCGCCTGCCCTCCTCTCTGCCCCCTTCCCCTGAGCTCAGTCTGTCAGTGCAATCTGTCCCCTCTCCCTGTGCGCCTGCCCTCCTCTCTGCCCCCTTCCCCTGAGCTCACTCTTTCAGTGACTGGAGGTAAGAAATGGATCGAGGAAGTGGGAAAGGGGCCACATAAAAACTCGTCGCGGGCCGCATTTGGCCCCCGGGTCCAAGGTTCCCACCCCTGATTTAATCCAACCCGCTCCTTGGAAACAGGATAACCGCAGCTACAACATCCCTGACAGGTGGCTGCCCAGCCTCTGTTTGAAAACCTCCAGCAACAGCGAGGCGAGGCTGGGGCCTCCCATGGCAACTTGTGCCGTCGCCGCACCGCCCTGGCCGCTAGGACGTTTTTCCTGACGATTAACGGAATTCTACTTTCCTGTAACTTAAGGAGCATTATTTCTAGGCCTGCCCTCTGTGTAGCCACAGAGACCCCAGGCCGTGAGATATTTAAAGGCGGTTTTCTCCGATGTCAGGGAGCCGCGTGTCCCTGCGCGCGGTACGTAGGAGAGTGAGGAGGCGGGGCATAGCACAGCTCTTCCCCCTGCCGGCGGGGGGGGGCGGTGGTGGTGGCGAGGGGCTGGAACAGGAGATGGGGGCAGGGGCTCGGCTTTGTATCAGGGGAGGAGGTGGCTGGTGCAGGGCAGAGGTTTGGGGAAGAAAGCAGGACATGGGAGATGGAAGGTGCGTCAGGGACAGGACTGAAAAGAGAACACAAAAGCATATTCTCGTGAGAACACGCGAGATTCTGGCAGCCCCCGGCGAGATCTCGCACGGTCTCCCTGAGGCCTTAGAGAATCTTCTGAGATTCTTGAGAACCTCACAAAAATGTCCTGCATGGGCGCCAAGTGGCCGTGGCAACCGTTCTGTGCTGGCGCGGTCGCCCAGCTGCCATTGCCAAGAAGATCACGAGAACGGCGACGAGAAGCCCGGGTCTCTCAAGAGTCTTGACCTTGAAAATCTTGTTGAGGCACTAATTCTCGACAAGATCTTTGAGAACGGTGAAATCAAGTTTCCGCTGTAACCGGGGGCTGGGGAATGTGAAGCAGAACACGGCTATAGAGCGAGGGGGGGCTGCATGGTGGAGCCAGGGGGGAGCGGGGCAAATGTTTCGTAGCAGGGGGGGAGTAATGGGGTGCAGAGAAGTTGGGGGGCAAAGCAAGTACTAGGGAGGCATCTTAGTGAGGGGGTCTGGGTGGGGTAGCACCAGGGGCAGTGGGTTACAACAGGGGGAAGGGGCCGGTATTCCTGGGTTCTCTGGGGTCAGAGTAGGGGGCTAATTGTTAGAGCAGGGGGGCTGGGAGACAGCACCGTGGGTGTTCTGTGGGGAGGGGAGCTGGAGCTGGTGGGATAGAGCAGGGGGAGCTGTGCACTCGAGATGGCTAGTAGACGGCCGCGGAAGAAGCTGAAGGGATGTAATGGAGGGGCACTACTCACCATTCCCAGCATGCACTGCTTCCTATTGCTGCTTCCAAGGGGCTGCATTGGCATTGAAGTCATGCACGTACCAGGCTGAGGTGGCATCCATGGCTGACTGTAGTGGGCGGCGGGCGCCTGCAGGGGCCCCAGGGGAAGGTTTGGGGTGGGGAGAGGAGAGCAATGGATGGAGATGAGAGAGAGGGGGAGGGAGAAACAGACAGAGAGGTGACGTGAGGAAGGGAGCTGATGATGAACATGTGGAGGTGGGGAAACTGAGACACCCATGGTTAAACAACACCCCCCCCCTTCCCATACTAGCCCCAACTCCTCTCCCCGAGAACCCAGGAGTCATGGATACCAGTCCCTTCTCCGCCCCTCCCCCTGCAGTTCTAAACTACCAGCCCCTACTCCCCTCCCAGAGAACCCAGGAGTCCTGGCTCTGTTGCCACTTGATCAACTAGCTAATATGTCTCTTTTAGAAGGGACATTCAGTTAATTGGGATTTTACCCCCTCCTGGAGTCAGACTCATGGTTCTTCCAGCCCAGTCCTCAGTCTCCAGCACCAGATGCTTCAGGGAACCCACAGGGTAACTGGTGAGATCTGTTCCCCACTGATCACTCTCAACCCCCAGCACCCAGAGGCCTCATCTCCTGACCAGCCATCAGTAGCCCACTCCATTGTCAACATACCCAGTCCTTTTTTGCACCAAGTTATACTTTTGGCTTCAACATCCCACAGCCATAAGTTCCTTAGGTTATTTGAAAAGGTACTGCCTTTTGGTATCAATACTGCCCCAGGTTAATTCCAACAGACATCCCAGCATCAAGGATCAACCCCAGCTTCTTAATCCCTTTCTCTGACGTGTTTATGATTTTACCATCATGAGAAAGAGTTCATGGTTCACTCTCTCATACCCCCTCCTCCCTCAATTTATCTTTTCTCTTCTAAGCCCTCACTCTTCATGGAAGCCATTCCTGACCTCAAATCAGTTTTTATTTATGAGGAGCTGGGGATGCCAGGGCTGCTGCCCATGCCCCATACCCCAAGAAGTCTCCCCCTCTCCAGACACTTGGGGGCCTTCCCTGCATTCGCAGTACAGAACCCACCACTCTCCCACACTGGACTTACCTGACTCCTTATATCTCCTTCCCTGCTGTCTCATACACATCTGTGCTACACCCCACACCTTGCTCCCTGCACCCACTGCTTCCCTAATCTACCCACATACCCAGTCTCAACACAGGCCCCCCCCTATGGATGGTGCATGGAACCTGTACAAGGGGTGCTGCATGCACTAGTAAATGGGGGTGGGGAGGAGAGGGGTGTTCACACTGTAGTAAATAAAATTGGTGCAAGGGATTTCAACACACTAGCACATGAAATCAGTGCAAGTGATATGCACGTGCTAGTGCGTGGAATGGTTGTAGAGGGTGTGTGGCATGCGCTAGTGTATGGAATCGGTGAAAACGGTCATTGCACATGCTAACGCATGGGATCTCTACAAAGGGCCATTGCACATGCTAGTGGGCATAATCTCTGGAAGGACCATTGCACACGCTAGTGCATGGAATCTCTGGAAGGGCCATTGCACGCTCTATGGACTCAGCCACTTAGCAGTGCAGGGGGGCACTGGGGTTGCTAATGGATTTAGACAGTGGTATGGAGGGGTTACTGAACAGCCCTCCCCATTCTAAATGTAACCTGTGATGCCCCCCAGATGCTTCCTGGACCTTCCTCATCGTTCTCCTCCCAATACGGGAGTTATTTTAGGTGTCTGTTTCCCTAACATCCTTCAGGGAGGGTGCCTCTCTCCTGTCCCCACCCCACAGTCAGTAACGCAAATATGGGATGGAGCAGTGGGGTGCAGGGCATGGGACAGGCTAGAGGTGAAGCAGAACAGAAAGCTGGGGGCGGGGGGTACATTCACACAAGAAAATGGGGTTGGGGAATGGTATGGCTGTGCTGGGAGCCCCAGTGCAGGCGGGAGGGATGGGGTGGCTGTACTGGGGGTGCCAGAGAGGTTGGCAGGGCAACAGCTTGGTAGTGCTGGGAGCACCAGGGGAGGGTTATGAAGAGGGGGTGGGCTGAGGGGGGAGGCGCGTCTCCTGAACATTCTTCAGGGAGGATGCCTCTCTGCTGCCCCCACCCCACAGCCAGCGATACGAACACGGGAGAGCGCGATTGTGCTGGGGTTGCTAGCTGAGGGCTAGGGAGAAAAGGGGGAGTCCAAAATATCCCCCTTCACAGACGTGTACGGGGGTATTTCCAAAATACTACTGCCCCCTTCCATTTGGAGTGTAAGTTGGCGAGCTCAAATACCCTGCCCCCCCCCCCCCCCCCCCCCCCAAAGCAAACATAGCGGAGACCCATATTTCCAGAAGGAAATATTTATGGTTAGGGTTATCAGGAGGGTATAGTAAGAATACACTAAAACCAGGCACTAGGGGGCACTGTTCCATGCAGAAGCTGTGTGTATGGGCAGTTGAAGGGAAGATGCTAGGATTCTGTGGGGGTCCATGCTGGGGTGGGGGTGGAGGGTCAGGGGTACCTTTACGGATATTGCCATCTGGAGAAGGCCCATAGTCCCCCGTGGAGAGCAGGAAGCACGCGCGATCCTGATTATAGCGCTCCCGGCCTCCCGGCGTCACGGGGGATTTTTCCTCCGGCGACAGCGCCTGGTCGATGGTGGGACAGTCCTCGTTGGCCAGAGCTGCGTTGGCTGCATCCCCGTTCTGCTTGGAGTCTGCAGAGAGAGCCAGCGGGTGAGTCAGAGAGAGAAAAACAGGGATCTGGGTTTCCCTCGCCCCCTGCTCTAACACTCCTCCTCCCCCCCACTCGCCCTCTGCTTTCCCAACCTCTCCTCCCAGAGAACCAAGGAGCCCTGGCTCTCAGCCTCCCCCACTTCAACCCAGTCGACCTCAATACCTTCTTACAGCCCCACAGGGCACACACAATACACCCCCCGCGTGCACAGAGACCCAAAGGGAAACAGCCACGGCACCCTAAAGCCCCACAGAACAAAGGCCCTCACCCCACTTCCAAAGAATCTCACAGAAGAGACGCCTCCTCCCACACAAAGCGCTATGGAGCCCCATAGAACAGACACCCAAATACACAAGGCCCCATAGAACAGATACCCCCATATGCACAGTTCCATAAAGCCCCATAGAACAAATGCCCCCCAGCGCCACAGAGCCCCATCAAATATACACACCCCATACACATAGCCCTATAGACACTCTTATTCATTCCCCCATTCTCTCTCTCTCTCACACACACACACACACACACACACACACCATGTACATACAAAATCTCACTTGTTTCTCCAAATTTTTCATTGGTTATTTGTTGTCACATGGTTTAGCAGACGTTGTTTGATTGTTTTAATTGTACTAGACACTTAACTGTCAAGAATCGCACTTTGAAACAATCATGTTACCTGATTGGCAAGACACCCTCCTCACTCATTGCCTAATCCTGGTTGGTCTTCTCCAGTAGCAACTCATTCGTACAGTCCAGGACGGTCAATGGCCGTTTTTACACGGCCGGGGGGGGGAGGGGGGGTGTTCTAGCACAGTGGGTGGCGGTGGGTGTTGTATGGGAGCGTGCACACACACACACACAGCCCATCACCCATGGTGTTCACACAGATGAACACCGAACGGACACTCATCAACCCCATCCCCCGCCGGTCGTTTACACGGATGCCCCCCACCACCACACACCCACCGAACACCAAGCGGGTGTGTCTGTGTGTGTGTCTGTGTACAAACAGCCAATGGCCCCTTTCCCCTATTTCCCACAAGGGAAAGGGAATGATATTCCTTCCTACAATAAAGTGCCAAAGTGAATCCCCTCACTGGGAGGGAGGGAGGAAGTAACAACAAGGGAGAAGCAAACCTTACTCCAGATTAGGCTGTTCACAAGACACCGTTGCTACTGGAGAGAGTCAGATCCATTGTACTGAGTGACAACAAGAGACAAATTACCAGGAAGGGCCAATGGAATCCCCTTCTCTCCTGCCTGCTCCGGAGCCCGGCCTGGGGCTCTTGTACAGGCAAGCTCCCCCACTGCAGTGAGACTGGCAAAGTCACGGCGTGGAGGAATTGTGGGGGGCACTTCTGAGCCCACCCTGAACATGGAGATTGGGGCAGAGGCTGCTTCCCGCACTGTCCCCGCTAGGAGGAACCGTCTTTGGCTCTATGGAGCAACCTGCCCAGAGAGCAGGGGAAGAGAGACTCTTCATTGGCAACAGGAGATATGGGGCACAGAGAGCTGCCCCCGACTGGGGGGGGGGGCTACAGCTTGGCCCCCACTCCTCACCCGGCCACCCCATACTTGGAACCCCAAGAGCCGGGGCAGATGGAAGGGCAGTTGTGGGTTGCTGAAAGGGGGCTGGAAGTCAGGACTCCTGGGTTCTTAGGAAGGGGAGTCGGGGCTGGTGGGAGTTAGTCTGGGGGGGGCTGAGATCGGTGTGCAACGGGGAGGGGGGGCTAAAGATGGTGGACTGGAACCTCATTGTATAGCAGCAGATATGGAGGAGTTGTTACCCAGGAGATGGGGATACAGGAGGGGCTGTTACCAAGGTAATGACAGATACAGAGTGGCTGGTACCAGGGTAACGAGGGTTAGAGAGGCTGTTGCCCAGGAGATGGGGATACAGGAGGGCTGTTACCAAGGTAACACGGGATACCAAAAAGCTGTTACTGGACACAGGGATACAAGAGGGACTGTTGCCGAGGAAACAAGGGATACAGGAGGGGCTGTTACCAAGGTAATGAGGGATACAGGAAGGCTGTTACCTGGTAACAAAGAATGCCTTCTCTGTCTGCATCTTTACAGCTCAGAGAAACTCCGGCCCAATTACTCAACACGCCCCCCCCCCTTCCCCTGCAAATGGCCTTTAAAGCCCAGGGCACAGAGAGTGGAGGAAGCGTGTGGTAGGACAGGGGGGTAAAGCCCTGGGGGCCCCCACGCTGTGCAGCTTCCCGGCCCCTTTGTCTGTCGCTGACGATTAAATGGGTGAATGGACATGAAAGAACAGCAAAGAGACACTGCTCCCAGCCTCCCCCCCCCCAGCTCTACTGCTGCCCCTCAATCCCCACCCGCAGCCCCTACTCTCCCAGGTCTGCCCCAAAACTCTGCTGCTCGCAATCATTCCCCACTTATTGCCTCCCTGACATCTCTTCCTTTACCCTGGCATCCAATGTTGCTCCACGATCCATCAAGGAATTAATAACAGTATTGACTCCTATCCATAAACCCCTCATTATGTGTCTCACTGTGGCCCATTTAATATGCCCTATTTCCAGAATCCCTCCCCTTAGGACCAATCATCTCACCAAAAGCAGCTGGTCCAATAAAAGATGTATTTTGAACCACTTTGTCTCTCTCTCGCCTAGCCTCAAGGACACCAACAGATCAATGATAAACCAGACGTAAGAACAACCTCCCTTCCCCAAAAGATCCCATCTGCTGCTTCCTCACCACAGTGCGATGGGCAAAGCCCAGGCAGACTCTCACCAAAAATAGATTTTGGGGGATACAAATTAGAGGAGGGAAAGGGGCAGCCACCAAGCCCCACCTGAGTCCACCATACAGCGGTGGCTGGCATGGCGAGTTTGGGGAAAGCATGGGGCTCAGGTTGGGGAATTATGGGGAGAGTATGAGTTTGCTTGGGGAGTCATGGGGAGCATTGGTTAGGTTGGGGAATCATTGGGGGAGTCTTGGGATTCTTGGGGACCATGGGTCCAGTTGGGAGTTTGAGGGTGCGTGGGTCAGCTTGGGGAATCATGGGTGGAATATGGGTTGGAAGTTGTTGGGGAGTGTGGGCCATGTTGGGGAATTCTTGGGGGAGTATGGGTTGGAAGTTGTTGGGGAGTGTGGGTCAGGTTGGGAAATCTTGGGTGGAGTATAAGTTGGGAGTGTTGGGGAGCATGGGTTGGGTTGGTCGGCTTGGGAAGTCATTGGAGATTGTTAGTTGGGTTGGTGAGTGAGTATTGCTGGTTGGGTTGAGGGTTAGGGTCAGATGAGTTGAAGTGAAGCGTGACTGGATGTTGCTGGTTGTATTGGGAAATCATTGGGGAGGCCTGACTGGCATGGGGAGTCATTGGTGGACGTAGTTTGTGGAGTCACTGGAGTAGCATGGGTGTGGTTGAGGAATCGCAGGGGAGCGTGGGTTGGGTTGGGGAGTCAGTTGGGGAGTATGGATTAGGGTCTCGCTGGGGGAGTGTGGGTTGGGGAGTCAGTGGGGGAGCATCGTGGGAGAATCATTGGAGCAACATGGATTGTGGAGTCACTGGGGAGTGTAGGTCAGGTTGCAGAGTTGTGAGAATGTGGTTTGGATTACGGAGTTGTTGGGGAGCGTGGATCAGGCTGAGGAGTCATTGGAGAAGTGTGGGTTGGGAAGTCATTGGGGAGTGTAGGTCAGGGTGTGGAGCCGTTGGGGAACATAGGTCAGGTTTGGGAGTCATTGAGGGAGGGTGGGCTGCGCTGGGGAGTTTTGGTGGAATTTCTGTTCGGTTGTGGAAATGTTGTGGAATTTCGGTTCGGTTGTGGTTCATGTTGGAGAGTCATTTTGGCAAGCGTGAATTGGGTCGGGGAATTGTATATCATTGGATGCATTTAGAGTGAAATAAAATATTCATGTAAAAAAATACATTGGTTGAATTTGCACTATCCAAACTGAAACGGACAATACCCACTATTTGTTACATTTCATCCGATGTATGAAGAAGCAAATAATATTTTGAGTTCAAGAGTGACTGGGTATTGTTGGTCACGTTGGAGGGATGTCAGGGGGTGCGTGGGGTCAGGCTGGGAGTTACTGGGGAGGATCGGTTGGGTTGGACAGTGGTTGGTCGATCTTTGAATCATCTCTCCATCCACCCTGCTACCCATGGCAGGACACCTCTCACCTGCCCTGTTGATCTCGATGATCTCCTCTTGAGCCAGCGGGCAAGAATCGCCCTGGTTACTGTGGAGCGGGGACTGCATGTCTGGCTTGCAATAGTTGGGGGAGCCAGGCTGTGGCGCACGTGGGATGTGCTTGTTTTTTTTCTTTGGTAGTTTCTGCTTGGCCATGGCCAACGAATAGTACATGCCAAAATTGTTGACGATGACAGGGACAGGCATAGCAATGGTCAGTACCCCTGCCAGAGCACACAGGGCCCCGACTAACATCCCTGACCAGGTCATTGGGTACATGTCTCCATAGCCCAAAGTTGTCATGGTCACCACGGCCCACCAGAAGCCAATGGGGATGTTCTTGAAAACGGTGTGCTCGCTCCCTGTGATGTCATCTGGGTCGGCCCCGATCCTCTCGGCATAGTAGATCATAGTGGCAAAAATCAAGACCCCCAAGGCCAAGAAGATGATGAGGAGCAAGAACTCATTGGTGCTGGCCCGCAAGGTGTGGCCTAAAACCCTCAGCCCAACGAAATGTCGTGTCAGCTTGAAGATCCTCAAGATACGTACGAACCTCACCACCCTCAGGAAGCCCAAGACGTCCTTGGCTGCCTTGGAGGACAAGCCGCTGAGACCCACCTCCAAATAGAAGGGGAGGATGGCCACGAAGTCTATGATGTTGAGGGTGCTTTTGATGAACTCCACCTTGTCCGGGCAGAAGCAGACGCGCATGAAGAACTCAAAGGTGAACCAGATAACGCACATGCCTTCCACGTAGGTCAGGAAGGGTTCCGTCACCACCTCAACGTCCACGTGAACGCGGGTCCCGTTCTCTGAGACCACCGACTCTGTCTTGTTGATGATGCGGTTGAAGGCCTCGTGGGTCTCCAGGCAGAAGGTGGTGATGGAGATGAGGATGAAGAAGAGAGAAGCAAAGGCCACATACTGGAGTGGGGGGTGGGAGAGGAAGGGGAGAAGAGAGACATGGACAGAGGGATGGGGGAAGGAACAGGTAGACAAGAGAGAGAAGAATTAGTACCCATTTCAGCATGCAGAATAATTACTCTGCTGATCAGAGACAGCGCCCCCAGAGGGGAAAGGCCTATTTCCCTAGACCCCAGTGTTCCCTAGAGAAGAAAGGCCTTGAATTCCATCTCTGATACCCCCTGCTCACCGTCCCCTTCACCAGACAGTCCCAGATTGGAGCCAGTGACCCCTAGAAAGGAAAAAAACCTGGATTTCATTCCATGAGGTGCCCCTGGGCCAGCAAGTTCTGGTTTGGAACTATTGCAGGATGGTATAGATGGGGGCCTGTGGAACAGGACTTAGGGGCAGCAGCAGAGCTGGGGGGCAGAGCTGGGAGAGCAGAGACTGTGCGTGGGGACTGAGGGGCAGTGGCAGAGCTGGGGGGAGCCCAGGGCTGGGGGAGCAGGGGCTGCGGGTGGGGAGGGATGGGGTTAGGATCAGAGCAAGCAGCACTGCGGGGGGTGCTGTTCAGGCCGCGGGCAGCAGAGGGCGCTGCGGAGCTTGCTCGGTTTCAATGACCTGGATTCGTGTGTCAGTTTCTCTGCGGGGTGAATCGCACATTGAGAAAGAGGCAGGAAATCACGGGGGACGCGTCTGACATCACAGCACCCCCCCCCCC
>QEPC01007956.1:11935-45848 GCA_003113815.1 Sphenodon punctatus
AACATTCTCACAAATGCCTACCCTTTGGATGGAACCGTTGGAAGTAACTGGGTCTCTGCCATGTGGAGGGCTCGCACGCTTGACCCGCCCCCCCATAGCCATACATGGCTATGGGGGGCGGGTCAAGCGTGATGTCAGCCCATAGGGCTGACCAAGGAGGGCTGGCAGCAAGCACATTGCACTGGCATGGGGGAGGGCATTTGTCAGCTGGCGGCGGGCGGGTGGACCAGACGAGTAAATTTAAAAAAAGCTCAGGGACAGGCGGCTGGGGCTGGGTGGTTTAGCTACTATAGGGATGGGCCCCCAGGCACAGTGGGCCCCGGGACAAATGTCCCGCCTGTCCCTATGGTAGCTACGCCCCTGACTCCAAATGAGGTCTGACTAGTGCAGAATAGAATGGAACTATTGCTTCTCATGACCTGGACACTATGCTTCTGCCTGTCCTTCTGAAGACATCACCATGAGAATTGGCCATGGCAACGTCTGGGCTATGGCCACATGTTGCCTTTTTGTAGGGAAGTTGAAGGTAGGGCTGAAACTTGGTGCTCAAAATTAGTTATTTTTTGCCAACTATCCCAGCACTCAATTTGAGTTTGCCAACTATTGAGCAACTGAGGAGCTGGTGAGGCACTCAGTACTCGCCAGCTCCTCAACTGAGGGGAATAATTTATTTATTTATTTATTTTATTAATTTTTAAAAACTTATTACCCCGCCCCTCCTGCCACAGGCAGCTCGGGGTGGCTTACAACAATCAAAACAATTAAAACAAGTCATAAAACATCATAAAAAGGAGGAAACAGAGAAAACATCCCCCCTAACCCTCTCCCCACCATCCCTCTCCCCGTCAAATGCCTTGCAGAACAGCCAGGTCTTACAACTTCACAGAAAGGAGGGAAGGTCTGGGGCCAGCCAGGCCTCTACTGGAAGGGAGTTCCACAGGTGCAGCTACTGATAATGCCCTCCCCATCATCGCCACCCGAGAAACTCGGGGGACCTTGATCAGGGTACCTTCAGATGATCGCAGGGGCCGATCCAGGATATGGGGAGTGATGCGGTCTCACACGTATGCAGGACCCAGGCCATTTAGGGTTTTATAGGCTAAGACCAACACCTTGGATCAGGCCTGGAAAACCAACAATAACTCCACAGCCTTACCCACTAACATCACCTCTGTCTTGTCAGGATTCAGCCTCAGTCGATTAGCCCTCATCCAATCCCCCACAGTCGCCAAGACGCCAAACACTGAGTAAGCACCGAGAGTGCCAGGCCTGGGTCTGTTGAAAAAGAGAGGTACAGTTGGGTGTCATCAACATATTGATGACACCATACGCTGAACCCCCTAATCACCTTGCCAAGTGGCTGCATATATATGTTGAACAGGAGAGTGAACAGAACAGAACCCTGCGGGACTCCACACGAGAAGTCTTGGTATGATGAAAAATGATCCCCGAGTACCACCCGTTGGGTTCTTCTGGGCGGAACCATTCAAGAACAGTCCTGCCCACCCCTGCATGGTCCCACAGGTACGTCATCAACATCTCATGATCAATGGTATCAAACGCAGCAGACATGTGTAACAAAATCAGCAGGGTTGAACGACCCTGATCCAATTCTCAGTGCAGGTCATCTACCAAAGCCACAAGTGCAGTCTCAGCACCATGAGCCGGATGGAAGCCAGACTGAGAGGGATCAAGAAAACCGATGCAATCGACACACCCCTACAACTGCCAAGCCACTACCCGTTCAATAACCTTCCCTAACAAGGGAAGGTTAGAGACAGACTGATAGCTGGCAGGGGAGTCAATGTCAAGTGATGATTTCTTGAGCAGAGGCCATACCACTGCCTCCTTGAGACACCTTGGCACTCTGCCCACCTGAAGAGAGGTGTTGAACACCCCAGCCAGCAACGGCCCCATTGTCTCCCAACAGATCTTAACCAGTCAGTATAGGCAAGGATCTAATTCACAAAAAGTGGCCATGACCACCAAAAGAACATCCACCGCATCAGCGGGTGTCACCGACAGAAACTGATCCCATGAATCCGGACATGACGGGGCTTCCATAACCTCTAGTTCCCCTAGTGTAATAAGTGCGGCATCAGAATCGTGGTGAATCTGAGCAATTTTATCCACAAAATAATCCACAAACATGTCACAGTAGGCAGTAGATGACTCCACTCCAAGACTGAGGGAGGCTTGACTGAACAGCCCCCGCACAACCCAGAACAGCTCCACTGGATGGGATTTTGTGGACACTATGAGAGCAGCAAAGAACTTCCTCTTTGCTGCACACATAGCCATGGCCTAAGCTTGTAAATTGGCTCTATGCCCCAATCTGTCGGTTTCAGCACATGAACGACGCCACCATCGCTCCAACCACCACCCATCTCACTTTAGCAACCACAGTTGATGTCCCGACGTCAACTCAAGCTAAACATGGCCAAGACCAAACTCCTCATTTTTCCTCCTTCCCCTTCCTCTCCCTCTAAGCTGACCATCTGCATCAATAGGGTCACTATCCGTCCTGTTCTCCAAGCCCGCAGCTTGGGCTTCATCTTCGACATGCACCTCTCTTTTAAACCTTACATTGACTCTGTGGCCAAATCATACCGATTCACTCTCCACAACATTGCCCGCATCCTCCCCTTTCTCTCTATCTCCTCGGCCAAAATCCTTGTTCATGCCATGGTTATCTCTCGCCTCGACTACTGCAACCTCCTCCTTGCTGGCCTCCCTCACTCTCACATTTCCCCCCTTTTTGCAATCCAAAACTCCGCCGCCAAGGTCATTCACTCTGCCGTTGCTTTGACCATGTGCAGCCTCTCCTCCTCTCCCTTCACTGGCTCCCCCTTCCTGAACGTATCCTGTTTAAACTACTGGTGTTCATGTTCAAATCGCTCCACAAACAAGCTCCCCCTTACCTCTCGAACCTAATTTCCCTACGCACTCCTGCACATGCTCTCCGCTCTTCCTTTGTTCCCTCCCTCGCTCTCCCTCATTTCTCCTGCTTGCCTAACCGCCTTCAACCCTTCTCCCTCACTGCCCCCCATGCCTGGAACTCCCTCCCTGCCCACATCCACCTTGCCTCCTCCCTCCGCTCCTTCAAATCCCTCCTCAAGACCCACCTTTTCCTTGCTGCCTTTCCCAATGCCTGCTAGTCTTTCCCCGTACACTTACTGTCAGCCCTCCTCTGCTGACTGCTGCTACCAACCTCTTTGTAACCAAGCCAAGCATACGCACCTGAGACTTTGCTCAAACTGAATGTTTGTTTCTCCCATGTCTCTCCCACTGTCCCCTCTCCCTGTCTCCCCCCTCTTTGTCTTTTAGATTGTAAGCCACAGGCAGGGACCACGTCTAGTTCTGTGTTCTATACACCAGGTCACACGACTGGTGCTATATAAATGTCTAATAATAATAAATAATAATAACACTGACAGACTAGAAGGAGAGACTAGAAGGAGAGACAGACACTGCTAGAAGGAGAGACAGACACGATCCTACCCATGCTGTCACATGCACTATATGGCCAGATAGAGAGAGAGAGACTCCCCACTAGACCGAGAGAGATACGGGTGGAGGGGAAGAGGTAGGTGTATCCAGCTCAAGCTGCCACCTGCCAGAACCAGGAAGAAATCCCATCTGTGGTCATGCACCCGATCGATGCCCATTGCTTATATCCAGCAGCAAACCTACCAGAATGAGATGGAGTATTTTAATATAACACAATGTATTATATGTGCCTGCCTGCCTGCCTGTGTGCCTTCCTGCACCATCTGCTACCACCTATCTCTTGATTGAATGAAGTGTGCTCAACCATGCATTTATTCTAGGGACATAATTATCATTATACTCACATAGGCTGTTATTCCATTGTACCTGAATCAGTCATGCCCGCCCATCCCAGCAACCACCAATGAGATTCTGGGACCATCATTCCAGTCACTGGGGGATCCATTCCATTCCACTGCATCCAGAAGCCCGGTGCCCACATGCCAGCCTTCCCCCCCCTACAACCTACTCCTCCGCACCCACCCATGGATGCCCACTGAAGCTGCTGGAAATAAAAGCCCCTTCGGCCACCAGCTCCTGCTGCCTGCTGCCCGCTGCCAAGGAGCCTGTCTCTCTTTCTCTTTGGCACCCTCAAACAGACAGAAGTCCTGCCCCTCCTGGGGGGCTGTCTACAAGTTGAGACACTGCTGCTGCCTGTCACATCTTTGGGTTAATACCTTAACTACGCTACATGTAGCCAGATGTTGCTGGTAGGGATTGACAAGCTGTATGAGATTCTGGCACCTGTCAGTCAGAACTTCAGCATATAGTGATAAAAGATTGGAAAGTTGAAACAAATCTCATAACAACAAGATAACAACTTTTATTAAAACTATTTAAGCAACAACAATGAAACAACAACAACAACAAAACAACAACAACATTATAAAACCAAAACCAAACATTGAAAGGAAACTTCAGGGGTACTACTATTAGTCTTTGGGTCTGTCTCCCGGAACTTGGGGGAAAGGAAAAAGGAGGCAGGGCGCAGCACAGGACTAAGGGGCTGCCACCCTGTGCTCTGCCATTTCATAGCCATGGGCCAAGGCAAACTCCATGACACCTTCCACATCTGCATGCCACCTGGAGACCGTCTGGTGGTAGAGTTCCAGCCTCTCCATCTTAGCGGAGACATACTGGGAGTACGCCTCCACCTGATTTTTCTCCAGCTCAAGAGCCTGGAACTTTTCCACTAGTCAATTCTCCATGTTGCGTACACCCGTTATCATCTGGTGGCCAGGCCTCTCCACTTCGGCCTGAAAGGCCTTTGCTGCTGAAGACTACCGGGGCCCGGGGGACTCCACATCCGGGCTGGAGGAGGGGGAAGGGCTTTGATGGTGTCAATTTCGGGTTGCCTTCCCCCCCTTCTGATGCTCCAGCTCCACAGCCACACCAGAGTCCTGCCACCTAGCCACCTTCTCTCTGTGGAGCTTTTCAATATGGGCGATTAGCCTCAATGTGGTCCCCTCTCTCTGCCTCCTGAATATTTTCTGGCAGATCTAAAGAGCATAAAAAGATAGGAACATAAGAAGTGCCATACTCTGTCAGACCAATGGTCTGTGTCCAGCCCTGCCTGCATTTTGTCTCCACAAGTGGGTGGGTGGCCAATCTCTCTCTTGAGGAGGTTTCCATTCCTAACAGGTCATAGGGCAATCCATTCCCTGTTGTTCCAGCCCCCGTGCCTTACCATGCAGACAGTGTATTTTTCATACTTCGTAAACCACCTCCAGACATTGGACCTTGTCCTACCACTGTCTTGGGGTGGCACTGGCAACCTCCATCTCACTGTCCTGTGTGGCATGCCACCAGTGCCAGCATCCGATTAATCTCTGCAACCAAAACACATAAACAACACCAAAGTAATATCATGCATTTATGATGATGCCTCTAGTCTTCCCTCCTTGGAGTGCTAAGGATGGCAACAGGAGACGGTGACCCTGGATGGCACGTGCAAATCCTGCCTCCTTGGAATGCTAGGGATGGCAACTAGAAAGACCATGGCTGGCACGTGCAAATCATGCCCTCCTTGAGATGCTAGGGGATTCTTGGAATGGCAAATGGAGAGACCCTAGCAGGCACGTCCAAATCCTGCCATTCTTTAGGTGCTAGGGATGGCAATGGAGATACCCTGGATGGCACGTGGAAATTCTGCCCTCTTTGGCGTGCTAAGGATAGCAACTAGAAAGACCCTGGCTGGGACATGCAAATCCTTCCCTCCTTGGGGTGCTGCTAGGGAGGGATAGCAATGGAGAGACCCTGTCTGGCACATACAAATCCTGCCCTCCCTGGGGTACTAGGGATGGCAACTGGAAAGACCCTAGCTGGCATGTGCAAACTCTGCCCTTGTTTGGGGGTGCTAGGTAGGGATGGCAACTAGAGAGTGGAGGCCCTTGCTTGGGATGACTGGCAGGCACATGTTTGGATGGGGTTGCTGCTCATGCGCATACCTGACTGTTGGAATATCCCCCAACAGAAAAGTACCCTCTGTCTCTGTGGAAGACATCTGCTGCTACCCACTGATGCCCACTGTTTGTGCCTGACTGATGCTCACCACCCATGCACCCACCCGCACACCAGTGAGCTCGCTCTAACGGATATAGAGTTTCTTGTCCTCAAAGTAAAAAAAAAGTTTACAAACCTGGCAGCACCTCCTTTGCACACCTCTTGCTCCTCATCAGAGGATCTGGCCACCACCACTGGAGGTCCAGGGGCTGGGGTAGCATCCTCTTCCTCCTCCTCCTCCACCACCACCAGCTCCAGGAGCACCACATTGGCCCCCAGGCATTTAATTAAGATAACAGTCTTCCTCATTTTTTTTTAAACAGCCACTCCAACACACAGACCAACAACAGTCACCCACCAACACTCACCAACCAGCCAAAACAACAGCCAAACTAAACACAAACATCCAAAACACATGAACCGAACAGCCATCCATCCAAACACACACTATCTCGCCACACAGCCCCGCACGCACTCAAATTTCAGGTTTACGACATGATCACGGGATCTCGCAATACCTTTTTCTGAATGCCCGAACTGAACTGATCATGACTGAACCAAACAGCCGAACCCGAACTCAACCAACCCAAACACCTGAACCAAACGCCCGGACAGAACCGGATCGAACCGAACGACCGAACAATAACCTCAACCTGTTCGCACATCCCTAGTTCCCTGCCAAGGTCCTCCCAGCCTGCCTTCCCTACTGCCTTTCATGCCACGCTGCCTGTCTGCCCACCCTGGTTGCCAAACTCAAACCCTGCTTCAGCCTGCCTTCCGCTGCTCTTGCCAGGCTGCCTATCTGCTGCTGCTGCTGCTGCTTCTACTGTGACATGAATTCTTCTACTGGGCAATCCAATGTCTGCCGCTGCTCCACTGATGCCTGGCAGCCTGCAATGCCTGGCCATATAGGGGTGCCAGGGCAGCCACCAAGACCCAAGCCTTCCCAGCCTCTGCTGCTGCCACTGGGTCTGAGATGGCCAGCCATGGCACCATGGGCACCCCCGGGGGACAAGCACCCAACCTGCCTCAAGCCCCAAACCTTCCAGGTTTCTGCTGCTGCTGTGTCTCTGACAGTTTGCCATGCCCCCACGGGTACCCCTGGAGCACCCCAAGCCTCTGCAATGGCTGAACTTTCAGAATGTTCAGGGTGTCCGAACTCCGTGGGACTGAACCCACGAACCCAAACTAAGTTTTCAGATTGAACATCTGAATGTCCGAACATCTGAGTTATGTTCATACATCCCTTGTATTTGAGACAGAGAACACAGGATGGTGTGTAAGGGATTCTAATAGATCTGTCAATTTTACAACAGAAGTCAGCAGTTGGTAGCATCGGTTATGATGCCAAATTGGAAATAGAACCCTTGAAGGTGGGGGAGGGGGAATTAAATAACAAATTGCAGGTGAGAGATTTAGATCTTTTGATACCTGGGGTGCAGTACCTCAATTATTGACTTGGGGAGAATTGCAGGAGGGAAATAAGGTATATTGATGCACCCTCAATAGTTAATGAAGAGACTGAAGTTAACAAGCTGAATGAAAGCTATGTTAAGGGAAAGAACCACAGAACAAACAAACTGCTGAATTTAACTGCCCTCCGTTAATGAATCCTGCAAGGAATTAAATTGGTCAAACACTGCAAAAAGAGATGAGCATTGTTAGGATATTAGGACAAGGCTTGCTTCATGGAATATTGCAGGGTGCAAGATGTGACTCCATGACAGAGATTGGCTGGAGTTCCTGAAAGAGTTTGATCTGATTTGTCTCCAAGAAACCTGGCTAGAAAATGGAGAAGAGTTGGTAGTGAATGGATTCCAGGATTTTTTTCAGGGTGGAATTAAAGCTTAAACATGAGGACGTGTATCAGGAGGTCTGACTATTTTAGTTGCTGATATGCACCCCAATATATGTAAAATATTACCTTTTAGAAGGCAGAAACTACAGGCCTTGTTGTGGGAGACATTGGGTGGAATATAGATTTTGGTAGTTAATATTTACATCCCACCTGTTCCTCCCCGTTTTATAAGTCTGATGTGTGGGTGGTACTGGAAGACTATATAGACCAGCTGAATGACTTATACCCTAGATTTTCTATGGTCATAGTTGGAGATTGGAATGCACGGATAGGAGAAGACCCTGGTAGTGATTTAAACTTAAGTATGTATAATGCATATTTGATTCCAGGGAGGAAATCTAATGATGCAGTTATAAATTAAGCAGGTAGTAAAATAATAATAATAATAAATATTTTATTTAGTGGTGTATCCAAATGGACATAACCAACATAGGTTTTAAAAGGTAGTAAAATTATTACCTTACTGCAGACATGTGGGATGGTATTACTTAATAGGAAGGGGTTGGAGGACTTGGAAGGAGAATATAAATTTATAAATATTAATGGAAGAAGTGTAATTGACTATATGATAGTACCAATATACCAGTGGGAGAACTTTGATAAATTCAGAGTGATTTTTAGGCCAGAAAGTGATAATATGGTTCTAAATGTTGACTTTAGGTTACCCATAGAGGCAGCTAGAGCTTTGGAAAGGTTAGAAGAAGATGAGCAGGGACCACAGAGGGTACGTGTAAGATGATCACCTGCCCTTGATATTAAAGCAATGGAGCAATTATGGGGAAAGGAACTTTTTAATCTAAGAAAGAAGATATTGGCAAGTAATGTGGATGAGATAGATAATATGGAAGAAAATCTCTCTACAATAAACAGTGTACTTGGCAATAATGTTCTATCTGGCCAAAGATCCCGGCAAAGAGTTCAGCGTAACAGGTGGTTTGATAAAGTGTGCATATTGGCCAGATATGCTTTGGCTCGGGCCAAGGTGATTTGTATTAGGATTTATTCCTGTACTGCAAAGCAAGGGTAAGATATAAGACCCTAATAAAAAGGAAGAAAGCACAGTATGAAAATCTCATGTGGGCTAAGTTGGAAGTAGCAGCGCGTATTAAAGATTCAAGGCAGTTTGGGTCTATAATGAATACCAGGTTGAGACCTGGACCATTACACCCTGTGGATGTGATAGAGGAAGAAGCCTGGAGGGACTTTTTCAATAAACTATATAATAAAAATAGGATGGAAGACGGAGTAGTCAAATCAAATTGTTTAGTCCAGGGGAATGTAAGATGTGGGTTTGAACTTCAGGTAACAGAGTAAGAAGTATATGAAGCAATAAAATCTCTAAAACAGAACAAAGCCCCAGGAGTGGATTATGTAGTTGCTGAAATACTACAGATCTGCCCAGACTGATGGACTCTAACGTTGGCAAAGGTTTTCACCTCTATTAATAGAACAAAGCAGGTCCCTAGGGACTGGGGTATTAGTGCGATAGTTCCCCTTTTAAAGAAAGGAAATATCAAAGATCCAGGGTGATATAGACCTATTAGTCTCCTACCTGTTAATAGGGAAACTTTATGCTAAGTTAGTTTTATCTAAACTAGAGAGCTGGGCCTATGACTCAGTCCCAAGAAGGAAATTGTGGATTAAGTTGCATAAGATGAGTATTAGGGATGGGCTAACGCGGTTCGAATGTTCGGAGTTCGAACCGAACTCAGTCTGTTCGGACGTCCGAACCAAACTTCTGAACCGAACTCTTGAATTACCGAACATTTTGGTTGTGTTTGGATTAGTTTGGATGAATTCGGGGGCAGGAAAAACGTCTTTTCAGGAAAAAAATTGTTTCGTTTCAGTTTTGTTTCAGTTTCAGTTTCAGTTTCACTGTTTTTGACTGTTCGGCCAAGTTCGGCCAACACAAACTTGGCTGAACCGAACCATCGAACCCGAACTTGGGTTTCAAACCGAACGACCGAACATTCGAACATCCAAACTGCATTTTGTTCGCCAATCCCTACTGGGTATTGATGAGCATCTATTGGCATTAATAATACAGATACATAGCGGAAATGAGGCAAGAATAAGGCCTGCTCCAGGTAATAAATTAAGAAATTCAATAAATATCACAGGAGGAGTACGGCAAGGGTGCGTGTTAGTCCCATTGCTGTTTAACCTATACAGGAGTGACTGGCATCGCTCTTAGACAAGGGTGCTGAAAGCGCCTCCGGAGCCACACATTAAGAGAGAAGCCATGCCGCACTGCCGGAAGTGATGTGCTCCCCGTTGTCGGCAACAGCAGTGGCTGGAGATGCAGTGCTTTGCAGAGGCGCATTCTGGAGACCTGAAAATTGAGGTCTCCAGAACGCGCCTGTGCAAAGTGCCGTGTCTACAGCCACTGCTGTTGCCGACAACGGCAGTTGTCGGCAACAGCAGTGCGGCGTGGCTTCTCTGTTAACACGTGGCTCTGGAGGTGCTTTCAGCGCCCTCGTCTAAAAGTGGTGTTAGTAGATGAACTACAGTCACCTGAGCATTATCCCCCAAAGGTTAAAAATCACACAGTATCAGTCCTGCTTTATGAAGATGATATTGTATTACTATCACAAACAAAAAAAGGGGCTGCAAAGTAAATTGGAGAAGTTCGTAGATTACTGTGGGTGATTTCAGACATTATGTGGTACCGATTCACCACAGTGGATTCCCGGCGGGGATGAACCAAACAACCACCACCCCATGGAAAAAAAAGCCCCGAACAGACGTGACGGGACCGGAACCATGGCAGGGAATCAGGCCGCCAGATCACGGCCCAATGCAGTGCAACAGATGTTACACCGATCCCGGGCCGTGGTCAAAGCACCCGGAAGACGCCGAGGCGGCTCGTCCCTGCTGCTGCTGTGTGCCCTTTAAATCTCCCTCCCTGGCCTGTGTTGTTGCTAGTTTCCTGGCACGAACACTGCGTGCTTTGTCCCCAGCTGGGAATCATTTCCCTTGATTCCGGCTAGTGGTTGCCAGCCAGATGTTACTTTTTGTTGGTTCCCGTCAGGAATCTCTTTGACCACACTTTCGGAGATGGTCCGGGACGGAGCTCCGGAAGCGTGGTTGATTTTGACCCCATGTGGGTATTGACCGTGGTGAACATCTGGCGCCCGTGAAACAGATGTTCAGGGTGCTTTGGCCCCACCGCGGGATTGACCGTGGCTCACTGTGGTTGAGCGTGATCTCGTAAGGTCTGAAAATACCCTGTGATAAACAAGAGCTAGAAATGAACTTTAATAAGTCAAAGGTTATGGTTGTGGGGAAGAAACCCAAGAAATATACTTGGAGATTAAAGGGAAAAGAACTGGCGTAAAAACTTCATTGGCACTGCAAGTCTTTAAGACAAAGGTACAATCATTATTAACATATGGTTTAGAATTAATACCTATCAGTTTTACAGATAGACCAGAAGTTGTACAAAACAAATTTCTATGGATTTTATTGAGCGCCTCAAGGTGTTCCAGGGCAGTAGTAAGGGCAGAGACAGGCATACCAGCTATTGGATGTATCCGCAAAGTAGCCTGCCTGAAATATTGGATCAAGTTATTTAACCACTAGGGATGTGCAAACAGAACCGAGTTCGGAAATTTGGTTCGGTTCGGTTCGAAACTCGAGTTTGGTTCAAAGGTTCGGTTCGGTTGACTGAACTATTTAAGTTGGGTCAAATTTCAAACTTCCAAACCGAGTTCGTACATTCAAAACTTGTTTTTTGGGCCTTCCAAACTGATTCAAATTAGACCAAACAGTTCAGTCAAATTTGAGTTTCGTTCGAAAGTTCGGTTTGGTCGACCCAACTATTCGAGTTCGATCCGAACTCCCAACTTCCGAACCATGTTCGCATACCCCTAGTAACCACTAGTATAGATGCACTGACACATTTATGTATGACAGAGCAATTAGAGTACCAAGCCATGCCCTCGTATCCTTTGCTGACCCAACTCCATTTCAATCTGACCAATATGGGATTTTCAGTGTCTTCCTTTTGGGGGAAAACCATAGCACAACAAAGAGCTATGGTTCGTAGCAGAGTATTTGATATTGCTCACCAGGAGGATATGGCAATGGTAGCCACCTGGAAAGTTGCCCCCTGGTATGCACAAATTTAAAAAAGACTCCAGATTTGAGGAATATTTAGACAAACTATGTGATCCAGTGGTGTGTAGAAATTATACGCTTTTGCATTTCCAGCTTTTCAAATCGGCTGTAACCCTAGGGTGGTATAGCCATAAATCAATGGAGGCGTGTTTGTGTGTGTCTCTGCCAATCCCAGGGAAATGAAAATCTGGAACATATACTTTATGTACCTTTTATGATAGTATAAGAACAAATTGGTTATCTCCATTGCTGGAAGGGAAGGAGCACCTATCATGGCAACAAAAAGTAGAGATGCTCCTGACTGTAACTGTGGATACCAATATAAGGGCCGTGGCAACCTTTGCTTTTTTAGCGGCAAGGCTACGAGAGGAATACGTGTCTTAAGTTAGATAACTAGGACTAATGTTAGGCAAAGACTCTGGATAAATATTAAAGGAGGGAGTTCCTGGGTAGATAGGGAGGGATAATGCTGTTTTTTATTGGTTTGGTTAAGTCATGTTATATTATTGTTAAGTCTATGGTATATCTGACATTTTTAACTTGTATTTGTTACCCTAAATGTTTTATGTTTGTTTGTTTGGTCATGGAGAAGGCTAGTGTGGTCATAATAATAATAATTAATAATAATAATAATAATAATAATAATAATAATAATAATAATAAATTTTCACTCTTTGGTTGTATAAATACTAATGACCTACAGTCAAAGATCTGGACCATAATTTTTAAGCAGTGTGCAAAATCTGTGGTGGGGGGAATCTGTAATAGGAAATAAAAATCAATTAATAAAAGGTCAAATCTACATCTATATGCATTTATAGTAAACTTTATGACCTGAGTATGACCATTCCCTTACCTCACAGCATTTAGAATGATTCTAAACACCCTCCTTCCATTAAAGCAATTGTAATGATTCTGAACATTCTGTGATATCATAAGAACTCAGATTATTGCTACAGCGAGGGTGGAGAAAACCAGTCCTTAACTTATTATTATTATTATTATTATTATTATTATTATTATAAACGTTTATATAGCACCAGCCATGTGCCTGGCGCTGTACAGAACATAGAAATAGACACGGCCCCTGCCTGTGGCTTACAATCTTAAAGACAAGGAGAGGGAGACAGGGAGAGGGGACAGTGGGAGAAACAGGGGAGAAGACAAATCAACATTCCGGTGGATTCGAAGTCTCAGGTGGGTGTGCTTGGCTTGGTTACAATTACTTATTACTTTACAATAGCTTATTACTTTATATATACATTTAGATGTATTAATTCCATGTACACTCTCTTTACTAATATTTTCTATTCCACATGCTTAATGAAGAAATTTCATATATAAGAGATTAGATATATGCCAATAGAACATCATCATTTTACTATGCTTCAGAATATGCTGAACATGTTTTCCCCCCAGCCTTTCAAGATTCACATACTTCAGAATGACTGAGATTTGTAATGACATTTTTGGAAAAATAAAGTGATGAATAACAAGAGCTAACAAGATATGTTTGAATAGATTGTAGGAAATTGGCATTACTCTTTTATCTGCATGCTACAGACAAGTCTGCCATCCATAAATAAGCCTTTGTTTGATAAAAAATTCTTGGAAACAGATAGAGACACACGATCTGCTACACTGAGTATCATTTCTTCTAACTAAAAACAGGATTTTGCAAATGAGTTCCTCCGCGTTAGATGGTATTTGCCTCTAATTTTATCAGCTTTAGATCGATATTTTTGAATCTCACAATGACAAAAATCTTTAAATTTGTCACTCATTTTTTATTATTACCAATTTTCATTGTAGAAGAAATATTCTGATCAAACTAGTCTAATAACATTGATTTAAGCATAGTATTGTCAATTGGTCTTTTAAAATCCACAGTTATCTCTTTGAGGCCAGAAGCCAGTACAGATAATTTAAATGTTTCATGTCATAACCTTTACCTAACATCACTTTGAAAAAGATGCTTTGTGAATTCCTAAGTAAAATCCCTCTTCCTCCTTCCTGGAGCACTTCCTGTGGACATGAGGCAATTCTTACAATAATCTTTTTGGCAAGGATCATAATACCTGATAGCAAAAGTGAAAGTATTCCTAGCTCTTGCAGATACCACAGATACATTAGTAATCCAGAATACAGACAGCTGTTAACCAGGACAAGAGAAATAAAAGATAGAGCAAGAATCCTTCAGTGCTATAACAAAACTAAAATCATGATGGAATGAGAAATCAGAAAGGAAAAGAATTTTTAGAATTATCATGCACTCAAACTGTTTTCTCCCTAGCACTGACAAATTCCATTTTGCTACAACTGTGCAGCATTTTCAAGATAATGTGCTGGAGTGGTATCCTGATTATATTTGAGCCAATTGGGAATTTCACCTTTGATTTCAATAGAAGTAGGATTTTCCCCTCTCTCTGGGTAAAATCGCTGCTCACCACAGTGAATCCCAGTGGATTCCCTATGGCGGCAGCGATCGCAGTAACGTCTGTTTGATCCCTGCCAGATGTTCACCATGGTGAATTTCTGGCGGGGATCAAAGCTAACCACAGTTCTGAACCTCTGGCCGGTCCAAGATCCAGAACTGTGGTTAAATTGGCCATGATCCAGAAAGGGGCAAAAGTAACATCAGTTACCTTGCCCCGTCCAGAAACATGCCCCAAACCACGATACGAGATCGGGTGCAGCGGCCTCATTGGCCACTACGCCCGCTCGTCTTCCTCTGGGTGGGTGGCCGAGGGAGTATGGGGGGCGGGGCTGTGTGGGCGCATGTCATGCCGCATAGCCCAGCCCCCTCCCGAAACCCCTGTAGAGATCAGGCCGCCATGTCTAACAGATGGACGGCCTGATCACGGACCGGCGTCCGAGATGGATCCATGTCCAGGGTTCAGCATAGCGGGCCTCTGGGCCCGTCATGTCTGAAATTACCCTCTGCTGAGATACACAAGTTATCAGATAGCACAGTGCAAAGCCAATGGAGGTATAACACCTTCTTATTCTAATAAGATCTGCTGCAGACCAGCAAACCCTTCAAAATAATTTGAACATATTTTGGCCTGTATGTGGCCTGGGCCGTGGGCACAAGCCAATATTGTAAGGCCTATAAATCTATTCAAATTTATTAGGTTACGAGTTTAGTGTAGGGAACACTGGCATTTTAAAGAAAAGGGAAAATAAATCCCAACATCACTTAAAATTAGTAAAAATGCTTAAAACCCTGGAGATTCAATAAAATGAATTGAAAGTGACTATTCAATAGAACAAGGGTAAGGAACCTTTTCTGTCCTGGGGGCCACATTGAAAATTAGTACGAGCTCTGAGGGTTACGTACAGGTTGGGGGTGGGGGTAGGGCTGCTTAACAGGTGTATTCAAGAAAAGGAGGGTCCATACCATGGATTTTTGCCGTAGATCTGTGACCTACCATTGTGTGCATGCCCCCCTCTCTGCCCCCTTATCCTGAGCTCAGTTTTTCAGTGCTTGGTGGTAGAGACTGGATCCAGGGGCCAGATATAGGCACCGGAAAAGGGCCACATAAAAACTTGCCGAGGGCTGCATTTGCCCCCGGGCCTAAGCTTCCCCACCCCTGCAATAGAACGATAGCCAGATCTAAAACAGAAAAAGTATCAATAAAATGGTACTCAGACGAATTATTAAGATTCTTATTCTGAAGTTGCTAGCACATGAATGGGCTACCCATATACTTTAAATTACATTCATACTTAATGAGAATTAAAACAACATATTCAAATGTGTCTAACAAATTTTGAAGAAATAGCTAGAAACAAATGCCTGAGGAAGGCAAATATTTCATTCAGTGAAAAAATTAAAATTTGACTGCCATGTACTTCCTGATTTGGACAAAAAGTCAAAGAGTGCTATCTTCACCTATTAAAAAGGCAATTGTAGAGCTGAAATGAATATGTGTGCAAATGAGTAAATCCATCACATTTGTGCTATTCAACACAAAACTGATGAAGCAGACAATACAGCTATTTGTTTGCATTTCATTGGACACACATCTTCCATATTTCAGTTTGGCTATTTCAGTTATTTTGATATTTTGGTATTTCACTGTCTTTATTTTGGTTTCAACACTATTAGAGCTATTGCATACTGGCAGAAATAGAAAAGTAGTAGCCAAATACAATTTCTACGTAACTAAACTGAAATGTCTGAGGTAAACAAAGTAATCAAAATTGAATGCTTGAATTAACATATATGCCAGTACTCATTCTGACTGTGGATATTATTTGAATATTTAGAAAACTATCCATAAATACAAATGCCACCATTCATTTAAGCTTTAGTCAACAAGAGTTTTGTCATTGGCCTCAATGAGTTCAACAAGTTGCAGCTAAATTTTCATCAATCCCAAATTTTTACCACATTTGTCAACCACATTTTGTTCCACACAAAATTTCAAGTGAACCTTTTTTTAAAGAAAAGAAAACTAATTTCTGTTGGAAAAATGTTTTGTCAAAAAATTAAGATATCTCTCTTCTTATTTGGACTGCATTGTGCTATAGTGCCATGTTTGATAATTAAAAAGTCTTCAGCAGTGAGACAGACTTACCAATGTTAGACTTAAGTGGATAAATCATAGTATGATGGCTTGTTTGAAATCAATGGTCTGCCTCAATTACTGCAAACAATAAAGTAGAAAAAAAATCTATTTGGGAACCTCTTACAAAAACCAGGAAATTGAAATAAGAATCTTTTACTGAGATACAGAAACATCTTCGCTAAATTATAGTTAACTAATTCATTAGAACAGTGACAGCCTCAACCCAGTTCTTTTACATTCCACCCTACAAAACCTTATGATCTATTTTATTAAAAGAAATGTTGAAGGCCTGAGGTACTAAAACAGAGACACATCCAAAACAGGGCAGCATCACTAAATCACTAGAAACCTTGACTAAAGTAATCAGATGCAGCCATATAAAAAACCATGTAACTGGAGTGAAAATTCTCATAACGGTTGTTTATAGGGTGGAGGCTGATGCAAAACATAGTTTGCTCAGGTTTCTCACATAAAGGTGACAAATTAAGAAAAATAATATTTTGGAGGGTATTATTTATTTATTTATTTATTTATTTATTCATTTTTAAAAATAAAGAGAGAAAAATACTAATTATAGAGATCAAGGATGGCAAAAACCCTGGTCTGCAGACACAAGTGGCCTGCCGGGACACTCCTGGATGGGGGGTGGATCCCAGAATCCTTCTGCAGTATTTTGTGTCCCCACTTTAGGGGTGGGACGTCACACAAAAAAACGGATACCGGTTTTACCAGATACTGGTTCCCAAAAAACCAGTTTGCCGGATTAGAACCGGTATATCAGTACCGGTATTTTTTCATTGATTTCAATGGGGAACTGTCCCCATGGAAATCAATGAAAAAACCTTTCCCTCCCCTGTCCAGGCTGTGCGGGTGGAAGGGGGGATACCCCTCACCCACCCTGCCCAGCCTGGATTTTTTTAAAAAAAAATTTTTTTAGCTGAAGTCCCTGCTAGTGCGGGCTTCGGGCTGCCGCCGTGCCACTGGTGGTGACCCGAATCCTGCACCAGCAGATACTAGGGTGATCCCTGGGGTGGGGGGTGGTTTAACACCCCCACCCCAGGGATAACCCTACACCTCCCACCCAGAGATCACCTACTTTTTGTGCTCCGGGTGGCGGCAGCAGCGGCAACACGGCAGTCCAGAGGCTTCAGCGCTGACTGGCTTCAGCGCTTTACTAGGCCTTCCGGGGAAACCCAGAAGTTCCCTGGAAGGTCCAGTAAAGCACTGAATTCAGCCAGCACTGAAGCCGCCAGACCGCCATGCAGCTGCTGCCACCCGGAGCTCAAAAGGTAGGTGATCTCTGGCTGGGGGGGTAGGGTGATCCCTGGGGTGGGGGGTGTTAAACCACCGCTCACCCCAGGTATCACCCTAGTACCTGCTGGTGCAGGCTCTGGGTTGCCGCTGCTGGCATGGCAGTGACCCGGAGCCCACACTAGCAGGGACTTCAGCTACAAAAATTTTCTTTTAAAACCCAGACTGGGCAGGTTGGGTAGGGGGTGTCCCCCCTTCCACCCGCACAGCCTGGATGTGGGAGGGAAAGGGTTTTTTCTTCTTCTTTCTTTTACATTGCGGCCATTCATTTCAATGGCCGTAATGTAAACAAATCCAGCATGGGGAACCGGTACCAGTACCCCCAATTACCGGATTAATCCGATACTGCCGGTACAGCAAAACACCGGCAGTATCGGATACTGCAGGAACCGAACTTCCCACCCCTACCACTTACCTAAAGAGTGTTCCAGTTTGACTACTGGCCTGCATCCCCCAACACACACTCTTTAGTCAACCCACTGCCCCTTACCTGTTCCAAGCCGCCATAAGCTGCCTAGGGGAGGATGGGTGCAGAGTAAAAATTGTAAAAAATAATATAATATAAAATAAATAGATGGTATTCCACCACCCCTGATTATAGATCCAGTGTTGCAACCAGAAAGCAGTGGCACCTGGTGGGTTCTAATGCTGGTGTGGTGGTGGCCAGGGACAGAAGTGTGTGGGGTCAATAGTTGGGGGGGGCAAACCAACAGTAGGTGAGGCCAACCAGAATTTTGAAATTAATATGGAATTTTACAACCTCACTTCCCCAACTGTAAAAAATGGGAATATGTTCGTGTGACTTTCTCTCTGTGTTCCACACATCCTTGTCCTTAGATTGAAAGCCAACTGGACAGGGACCTATCTCTAATAACCACCAGGCAATCTGTTCAGTGGCAGGAGTACCACAACAGAGAAAACAGATACACCATAACAGCTAACCCTGATTACGGAAATTTCCAGTACGTTACTTAAGGTGCAATTCAAGCAAGCATTACAGTATCTGAAATACACAGGCAGCATAGGCCACAACTAAAATGCATGAAAAAATGCAGCAAAACCCAACAGGATTATGTGAAATACTAAATCACACACCATAAATGCTGCAGTTGGTCTCTGGGAGGGAAAAGATTCCCCACCTATGATACAGAATTTTCAGTATTGTTCCTACAAGCTGAAAGCTCCCAGACCACACACAAGAGAAAAAAATACATGGAAAAATCCTTAAGATCCCAAATCCGGGGGTGGGGGTGAGGTGGGGGTGGCAAAATTCAGTGGCTAATGCATGTGTCTATTTCCTCTTTTAAAAACACTAAAACCATACACGGCTGCATGCAAAATCAGCAAGTATTTTTTTTAAGTGTTCTTAGTACCAAACCACTTTGTCACAAAATAAATTCTTTGGGAAAGCTTCTATATTTTTTCCACTATGAGTCCACCAAAATATCCCCAAAACCCAATTTAAGAATTCAAAGTTCAACTTTTTCAAGCATCAAATCACATGGGGAGAGGGACAAAATTGAAAGGGACTATCACAAGAAAGTGCAGCACTATAAGATAATATAAGGTCACATGAAAAACAAGTTTATTTGAAGTGTTTACACTGCTGCATTTACCCCCTGCTGCACTCAATCAACATACAATATAATCACTCCTAAAATCCAATATCTAAACTACATACAAACACAAATAATTTTTAAAATCTAAAAGAATGTTTTTTTAAAAAAAAATTGTCAATGAACAAACCAAAAATTAAGAAGCATCCAAAAATATATGTAAAACAACCAAAATACCCCAACCCTAAAAATAAATCCAAAATAGAATTAAAAATACAATAAAATTTAAAAATAAATAAAAACAAAAAACCATAACAATAGAAAATTTAAAAACATATTACTCACCCAAAGGAGGGATCCAGTTATTCTATGTAGTCTGTGAACTGTTCCAAATCTTCTGTTCTCTCTCCCCCATCTTGAGCAGGCCACATAGGCAACAGCAGAGTAGCCAGTCATCAGTATGGTGCCAGCACAGCAGAAGTATTCAGCAGCCAGGTGCCAGGTCAAGATGATTCTGAAAAGCCTGTGCAGCAGTTCAAGTCCAGCCCCTGCCACTGCCCACCATCATTAATTTCTATCTGCATCCCATGATCTTGGACCCAGGTCTCCCACTGCAGTTCATAATGCCTGCTACAGCACTCACTCCCCTCCTGTCTTGTGCCTGGGGGCATCTACTTCAACAATCTAGGCATGCTTGCAAAGAGCTCAGATTGAGACTCCCATAGGAGCTCTGCCAGTTCTGTCCCCAGTGGCTAAATAGCTGAAGTGCAGAGCTAAATGCCCACCATATGGATGTGACACTCAGCCACCGATATCACAAAGTAAAGTGTCCCATGTGCCTTCCTTTCCTGCCCCAAACCCCTCCTCTCCAAGATACCACAATCCAATTCTTCTCCTTGGCCCAGCATACCAGACTGAACAATTTGCCCATATGCAGATTGTTCCGAGTGCAGGAGATGTGCATGTGCAGTTGATCAGCCAGCATCCCCCAGACCAGACCTGGAAGTGTGGCACCATGCTAGCTTCTTTAAAGCAGTGGAACCACAGTGGGTATGTAGCCAATGCATGGGTCAGCTTCTGAGCAGTCAGGGAGATTGGGACCATACTGGGGGGGGGGCTCTTTGTCGGGGGGCACCACCCACACTGCCCCAAGGGAATAAATGGGCAGTGTCCTGCTGACATTTCACGTACTTACAGTAGCCACCATAGGTGGTGCTACTCAATGCTTTCCTCCAGTCCTGGCACTGATGGAAAGGGGTGTAATAGGGGAACTGGGGATGTGCAAATGCGGTTCAGAAGTTCGGAGTTTGGCCCGAACTTGGGGTGTTCAGCCCGTTTGCAAACACCCTGAATGTGAACCAACCCCTGCCCGAACTGACCGAACAAAGTTTGTGTTCTGAATATGTTCAGAAGGGAGGCAGGAGGCAGGGAGGAACCCGTTTCCCCTCCCCACTCAAGGCTGCATGCGTGGAAGGGGTGCCAGGAAGCACCTCCCCACTGCCCAACCAGGTAATTTTTTTTAACTCCCCACCCTATGGATTGCCCTACCTGGTGATGCCAGGGCTCCAGTCCTAGGTCCGGTGGTGGCAGCGGCGGTGGCGATGGTGGTGGTAACAACGGTTGTGGATCCAATAGCGGCGGTGCTCTGGAACTCTTGAGGCCGCTACTAGGCCTTCTGGATCAAACCGGAAGGCCTAGTAGCAGCCTGGAGCACTCTGGAGCATCACCGTCACCGGATCCACCATCGCTGCCACCTCCGCTGCTGTACTCGAACCCCGACCTACCTGGTGGTGCCAGATCCTTGGCCCCATGTTCGGCAGTGTCAGTGTCAGTGGTGGCAGGTCTGCCAGTGGCGACACTCCAGAGTGCTTCAAGCTGCTACTAAGCCTTCCAGTTTGACCCGGAAGGCCTAGTAGCGGCCTGAAGTGCTCTGAAGCGCTGCCGCTACCAGATCCCCTAAGCCACACTCCAGATTTCATCTCAGGACTTGATCATGCTCCTCTCAGCCATATGTTATTATTATTATTATTAACAAACATTTATATAGCGCCAGTAGTGTACCTGGCACTTTACAAAGTAATAAAATAGACACAGTCTCTGCCCCTAGGGCTTACAATCTGAGAGACAGGAGCTGGGGGAGACACATAGGAAGGGGAACAGAGGGAGAGACAAGGGCTCTAACATTCATGAAGATTTGAGGTCTCAAGTGCATGTACTTGGCTTGGTTACGATGAGAATGACAGCAGGCAGGTCCATGTTGCAAGGATAAGGGTAAACCGATCGTAGGTATAGGAATAGTAGCTCAGCAGGATAAAGAGTCAGACAGAGAAGAGTGAAAGAGGTGAGTTTTAAGGAGAGATTTGAAGGTATGAAGGGAGGGGGCAAGGCGGATGTGGACAGGGAGGGAGTTCCAGGCATGGGGGGCAGCAAGTGAGAAGGGACGAAGGCGCTTAGGGGAGCAGGGAAGGCGTGGAAGGGTGAGAGAAGGGACAGAGGAGGAGCGAAGTGCACGGGCTGGAGTATGGAGGGCGATAAGTGCAGAGAGGTAGGGGGGAGCAAGGTTGTGAAGAGCTTTATAGGTGAAGACTAGGAGCTTGTGCAGGATTCGTTCAGGAAGGGGAAGCCAGTGAAGCGAAGAGAGGAGGGGCTGCACATGGTCGAAGCGACTGGCGAGGTAGATGACCCTGGCAGCAGAGTTTTGGACAGAGATGAGGGGAGAAAGGTGAGACCGGGGAAGGCCAGTGAGAAGGAGGTTACAGTAATCGAGGCGAGAGATGACCAGAGCATGAACAAGAGTTTTGGCAGACGAGACAGAGAGAAAAGGGCGAATCTTAGCAATGTTATGGAGGGAGAAGCGACAGGATTTAGCAACAGAGTCAATGTAGGGTTTAAAAGAAAGGGCTGAGTCAAAGATGAAGCCTAGGCTACGGGCTTGGGGGACAGGCAGGATGGTGACTCCATCAATAGTTATTGACAGTGAGGAAGGAGAGGAAGGATGAGGGGGGAAGATAAGGAGTTCAGTTTTAGCCATGTTGAGTTTGAGTTGACGTTGAGACATCCAGGTAGAGATGTCAGAGAGACAGTTGATGAGACGAGCTTGAACAGAGGGAGAGAGAGAGGGAGTAGAGAGATAGAGTTGAGTGTCATCAGCATAGAGGTGGTATTGGAAGCCATGGGAGGCAATGAGTTTGCCTAAGGATGAGGTATAGATCGAGAAGAGGAGAGGGCCAAGAACAGAGCCTTGAGGAACACCAACTGAGAGGGGGAAGGAGGAGGAGGCGGAGTTGGAGAGAGACACATTAAAGGAGCGGTCAGAGAGGTAGGAGGAGAACCAGTTATGGACAGAGCCACAAAAGCCAAGGGAGTGAAGGGAATCCAGCAAGAGTGAGTGGTCAACAGTATCGAAGGCAGCAGAGAGATCAAGGAGGACAAGAATGGAATAGAGACGTTTAGATTTAGCCACCAGAAGATCGTTGGTGATCTTAGCGAGAGCAGTTTCAGTAGAATGAAGGGGGCGGAAGCCAGATTGGAGGGGGTCAAGGGAGGAGTTGGAGGATAGGAAGTCAAGGCAGCGGGAGTAGACAACACGTTCAAGCAGCTTGGAAGCAAAAGGAAGGAGTGAGACAGGACGATAGCTAGAAAGGTCAGAGGGGTCAAGAGTGGACTTTTTGAGAATAGGAGAGACTGTGGCATGCTTGAAGGCAGTTTCCCCCATTGCTCCTCTCCAATGTTTGCATACAATAGGGATGGGTGAACAGAGTTCGGTTCAGAAGTTCAGAAGTTTGGTTCGGTCGACCAAATTATTTGAGTTCAGTCCAAACTCCAAATTTCTGAACAGAGTTCGGAAATTCATACCCCATTGAAATAAATGGAATATTATCTTATAGGGATGGGTGAATAGAACCGAGTTCGGAAATTTGGTTCAGTTCGTTCAAAAATCGAGTTCGGTTTGGAAGTTCGGTTCAGTCGACTGAACTGGACGAGTTCGGTCAGAACTCCGAGCTTCCGAACCGTGTTTGCCCATCCTTAGCATACAACCTGGGATGGAAGTTCCAAAATGCAAGATGCAGCTAATTGGAGAAGGAGGCACTTGGCAGGGGGTCAGAGTGGGAGCTGAGAAAGAGCTCGCCTGATAAGGCTGATTAACAACCAGGTTATTGTTAATCAACTGTATCATGTGAGCTCCACCTCCTGGATTTCAGAAGAGAGGAATAGGACCTGAGTCCTGCCATGAAAGCTGCAACCAGCCAGAGAAGGAGGCACTTGGTAGTGGTGTCAGGCTTGGAGGAGGAGATAGGAGATAAGACAGAGCATGGGTGTGCTGCCCCATCTCTCTGTAGCAGCCATGCTAGCCATGATGATGGTGTTGGCAGGCTTGGGTGTGGACAAGGCTGTGTGAGAACCTAATAAACCAGTGGTGAATGTGTGGGCATGCATTATCATGCACTACCCCACACAGTGGTCCCATGCTGTCCTTGGACAACACTGTGAGTGGGGAGTGGGTATGAGTGAGTGGAGGCTGCAGGGAGGGTGCGGACTAACATCTGGCAAACAACTAATAGATGGCAGGTGAACAACACCCACTTAGTGAGTGCTAACACTGACTAATACAGGCTATTGTATCATCTGACAACACCCTAACTGGCACCTTGATAACTTTTCCTCCCCCAACCCAGAAACCTGCCTATGTTGCTGAGAGGTGCACTGGCCTAATGCTTGAAAGCCTTCTTCCATCCAGGAGCACAAAAAAAGCAATTTCACTGATGAGGTCACAATGTCAGTGGTGCTGCTCCTTCCCTGCTCCTGCACCCCTCTCCCCCTCTCATAAGAACATTAAAACATAAGTATGTTGTGCCATACTGGGTCAGACCAATGGTCCATTAGGGGTGTGCACCAGGCCCTCATGTGGTTTTCATTTTTTGTTTTCATTATTAAAAATGTCATTTTCATTATCATTATTAACGACAATGTTGTTTTGGTTATCGTTGTCATTGAATCGGTATAATTTCAAATGCAGATTATATTTTTGGTACACAAGTAATATCTATCTAAATCTAATGGAGGCAGGGCAAGGGAAAAGGAAAACTATCTATTATTGAATAAATTATCTATATAACTCTTCCAATTGAATCTAATCTATATGTCTATAATATATATCTATATCTGAGTTACATTACCTAGTATCTATTTATAATGCATGGGGGAAAGGGGGGAAGGGCAGGGAAAGGGAGAAGGTAAAATGTAGGGTGTGAGGAAGGAAAAGTATTGATAATACAATGAGGGCTAGGGAGGGTTTTTTGCAAGCACCACAGTTTTGTAAATGCAACCTGACAAGCAGAATGGAGAGAAAAAGCTTGGCCCTCCCATTATAAAGGATTGCAGTGCCCTCCCCTAGACCCTCTGATTGGTTGTGGGAGGCAGCAGGCATTGAGCAATCACAGAGTTTCATGAGACTGCTGGGGCCTGCTTGCGCTGCTCATTGGCCAGCAATACATACATCAGATACTGCTAAGCTGCTAGCCCCTCCCAACACAGGCACAGTTCAAGAGTTCAACCCTGTTTAGTGCTCCAAGATGTCTGCTCCCTCCTCCCCTCTCCACATTTACCCTCCAAAACCAAACTGCCACAGCACTAATAATAACAACAACAATAGCGACATTGTCATTTTCATTATCATTGTAGTTATTATTGATTGTCATTTTTGTTATTGCAATAACGATAATGAAAATGACAATTTTCATTATTATTATTGTAATAACAAAAACGACAAGCACACCGCCAGTCCATCAAGTACAGCATCCTGTCTCCAAGAGTGGTCAATCTCTTTCACTTGGGAGAAGTAATCGACAGGTCACAATGGGCAATCCATTCTCTGTTGTTCCAGCCCCCAACTGTAAGAGGTTACATCCCTAAAAACCTACCTGGCTAATAGTCTCTCCAAGTAGTTTGCCTGCTATGGCCATTAGGGAGAGCACTTGGCCAACACATGTGAACATTCCAAGCAAGAGTAGCAGGAATTCTTTAAGAAGGAAATCCTGTGGCCTGTGTCATGTGGAGGTCTAATTAAATGACAATCATGGATCCCTTGGCATGGTACTGCAGTTACTTATCTGTTCTATGACACGCCAGTCAATACCTGATGTTGGTATTGACTGCCCAGCAGATAAAACTTCATTAGCTTTCCCATATTGCCAAGGGACTGCTTTTTAAGAGAGCTGAATGGCATTACTTTTTAGGTGATAAGGGAGAAGGTATAATTTGTTCATCTCTGCTAGTAGCTGGAAGTGCCGAGGAAATGCATATCACAGAATGAATGATAATAAAACAACTGAGTATCCTCCCCAGTCATGACTTGTGAGATGGTATCTGTAGTCTGATCCAAAGTTGGGGCTTGGGAGTAGGGCTGTAGTGGAAAATCGCAGCGGTAGTTATTTCCACCGGAAATAGCATTTCTGCAATTAGTGGCACGGCGTGGCAGAGGCTTTCATTCCGCTAGTTTCATTCTGCTACTTCCGCAGTTCTGCTAATTTCATTCCGCTACTTCCAGAGGCTTCAAAAATAGTGGAAACATGCCATTTTCAGTACTTCTGCCATTCCGCCAGTGCCAAGAAATAGCGGAACAGTGGTTTTCCGACAGTTTCCGACAATTCCGAAATTTTTTCGATAGTTTCAGAATTTGCAGAATGCCAGCGGAATTAGCGGAATGTTGGCAGAAAATCTGCGGTGTGGTGTGGGCAATTCCGAAATGGCGAAATGGAATTGCGGCGTGGTAAAAGCTGCTGCTGCTTCAGCCCTACTTGGGAGAAGTGGAGCTCTCTTGGGGGTGTTGAGAGAACTGGTGCATACAGGAAGGAGGAATACATCTCTGAAAATACCATAGGAGAATACTGCTGAGGAGATGTGTACTGTTGGTCAAACCCAATGTCCTGTCTGCTTGAACAGTGCTGGGCAGGCGCACTGCTATAGGACCTGAATTGTTTGTCCTTCACTAGCACACCATTGACCAGTAATGTTACCAAAAGCAGCATTTCATGAGAAAAACAAGTTATTCCTCATCCAATGTGGAGTTATTGGTTAGCAACTTCAAAATGGCTGTAGTGTAGCAGCCCTGGGTGCTGAGGAGGGGAAATGGAGATAGCAAAGTGATTATTAACAAAACATCAAATGGGCAAACTGACCTTTGTTCATGTGGACATATACCTGGTCCTGTTAAAATCAATGTTAAGACTGTTCCATTGACTTGAACAGAACCATAATACAGTCCTCTGTAAGCATAATTAATACTTCCAGCCAGAATACACAAAGTATGTCCAACCCTTTACTCCCAGTACCGAAAATAGCATCTGTGTTATCTTTTAGTTAAAGTTGCCTGCTGATTATTGTAGGTCATGGTGGACTTATGCAGGCAACAGCTGATAGCAAGAGTAAAAAAAAAAAAGAACTGGAATCAGGAGGTTGAATGATTTGGGAACTCATTTCCATGTTGTTTTCCTCATTTGCATTGTGGGATACACAGTTTGCCAACCTTAGTTCAAATCAAAATCACTGATGTTTATTTGAGCAGGGATAATGTAAATGTTTTACTGAGATGCAGGGTCAGTGAAAGCTGCATGAATGAAAGGGAAGTCAGTACAAGGGTCAAAGTGGTTCTTACCGTTATTGAGTGATTCATATATGTGCAATGCTTCACAAACAACTTCCATTGTAAGTACACCTGCTCCCAGCTTACAAACATGGATTCTTTTGATACTGTGATTATGAAGTCTTAATTATACAGGTCCTGTTTTGAAATACCACATAAGTGAGAGTAAGGTCAGGCAAGACTTGCTAACGTTTTTACAAAAAATTAAAATCTGCCACTTCAAAAGAATGTATAATCAGGAGTGTGCATAAAATACGCAATTAAAACAGAATGCTATAATGCAAAAATAGGTAAAAACAAATGTGCAACGTGGTGAGGTGTCTATCCAGCCTGGCCTGGGGTGGAAAACAGCAGCTGTCATACCCCTGGTTGGGGAGGGGCATTGAACAAATGTGCACTGTGCAGGCCCACATTGGTCCAGAGAGGCCCGTGTGGCCGGTCCTTGGCCCAGGATGCGCCTCAGCAATTTTCTTGATGACACATCCCGGACCAGCTGACTACCCACCCTGGGGCAGTCCCAGGCCAACATCTGGCAGCACAGAAACAGACAAACAGGTGAGTCCTGGGACACAGCATGCCAGTCACAACTGTTTTTACCCAATGTCTGATAAACATGTCATGTGTTCACTGAGATAAGCAATCATCATCATCATCATCATCATCATCATCATCATCATCATCATCGGGTACTTTCAGACGTTACGAGATCACAGTCAACCACAATGAACCACAGTCAATTTCGCTGTGGGGTCAAAGCGCCCTGACCGTCTGTTTGGCGGCCACCAGATGTTCACCACGGCCGATTCCCACGTGTGGTCAATTTCAACCACGCCTCCCGGGCTCCCCGCGGGACAAGCCCCGAAAGAGTGGTCAAAGTGATTCCCAGCGGGATTCAATAAAAAGTAACGTCTGGCCGGCGATCACAGCCCGGAATCCTGGGTGGGATTCTGGGCCGTGGTCAATTCGGGCGGGCGCTGCAGCCGCATTGGCCGCAGCGCCCGCCCGTCTCCCCAGAGGGCGGGCGGTGGGGGAGCGTGGGGGGTCGGGGCCGTGTGGCCGCACATTCCACCACGCGCCCCCGCCCCCTCCCTGATTATCCACCGGGATCTCCCGGCACGTTTGTTTAGGGTTTTTATTGGCCCTGGGGGTTGTTGTTTTGTTCACCCCCAGTGGGGATTCACTGTGGTGAATCGGGACGGCGTCATGTCTGAAAATACCCATCATCATCATCATCATCATCATCATCTATTCTTATTCTTATTCTTATTTTATTAAGAATGGCAATGGCAATGTGATAAATGGTAAGATGCCAATATGGTAAATGGAAATATGATAAACGGCAACATGGTAAAATGGTTAACCAGTTAATCTAACAGACAATGGCACCAATCCCATGCCCTGTGGATCCCACGCATGCCCGTGCAAGAACCTCACACACCTCAGTTGCAGGCACACTGTGCAGAATGGAGATCACATGTGCATCCGTAGGCCATAAGATCGAACCCACCAAACAGATGCCGCTCAGTATCCTGTCCTTGCCAGAGCAGATAAGATATCACAGATCTGACCACACGACGAATAGTAGTGGATAACTGTTTCAGCTCTAGCATGTGTTTCTTATGGTTCTCAAATATATTAAGATTTTGATATCTGGCTCTTGGGGCTAGGAACTTCAACCACTCTTGTTGTATTATTTTGTAGTGGTGAGCAGCTTCAGGTGGAGGGGGGGATTCAATAGTTCAGTTAGGATGGGCTGGCACATGAGTGGACATCTGGCCACCCTCTCTGTTATGATTATAAATAAGTTTAGCTGAATAGCTGGACCCACGCATTATGGGAGATGCTACCCTCCTAAGAAAATTCTAATTGACAATAAAGAGTGCAACCTATAAATTCCCATACATGTGTCCACATGTATGGACATGGACATGTATGGACATGTGACATGTATGGACCTCAATGACTTCTTGGCCATTCGGAATCAGCACTAACACTTCAATGCCTCAAGGAAAAGCTATTGTATTCCGGGGTGCGGAGCTACCCTTGGCTCCTCTATTTAGCTCATCTGATTAAGGAGATGGGACACTGCTTTGACCACTATTGTGGGAAAGCCTTTTCTGAGATCAGATTTTTTGTAGACTTCATGATGTAGCATGGCAGGAAGATATGGCTGTGGTTAGGGCATGGAAGGTGGCACCACTGTTGGGGGAGATCAAGCTTATGCCTACCCAAGAGCCATACCTGGATTTGCTAACTAACCCCAAACTGTGCAGGGCATATACATCTTTCCGCTTCCAGTTAATGGAGACATCCGTGACTGAGGGTCAGTATAGATGCATCCCCCTTGGCCAGAGACTATGTACTTGCTCCTGGAGGGAAGTGAAATCTGTAGAACATCTTTTTCATAAATATCCTTACTATGCCACCCTTAGACGGGTATGGATACTACCACTCTTACCTCAGGGGTTGACCCTCGACTCTGGGGGTTGCTTTTTGACACGTCTGACTTTGACTCAGAAGGAGGCTATGGTGGCCCTGGGGACTTTTAAAGTCTTGGTGATTAAAAAGAGGGCATTGGTTAAAGAGAAATTGGGCTGTAGGGTGAGGGAGCTTTCTAACTCTAGTAATCCTAAATAGGCTTGTGACTCTCGCATTACCGGCCTCCTTTTTTAGTATTATTGGCAAGTAAAACCCTTGGGTTAATTGTTGTATATTCACATATTCCATCTTGTTGTAGCAATAGATTTGTATCCGAGGATCCTAGGAAGCATTTGGGACTGAGTCACGGCGAGAGTGGTTATATTGTTGACTTAGTACTGACACTAGTATGCGGTAGTTATTTGTCTTATCTCTTTTTTGTATTATATTGCTTTTATATTTTAAATGTTCGTATTCTTTTAGAGTGTTTTATTGTATGTCTGTAGTATTACTTTCTTGTTGTTGTTTCTTGGGCCAAGGCGAGAGACAGTGCCGGCAATAAATTGAATTGAAAACTGGAGTTACTATAATGCTTAATTTATATTTAGAGGTTCTACATTTTTTTATTTTAGGAATTTTTATAGTTATGTGGTTGCAGTATATTTTTCCATAAATTTATATGAATTTTACTCTTAGATAGTTCTGTGATTTATGTTTTGTAATCCCTGTGGGGTCTTGTTTTATGTTTTATATGCAATGGCTTGGTGCTACGCAAATAAACTTCTCTCTCTCTCTCTCTTTCTCTATCTATCTATCTATCTATCTATCTATCTATCTATCTATCTAAATGATTCCTTTTCTATGCTGCATGCATGTGTATGCTAACATTAGAGCTCAAAGTAGGATATTGATGGGGAGAGGGAGAAGTCAGAAGATCTTGTTTATTCACTGACCTGTGGTAAAATTGAGTTTCCTTCTGTATGTTTGGAAACCCACAATTCAGAAAGTAATTCCAACCATATTTACAGATGTCAACCATCTGACTTACTGCCATCATTCATCATGGAAATAGACTTGTGCCATTTGCGGATGGCCTCAGTATATTGACGTTGACTGCCTCAACTCAACGCCTGATCCTGTCAGTTTTAAGTACATTCAGTTCCCATTGAAATTAATAGGAGTTGAGGATATTTTGGGATTTGTTGAGGTTCTCAGTTCTGTTGGACCCTTGATATGTTTTTGATTCTTTAATATGCATTCAGTAATAATCACTGTATAATAAATTGCAAATTAAACTTTAGCTCGTGGTGTCACTCCAAATTGGAAGGTATAAATGGAGCAAAGATGCCATTTATAGAATAGAATTTATCAATTAATTAAAAATTCAAGAATTGAACAAGAAATGGGAAAGTGTTGAAGCAACCTGGTAATTAAGGAACAACAGGCCACAAATTAAATTTGTGAGAGGGAAATAGGCAAGAATTTTAGAATAGCATTTTTAAAAGAGTTAAGATTTATATTTTTTTAACTAGAGGTGTGCACCAGAGGCCCATGTCATTTTTGTTTTTTGTTTTTTTTTCATTTTCTTTATTTAAATATGTCATTTTTTGTTTTAAAAAATATCAAATTGTCATTATTGTTTTTGCTTTCATTTTCGTTTTCCATTGGCTTCAATGGAAAACACATTTTTGGCTGTAATTTTTTTGTTTTTCACTATATTTGGCTGAAACATGGAGTGGCTATACTTACAATGGAAAGAATTATGTGTACCAAAGTCCAAAAATATTGGATAAAGGAATCCAGCAGTTGAATTAATTTATTTTTCAGGAATCTTCATATACATTCTTAGGTGTAACTTCTTTGTCTCACATCTAATGTAGATAAAACAAGGCATGTTTATACCCCTTCCCATATTTACTTATTTATTTAAGCTTTTCTTAAAATCACAACATTTAATTACTTCTATAATCTGTTCCCTTTACAGACACATTTCAGAAATTGGTACACATAATGCCCTCCATTGGGGGTATAAGCACTTCAAAGTTCATCACAATTGAAGAAGAAACAAAAATGTTTTAGCTGGAAATACATTTTTTAGTTTTTTTCCTTTATTTTAAAAGCAAAATGTCATTTTCATTTCTATTTTGTTATTATTTTTTGACATTTTTGTTATTGCAATAACCATAATGAAAATTACAATTTACTTTATTGTTGTAATTAAAAAATGACATGCATACCTGTACGGCCCAAGTTGGGGTAACTCATGCGCCCGGGCCCTTGAGTGTTGTGTGCTGTTGCCCATCGCATCTGGCCAATGTCACAACTGGATGCAGGATCTCGGTTGGGCTGGGGGAGGGAGGCAGGGTAGGGCTGGGTACCACTACCTGCTTATGTGACTGGCATCGCTGCCCACCCCAGCCATGGTAGCAGCTCTGGCAGAAGCCAGTCCACCCAGTTTCCCTGTGACCGACTGCCCTTCTTGAGCAGCATGACGATGACAATTGCCTGCCACGAGGCTGTGAGGATTGGGCTGCCACAGCTCATCTGGCTGCACTCCTTGTGTACTCTACAATGTAATATAGGTAGAGAAATACGTATGTATCTTTGTAATTTAGATCATGGACTATGGGACCTTTGCTTTTTACTGCTCCAGTCTAGCATGGAAGAAACCATTCCACCACCACCCCACTCCCATTTCAGAGGTACTTCAATCTATCAGGTAAGTGGCTGCATAATTTCAGTCCTAGTTCCTGCTTGATGGTTGTTCAAATCAGAGAAATTACTAATGTATCTGACATAATACAGAATGGTTGTTACTCATCTCATCTGAAAAAGCAGTCAGGGGCTAGAGGTATGTCTAATGACTTTATTAACTTTCAATTCTGAGAGGTTTTCATGGGTTAACTCTTTTGTACCTGTTGTCGGAATAAAGAGAGGGCTTGAGTTTCTCCTGTCATCGTTCTAGCACTTTTCATGAGCACTGAACTCCTCACTCTTCTGAACACTCAGTTGTCTAAGGATACTTGAAATAAATTTGAAGGAAAAAAAAACTTATGGAATAGCTTATAAGTCTATTGTGTCCAGGCTACATCTTTTGTAGTCATTTAACCATGTGGCAATTTCTGTTTTTCTCCAACTCCATTATGAAAAATCAATTGTTAAGCAAAATTGAGGAGAAATGCATTTTTACATGAATTGTTAGTTTCTTCGGGATTTTTGAACTTGATAAATGTAAGTATTTTGCTAATGTTCATTTCCCAGTGTTTACATCTGCAGCTCTCTGATAAAATGTAGAGCAATGTTCTCATTTCACACAAAGGTTCAGCATGTAACATTTAGAAACAAGCAACCGTGTGAAGCTCAGGAGATTGGTAGCTATGGATTGGTCTCCAAACAAAAAAATCTTCCTGACTGATTTCAGTCATAAAAAAGAAATGCAATTAAAAAGCCAGAAGCCTAAAGTGTTGTTATTTGACACCATATAACTGCTCAGCTATTCAGAGATGACTTCAATGTTGTTTTTCAGAAGGCTCAATCCGTTCCTTACTGTAAAAGTAAACTGAAATTTATATGAGTTTACTTCACAAAGATTTCTCTTGATAGATGTGCATAAGTTACATTATAGTCATTGTGGCCAGACATCACTCCTGCTCCATGCAAAAATCTCATTGGCTTTCAACAGTAATTCCATACACTGCAAGAGTTGAAGAACTGGAACCAGTCTGACAATTTTTTATTATTCTTATTAACTTTTCTAGATGATCAATCGATAGATAGATAGCAAAACAATAATCACAAAGCATTTCCCCCTAAATAGTTCCCAAATATAACTCTACCAAGGGTCACAGTAGCTGTTTAAGTCGCATTACTTTCTTTATGTCTTTCAGGAGGTTGACCCATTCATAGTTCCATTACTGGAAGAAAGATAATGCTTGCACACAAGACAAAGGGGGCGGGGCTTCCATCAAAGCCGATGAAGGAGGGAGGTTCTTCTGTGAACTGAAATCACAGCAGGGAGAATCACATGAAGCTTTGCTTATGTTAGGGATGGGCGAACACAGTTCGGAAGTTTGGGGTTCGGTCAGAAATCGGCCTGTTAAGACAACCGAACCTGAACCCACTGAACCGAACCTGATTCCAAACTCCAAAATGACCAAACAGTTCGGTCAGTTTGGATCATGTTCGGGGGAGTTCGGGTGGTAAAAACGTGTCACTGGAAGTTCAAAACGTGACAGGGAGGGGGAGTCAGCTGAGGAGCAGACTTCCAGGCACCAGGGGTGGAGAGGCTTGAAGTAGCAGCCAGCCTGAGGCGGTGCTGGGAGCAAATGTCCCCCACCACAGAGAACACCCACTCGCTGGGGACACTGGTTGGTGGACAAGACAG
>QEPC01007956.1:51147-70553 GCA_003113815.1 Sphenodon punctatus
AGCAGAGCACTGTGGCATCCCTTTAGGTGCCTCTCCATTGCAGTTGTCCCAAGGTGGGTGAGCACCTGCCCACGCTTCACCAGCTAATTGCACAAAGTGCACCACACCTCTCTGGGATCATCTGCCCGCACCAGCTTAAAATGTTCCCAGACTGAGGATTTTTTCCACTCTCCGGCCTGCTGGCACGCCCTGGGTGACACACTGCTGCCAGCGCTGCTGGGAGGGGGAGAACTTGGTGGTACTGGTGACACAGCTCTTGGAGGAGGCTCAGCCATCGTCTCTACTACAAACATTCTCCTCTGCGGTACTTGTGTCTGCCTCTGACTCACTGTCTGCAATCATGGTGATGTCCTGTGAAGGGGAGTACTGGGACCCTGAGGCTAGACTGCCCATGCTTGCCATGCTGCTGGCACTCTCCCTGTGCCCCCTGATATAGCTGCTAGTGCTGCTGCTGCTGCTTCTACTCCTCCTCTCCATACTGCCCTTGTCTGGGGATCAGACCCTGCCTCTAGCAGCCGGGGGGGATCCACCAGCTCTGGACTTCTGGGGATCTCCTTGATAGTGGGGGACATTGGTGACCCTGTAGGAACATAGGAAGCAGCAGCACCTGCTCCAGCACCAGCACCAGCACCAGCAGAGACAGATGCAACCTCAAGTCCTGCAGGCCTTCCAGTGCCCTGGGTGGCAGTGGAGGAGGGCACTGCCAGGAGGCGACACTGAGCCGCTGAAGCCTGTTGCCCTAAAGCAGGCCTGCTGAGTTTGGGGCGTGGTGATGTGCTCGGGCTACTGCTTCTGCCTGCTGCCACTCCCCTGGCACAGCCCCTTCCTCCTCTGGCACGTGCCCCATTGCCTCCCGCGAGCTGCCCCTGGACAAGGAGTGATGGTGCAGTGGCATACGCCATCCCATGCCAGAGGCAGTCTTGGGACGGGGCTCCTCCTCCTCAATCTCAGATAGGCTACTGCTCCTTTGCTGCTGAGGTGCTGTCCCTCCCTCCCAATGCCTCACACCCGCCCTGCCTCTCTTGCTCTCTCATACTAGACGGCCTCGGCCGCCTTATCTGACTGACCTCACGACGCAGGTTGGCATTGTGAAACAAAGTGTAAGCCTACCAGCCGGCCTATGGCTACACGATCTCAGCCCGCCTATGTGATGCTGACTGGCTCTTGCTCTCTCATGCTGCACAGGCATTGCTAGCCTATCTGAGTGACCTGCTGCCAATGTCCCAGCATGCATGCCCTATGGCCTCTCATGCCACTTTGCCTGTCTGCCCGCCCAGCTTGCCACCAAGCACAAAGCATGCCTCAGTCCACCTTCCTTCCTCCCATGCCAAGATGCCTGTCTGCCCACCCAGGTTGTCTAAATCAAAGTCTTCCCAAGCCCGCCTGCCCTTATGCCTCTCCTGCTACGCTGCCTGCCTGCCCACCCACCCAGATTGCAAAGCTCAAACCCTGCCTTAGTCTGCCTGTCTGCTGATCATGCCACACCGCCTGACTGCCTGCCTCGGCAACCAATGTCTACTTCTACTAGTGCCAATGGCCCCCAGGCCTATATGCTGTCTGTGCCAAGCGTTCTGTACCCTTGCAACCAATGTCTGCTGGTCACAATAGCCCCCAGGCCTATATGCTGTCTATGCCAAGGGTTATGTACCCTTGCAACCAATGTCTGCTGGTCACAATAGCCCCCAGGCCTATATGCTGTCTATGCCAAGGGTTCTGTACCCTGGTAACCGATGTCTGGTGATGCTGGTGCCAATGTCCCCCAGGCCAAGTCTATATACTGTCTGTAACAAGGGTTCTGTACCTTGACAACCAATGTCTGCTGCTGCTCGTGCCAATGGCCCCCAGGTCGTCTGTGCCATGGCATCAAGAAACAGTCACTCCAGCCCCAGGACCCTCTGTCAGGGTTCTGGGCCTATGTTACTGGCAGGGAGGGCTGTGTCCAATATCTAGAAGCTGCCACTCTAACCCTAGTCCAAGACCCACCCTCAGGGTTCTTGTGCCCTGTCATTCCGCTCACGGGGCGCTGTCATTCCACCTTTTCCTTATGCAACCTGCTGTTCATGGTGAAAGAGAGAGAGAGAGAGAGAGAGAGAGAGAGAGAGAGAGAGAGAGATTCTCCCCACTGCTAGAAGGAGATACACACACGATCCCACCCATGCTGTCACATGCACTATATGGCCAGAGAGAGAGAGAGAGGTTCCCCACTAGAACAAGAGAGATGGGGGGAGATGAGGGAGAGAGGTAGGTGTATTAAGTTCAAGCTGCCACCTGCCAGAACCAGGAAGAACTCCCATCTCTGCTCATGTGCCCGGTCGATGCCCATTGGCCCTTGGCCAAATCCAGCAGCAAACCTACCAGAATGAGATGGAATATATCAATATAACACAACTAATTATATGTGCCTGCCTGCCTGTGTGCATTCCTGTACCTGCTGCTACCACCTATCGCTTGATAAAATGAAGTGTGCCCAACCATGTGCTAAGTCTAGGGACATAATTATCATTAAACTCACATAGGCTGTCATTTCATTGTACCTGAATCAGTCATGCCCGCCCATCCCAGCAACCATCAACGAGATTCTTGGACCATCATTCCAGTCACTGGAGGATACATTCCATTCCACTGCATCCAGAAGCCCATTGTCCGCATGACAGCCTGCCACCACACCCCCAGCCTACTCCTCCGCACCCACCCATGGATACCCGCTGAAGCTGCTGGAAATAAAAGCCTGTCCGATCACCAGCCCCCTCCACCTGCTGCCCGCTGCCAAAGAGCCTGTCTCTCTTTCTCTCTGGCACACCCACACAGACTCAAACCCTGCCCCTCCTGGGGGGCTGTCTGCAAGTTGAGACTCTGCTGCTGCCTGGCACATCTTTGGGTTAATACCTTAACTACGCTACATGTGGAGCCAGCCAGATGCTGCTGGTAGGGATCGACAAGCTGTGGATTCTGCCACCTGCCAGTCAGAAATTCAGCACATAGGGATAAAATATTGGATAGGTAAAAGGAAGCTCATAACAACAAACATAACAACTTTTATTAAAACTATTTAAACAACAACAACAAAACAACAACATTATAAAACCACCAAACATTGAAAGGAAACTTAGAAAGGAAACTATTAGCCTTTGGGCCTGTCCCCCGGGACTTGGGGGAAAGGTAAAAGGCGGTGGGGCACAGCACAGGGCTGAGGAGCAGCCACCCTGTGCTCTGCCATTTCATAGCCATGGGCCAGAGCAAACTCCACGGCCCCTTCCACATCCTGATGCCACCTGGAGACCATCTGGTAGTAGAGTTCCAGCCTCTCCATCTCGGCGGAGATGTACTGGGAGTACGCCTCTACCTGCTTCTTCTCCACCTCGAGAGTCTGAAACTTTTCCACCAGACTGTTCTCCATGCAGCACAAGCATAAAATCATCTGGCGGCCAGGCCTCTCCACTTCAGCCCGAAAGGCCTTGGCTGCAGCAGACTCCCGGGGCCCGGGGGACTCCGCATCTGGGCTGGAGGAGGGGGAAGGACTTACATGGTGTTGCTTTGAGGTTGCCTTCCCCCCTTCTTCTGGCACTAATGCTCTGGCTCCACAGCCACGCCAGAGTCCTCCTGCTGCCTCACCATCTGGCCATGGAGACTTTCAAAATGGGCAATTAGCCCCAATGGGTCCCCCCTCTCTGCCTCCAGATCTTTTCTTGCAGATCTAAAGATCATAAAAAGATAGGAACATAAGAAGTGCCATACTGTGTCAGACAATTGGTTTGTGTCAAGCCCTGCCTGCATTCTGTCTCCACAAGTGGGTGCGTGGCCAATCTCTCTGTAGGGGACTTCCGTTCCTAACAGGTCATAGAGGGTAATGCATATTGCATATGCATACAGTGTTGTTCCAGCCCCCGTGGACAGTGAACCCGTTCTCCTTATTATACCACCTCCAGACATTGGACCTTGTCCGCCGACTGTCTGGGGGTGGCACTGGTGACCTCCGCCTGGGTGTCCTGTGTGACATGGAACCAGCGCCGGCATCCGATTTGTCTCTGAAACAGGAACACATAAACAACACCTAAGTAATATCATGCATTTATGATGATGCCTCTAGTCCTCCCTCCTTGGGGTGCTAGGGATGGCAACGAGAGATGGTGACCCTGGATGGCACATTCAAATCCTGCCCTCCTTGGGGCACTAGGGATGGCAATTAGAAAGACCCTGGCTGGCACATGCAAATCCTGCCCTCCTTGGGGTGCTGCTAAGGAGGGATAGCAATGGAGAGACCCTGGCTGGCATGTGCAAATCCTGCCCTCCCTGGGGCATTAAGAATTGCAACTGGAAAGACCCTGGCTGGCATGTGCACATCCTGCCCTTATTTCAGACTGTTAGGTAGGGATGGCAACTAGAGAGTGGAGGCCCTTGCTTGGGATGACTGGCAGGCACATATTTGGGTGGGGCTGTGGCTCGTGCTCGTGACTGCTGGAAGAACCCCACATACTACAGTACTCTCTTTCTCTGTGGCAGACATCTGCTGCTACCCACTGATGCCCACTGTTTGTGCCTGACTGATGCCCACCACCCACGCACCCACCTGCATGCCAGTGAGCTCGCTCTAATGGATAGAGCCTTTCTTTTCCTCAAAGTAAAAAAAAAAGTTTACAAACCTGGCAGCGCCTCCTGTACCTGCCACTTGCTCTTCATCAGAGGAGCCGGCCACCATCACCGAAGGTTCAGGGGCTGGGCCAGTGACCTCTTCCTCCTCCACCACCACTGGCTCCAGGAGCACCATGTTGGCCCCCAGCTGTGGAATCAAGACAACAGTCTTTTTCATTTTTTTTTTTAAACAGCACACACAGAGACCAACAACAACAGTCACCCACCAACGCTCACCAACCAAAGCAACACAGACAAACCAAACACAAACAGCCAAAACACACGAACCGAACAGCCAGCCAGCCAAACACACACTCTCTCACACACAGCTCCGCACGCACTCGAATTTCCGGTTTCCAGCGCAATCATGGGATCTCGTGATACCTTTTTCTGAACGCCCGAACTGAACCAAACACGGCTGAACCGAACAACCGAACCCGAACTCAGTGACCAAACTGAACAACTGAACTGAATGCCCGAACCGGACCAAACCGAACCGAATGACCAAACCCAAACCGCTATCTGTTTGCACATCCCTAGCTTATGTGTGTGGGGTTTTAAATGTCATTAGTTCATTTCTGCCATGAATGTATTTATTTATTTATTTATTTCTAAAATTGAATACCCCGTACCCATCCTGCCATAGGCAGTTCAGAGTGGCTAACAAAAGTCAACATATAAATACATAAAAATACATAAAAACTGAATACATCATAAAAAACATTTCCTCCCATCCCCCGCCCACTACCTATTTCCCCATACCTACCCACTCCCGTCCCCAAAGGCCTGGACAAACAGCTCGGTCTTACAGGCCAGGTGGAAAGCCAGCAGACTCGAGGCCAGTCGAACTTTCTCCGGGAGGGAGTTCCACTGTTGCGGTGTGGCCACCAAGAATGCCCTCTCCATTCTGGTATATATTTGGACAATAAAAGACAGCTTTATATCCATTCACTAAATATATCACAACAGAAATTCCATTCTAACATATTCGCATGCACATAGCCCTGGTATTTATGCTTTGCATCTATACATCTCCACTTAAGTAGAACCTAAAGTCTGTGTAGGGAAACTTTTTTCTGTCACCACGTGTGAGACTTATTATCATAAACATAAAAGTGCATAGTTCACCATTCCTAGTTCTGTCAACTTCCACTTCTGAACTCCCAACACTTGGACCCTTCTAGCCTGGCTTCCTTGGTCAATCAGATCAAAGAAATTCTTGGATACAGCAGAGCTCTAGGTGAGCTCCTTGCTTTTAGTCACTCTTCCTTCCATTCACCCAAGTCTCTGTTTACTTTAAATGCGCATGATGCACCTGGATATAAAGCCTGAATGATGTTAATTATTTTGTTGCCGTACTATAACACTTCCAGATGTTCCCTAGTGAATCACAATGGAGACTGTCAAATGATCTTCAGAATTTACAGGGTTTATAATGAGTGGGGTTTGTCATTCAGTGCTTTCTCAATGATTATTCATGGACTGGAAATCTGGTTGACACAAGATGTTCCAAACTGAAATACAACCTGTTCTTTCTTTAACCTTGCACGAGTGAGCTTTAACAAATACTGATGTAACTTGCCTAATGGAAGATACATACTTTTCTTTCCACTTTGTGCTGAGTTTCACTACTGCAGGAGAAATCATAGATTCTGGTAAAATTTCAGAACCTCTCATTGAAAACCTCAAATATCCTATTAGTGAAAGGGCTAGGGAGCTTTGAAGTAAGCAGAGGAAAATACCTTCTCTGATATAGGGTGAAAACAGACATGACGCTAACCACCCTTTAACCACCCCTGGTGGTTATTTATGCATGTTGCAGGGCTGCATAGGGCACCAATACAGCCCTGCAACATGCATAAATAACCACCAAGGGTGGTTAAAGGGTGGTTAGCGTCATGTCTGTTTTCACCCATTGTTTTGATTTAGGGCTGAAACTAGGCTCGATTGTCTTGCTGGCTCTTGACGAAAAGGGGTGTATGTTCCTGTCTCGCCTCGAACCAAGCCAAACTGGAAAACTCTCCTCTTCTCATCGAGAGCTGTCAAGAATTTGAGGGGAGCAGGGGTTGCAGGTGAGGGGACTACATGGGGGGCAGAGGTGAGCAGGGGGCAAAGACAAGCCCACTGAGTACCTCTGGCCCCCACCTGGCATCCTTGCCTGTTGGGGGAGGGAAATTTTGGGCGGGGACAGAGGTTGGGCAGGGATGTGATTACCATCCTCAACAAAAAACCCCAACTTGATTTTTTTATTAAACAAAAACAAAAACAAAAACAGATGAGGTCCATTGTGAACACTCCTATGTCTTCTTTCTAATTCTGTTGGAACCCGGCATTTCGATCCAAGTTCCAATTGGACCAATAGAAATAAACTGAAACCCATTTTGAGCATGTGCAAATTGGTCCGGCCAGAATTCCACGGTTGAAAAGTCCAGAGAATCAGAATGGCTTATTTGTACCAGTCCTATGAGATATTGTTTAAGTCTCAAAATAGGGTCATATAGATGTGCGGTCTAGATGCCCCTGCAGCTGCTGAGCCACAAACCGCTCAATAGCATTCTCTAAAAAAGAAGATTAGAGATCGGCCAATAACTGGGGAGGGAATCAGCATCAAGTGAGGATTTTTTGAGCAAAGGCTGCACCACTGGCTCTTAGAGGAAGCCCGGCACTCTGCCCTCCCAAAGGGAGGCATTGTTCACTCCCAACAGCAACAGCCCCACCGACTCCTGGATGACCTTAACCAGACAGGATGGGCATAGGTCAAGTTCACAAAAGGTGGCCCTAACAGCCCCAAGAACATCCCCCGCCTCGGTGGGCAACACCAACTGGAATTGATCCCATGAAACTGGACAAGGCACAATCTCTGGTTCACACATTGCAATAAGTGCAACGTCAAAGTTGTGGTGAATCTGAGTGACTTTCTCTGCAAAATAATCAACAAACATGTCATAGCAGGCACTGGATAACTCCAGTTCCAGGCAAAGGAAGGGAGGACCCGGAAAGCTCCGCTGGACGAGATTTTGCAGAGGCTATACGGGAAGCAAAAAAATAATTTTTGCTGCCCTTACAGCTGTAGTATAGGCATGTAAACTGGCTCTATGTTGCAATCTATCAGCTTCAGCATGCAAAGAGCCCCACAATTGCTCCAACCGCTGCCCTTCCCGCTTCAGCAACCTCGGGCCCTCCGTAAACCACAGAGGCCTCAGCAGCCATCACCGGGGGAGCTATATATGGCTAGTTTACCCATTTCTTCAGGTACCCATTTATGCTCTAGAATCTTTCTTTATATTTCATCATTTATGTCAAGTATATATGATATTATTTATTATTTATATTATGTATTATTAATATATCAACTTTAATCTGGAAATTAAATTTTATTATTTATATTTATTATTTATCATTTATATAGCACTTTCTGTTCTTTCAATGTTGAAAGTGCTTTAAAATCCTTGTCTAATTCACCCTCATAACAACCCTGTGAAGTAGGTCATTATTATTCCCATTTTACTTATCTGGAACTGAGGCTGAGTGATAGGGCATTAACAGACATCCTGGAGGGATGTCTGTCCCACCCTGAAGATGGGAGGGCTTTCTCCTGGGCAGGTACTCTCCAGTCCTGGGAACAGATGTTCCTGTGGCCTCCCCTGGCTGGGGATGGAGGGCAAGGGTGGGGAGTGACATGCAGCCACTCAGTTGGATCCTCGGTGTCACCCCTCTCCTCTCCCCTCACTATGACGGACAGCAATGACTGCCAATTACAGGTCCATGGCAGCCCCCAGATGCTGGTAGGAGCCGGGCAGGGAACACATGTTCCCACCCGGCTCGCTCACTCTGCTCCAGCCAGGCAGAAGCGCTGGGAAAGGACTATGGACTGGGCTGGCTTCCGTCCAGAAAAAAAACATGCCCACATACAGAAGGCCTGTGACACCGGCACAGCTGGGCCTAACTGAGACAGTGTAATGTATGTTTTTACCATAGTGACTTGTCCAAGGCTACTCATAGGTAAGACAGAATATGAACACTGGTCTCCCAGCTCCCAGGTTAAGCTAAAAGAAGGCTACACTGGGTGTTTTTACACACACATTCTGGATGTTTGCTGTTACATCCTGAACTTTCTTTGTATCTAAATCACTCAACAAGATCTTAAACGTCTGGATCTTTGAACTTCTGCGTGAAACTTCTCCCAGAAATTTTGTGTGTAAAAGGTTCTCCTGGTAAATGGCTTTACTCCAGGCAGCTGTGGTCACTTGGTTTCCATGGCAGACTGTCACGTTTACAGCTGCGACTACTTTAGGCTGCCTCAGGGCGGTGTGTGTGTGCGAAGAATGAATCCGGAACTTACTTATGGACTTGTAAACCCAGAAGATTGAAACATCCGGAACTTTAACGTGTGTGTAAAAAATGCCCACTGTCTCTCCATTTAGCTTAATTGTACTTTTGTTTGCTTTGGTTTGTTGTTGTTCTATTTAATCTTTTATTTGTTTGTTTTTTGTCTGTGTTTTTGCCATGGCTCTGCTGCTATATTTAATTTGTAGTGCCTTTCATTTTGTGGGATTTTTTCCCTCTGTTATCTACAGCGCAAAAAGTCTTTTCTCTGTTATGTCAGTGAGGTTTGGTGGTATTTTATGGGAACAATGTTCAGCCTAAGACCTAATGCAACCTCCTGTATTTCAGTTTGGATCTTCAGTCCACCTTTCTCATGCCCTACACCGTATGGTCTATGAGTAGTTTTTTGCTTCTGGGAGTGAAAATACTTTCGCTTCTACTTAAAGTGGTCCCCTGGGGCCAATCTAACAGAGGTCTCCGTTAAGTTTGCAGTTAAACAAATGCATCTTGATTGGAACTGTAGGAAATGAACAATTTTCTCTTCCGATTTGCCATGGAAATTCAGCAATGGGCTGCGTGTACAAAACTATCATGTCACAAAGCAAGGAAGGAACAGGACCTCTCTATGTGACTGCAACACTGCACGGTTCTGTGTGGCATAATGTATTTTCTGCTGTGCATGTCTTAACCAATATTTAGTTAATGTGTTAACTTATTTTTGTTTAAAACATAAGATGACTATTCACAGGCATTTGACTCTTTGACAGATCATTAAATTGCAATCCACATTAATGGCAAAAAAAGACACGAAACCGCCAGTCAGCAAAAGACAGAACAGCTAAAATCCCTTCTCTGTTTCTCCAAAAAACTTCAGCCCCACTAAACCACAGAGAGCGTAGTCCTTCTCATACTTCACAGACTTTTGCAGAACGCTTTTGAGATTAATAAATTCAGATAAATGTGAGGAAAAAATTGCAAAGTTAAGGGTCCTCACAGAAAGAGCCTTCCTAGTAGTTCCTTACTTTCTAAACCCAAGGGTGTGTGTGATCCAGCGGCTATTTATTTATTTATTTATTTATTTCCATCCATCCCTATATGTAGGGTTCAGGGTTGCTTACAGTATATGGTGTTAACAGACATAATGTGGGCCTGGTTCAGCCCAGTTTAGCCCGGCTGGACCAGTGCAGTGGTACATTTGTTCCAGGCCCACCATATGTGGGCCTGGTTCAAACCCTGGTAGGAGTAGTGCCCAGCCCGGAAATGTGGGCTTAGAATGAAGTGGGCCCACAGTCTGCTCCCAGCAGTTGCCCAGCTGGGCCAGAGTGAGCAGAACTGGGCAGGAACATCTGGTTCGGCGTGGGGGGTTGTCATGACAGCCAGCCATGGCTCTATGCTATTGACAGGCATGGCTGCCCATAATGGCAAGGGGGCCTGGTGGTGGTGGCAGACTGAGGGTGTGGCCAGGTGGCCCCACACTGCTACCTGCCACCTCTTCAGCTGTGTCTGCCTGCAGTGATTTGTATTCATGCGGCCAGAACTAATCCAGCCAGGGGTAGCCCTCCTACCTCTGGGTGGAATGATGGCGGTAGGGATGTGCAATTGCGGTTCGGAAGTTAGGAGTTCAGACCGAACTCGGTCTGTTTGGACGACCAAACCAAACTTCCGAACCGAACCCAAACCGGCTGAACTGAACCTGATACCAAACTCTGAAACGACCGAACAGTTCATTGGTGTTCGGCCACGTTCGGTTGAGTTCAGGTGGGAAAAACATGACTGGAAGGCCCAGGGAGGGTGAGGCAGATGAGGAACAGACTTCCTGGTACCGGGAGTGGAGAGGCTTGGAGTAGCAGCCAGCGTGCCCAATCACCTTTCCTTTTCAACTAAGAACATTGGCTTCACATTCTGCAATTGGCCAGGGGCTAGGCTGCACAGAGCCAATCGGACTTGCGGTAAGGCAGGAGCAGCAAGTAACAAAACTCTTTGCTCTGCCCCCCTTCCAACACCTTCTGAGCCAGCAATGTTTACAGAAGGGTCCCTGACTCCCAGCAGTTTGCTTCCCTCATCCACTCCCAATTCTCCTCCTATTTCACCATCCAACAGATTTACCTCCCTATTATCATTTAGTTAGATTATATTAGATAGATTTAGCTGTTATTTTTATTTTTTACACCTCCCTGTGTTCTATCTCCCTACCTTCCATTGAATCCATTCCTTTCCCTCTCCCTCCATATTCTATCCCTCATTTCCTTCCCCTGGTTTTTGATTTATTAGAGTAGGATTAGATTGATTTAGGATTTATTTCAGTTTCTGTACCCCTCCCTGTGTTGTTTTGAGCTGTCTGTGCCCCCCCATCCCTGTGTAATATTGGATAGATAGATAGATAGATAGATAGATAGAGAGAGAGAGAGAGAGAGAGAGAGAGAGAGAGAGAGAGAGATTATAGTAGTTGTTAGGTAGGATTATAGTTAGCTATTACAGTTAAGTTAGCTTAGTTTATAGAGATCTAGTTTTAGAGAGTGTTTTTTATATTCCATTATTTAGTTCCATTGGTTTTATAATAGTTATTAAATAGTTAAATAGCAGTTAGATTTAGTGTAGTATAGATAGATAAAATATTTGATAAAAATTGTACAAAAAATAAAATAAAATAAATATATTTAATATACTTGTGTGTGGTTTGGAGAAATGGAGAAGGGAGGTATGAGAAGGCGAGGCCGCTTCGTTTCCCGTAAGGCCTGATGTTGGGTCTTGCTCTCCCAGCACTAGTGGTACTAGTGCTCCCAGTTGCACTAAGGGCCAGGGGGTTGGGCACCGCCTCCTGGCAGTTGTAGAGACTGTGGTGGCTGTCTCATCTGCGGCTGCAGGCGATTCAGGGGATGAAGTATTCCAGGGGCCAGCATTGTCCCCCGATTCCCCCATTGAAGAGATTGATTTCAACCCGACTGCTAGAGGCAGGGCCCGATCCCTGGGCACCGGCAGCAGAGAGTGTAGCAGCAGCAGCAGCAGCAGCAGCAGCAGCAGCTATAGGGGGCAGGGGGAGAGTGCTGCTCAGAATGGTAGCAGCATAGCGAGTCCAGCAGAGTCCATCAGTTTGTTCAGGGATGGGGATAGTGAGGTAGTGCTTTCCGTGAAGGAGGTCTCAGTAGTATCTGGTGCTGATGAGGTGGTGGCTGTCCCTCCACAAGGTGTGTCGCCACTGCAAGTGCCACCATGTCTGATTTCTGCCCCTCCCAGCAGTGTGTCACTTGCTGCGGGCCAGAAGGCAGTGGGGGGCAGAAAATCATGGGTCTGGGACCATTTTAAGGTGGTGCAGGCAGATGATCCCCAGGAGGTGCAGTGCACTTTGTGCAGCAAGGTGGTGAAGCATGGGCAGGTGCTCACCAACCTAAGGACATCCGACATGTCCAGGCACCTTAAAACATGCCACAGTAGGGATGGGCAAATGTGGTTCGGAAATTCAGAGTTCGGACCGAATTCGATCTGTTCGGTCGACCGATCCAAACTTCCGAACCGAACTCGAATTTCAAACCGAACCGAATTTCCGAACTCCATTCTGTTTGTCCATCCTTAGTGGCAACACACAGCAAAAAACCTGGTTTTGAATGACCGAACTTGGTTCGGAAGTTCAGAATTCAACCGGACTTGGTCTGTTCGGTTGACTGAACTGAACTTCCGAACCGAACTCGAATTTCAAATCAAACCAAATCAAACCGAATTTCCGGACTCGAATTTCAGATGAAACTGAACCAAACCGAATTTCTGAACTCCGTTCTGTTGTTCACCCATCCCTATGCCACAGTGCTGCTCTATTAAGCGGGCAGGCTGGGTTAGTGGACACTAGTGGGTTCCCGATCCAAGTGGCCACTCGTCCTCCTTCATCGGGCAACCGTCCCACTCCAGCAGCTGCCTCTAGCAGCAGGAGCAGTATCGCTGCTAGGGGGGAGCAGCAGGAGCACCAGCAGGAGCAGAGAGCCCACATTGGAGGAGCTGGGGTGGGGGCAGCTTGCAAGGCCATCTGCAGCTGGAGGGTGGCGTGGCTTTCAAGAGAAAGTCATGCACATGTTGAGCAAGATGATCATTGTCGATGGCCAGCCCTTCTCCATTGTCAGGGACATTGGGTTTAAGCAGTTGATGGGGTTCCAAGTCCCCCGATTTAAGATGTCATGCTGCACCACCCTCAGCCGTATGGTGGTGCCAGGCCTGTACATGGCTTTCAAGGAGAGGGTGAAGGAGCAGCTGGCACTGGCAGGGACTGGAGGGTCCACTGTCCATTTCACAACTGACCTGTGGTCCAGCCGGAATGCCCAACATGCGTACCTGGAGGTGACGGCGCATTGGTGGGAGGATCCAGAGTTGGCATTGGACAGTGGCAGGAGGGGTCCTAAAGCAGGGTATAGGTGGACCCTGCTTCAGGCACAAGTAATGGACATCCCCCACACCTCTAGGAACCTTGAGGCAACCCTGAACACCGTGGTGGGGGAGCTGGTAACGCCTGCTGCACCGTTCACACCGGAGTGTGTGGTGACTGGTAATGCATCTAATATAGTGAGGGCTGTCCACGATGCTGAGTTTACCAGCATCCCTTGCACAGCACACACCCTCCACCTGGTGGTCACTGACGCTCTGGGCTTGGGGGAGAAGGGGATTGGGGCAGGCACCCTTAGATCCCTGACAGAGCAGGGGAGGAAGCTGGCGGGGTTCTTTAACCACAGTGATAAGGGCAGTGACCTCCTCAGGGCCAAGTAGGCTGAGCAAGGCTCCCCAGGGCACCTGCTGGTGCAGGACATGTCCACAAGGTGGAATTCCACCTTCCTAATGCTTAAGCGGCTTGTGGAGCAGAAAGCCGCCTTGCATCAGGTGGAATTGGACATGGACAGCGGGGCACCTCCAGGCTTCAATGGGCCAGAATGGGAGATCCTGGCACAGACGGTCCTAGTTCTCAGACTATTCCATGAAGTGACAGAGACCATCAGCTCCTCCATGGCCACCATAAGCCAGGTGATCCCTCTGGTCCAGAGTCTCCACGGGAGTCTGGAGGAGATCATGCTGCAGGGGCAGGATTGTGGCCCTAAGGGCAAGAAGCTGGAGGCTGAGGTGTTTGGGCTGGCGCAGAAGCTCAAGACAGGTTTGACGGTGAGGTTCGACAAGCTTCTGCAGCGGGGGGGGGAATATGTTGTGGGAACAATGCTGGACCCCAGGGTCAAGGGCAACGTGGCATGCAAGTCAGCCCACTATGTCATGTGGAAGGATGATCTTTTGGGGAGGGTCCGGAAGGCAGAGCGGGCTCTGGAGAGTTCGCGGTGGCAGCAGCAGTGGTGGCAGTAGCAGCAGCAGCAGCAGCAGCAGCAGCAGGACACCCTGGAGGATGGTGGGAGTGGGAGAAGCCACCCCTCTCAGCCAGAAAGTCTATCCCTGCCCCCAGCCTGAGCAGTAGCAGCAGCACCAGCACCAGCAGGATGAGTAGCAGCAGCACCCCAATGTCAGCAGATCCTCCTCTGCGTGGCCTACAAAAGGGCAGGGACTGACAGCATGGCTGAGGGCAGTGGGGGTGGTTGTGCCCAGGGACAGCTATGAGAGGGAGTAAAATGGTTCCTCAGCAGCAGTTGATACCTACCTGGATGAGGAGCCATGCATAGATCCCAGCAGCGATCCCTTGGCCTACTGGGCCTGCAAGACCAATGTGTGGCTGGCCCTGTCCAAAGTGGCCAGGGGATTATTGTCATGCCCACCAACCAGTGTCCCCAGCAAGCGGGTGTTCTCTGTGGTGGGGGACATTTGCTCCCCGCACCGCCTGAGACTGGGGGCCAAGTTGGTGGAGCAGTTGCTCTTTTTGAAGGTCAACCTTCCGCTGTTGGGATTCCCTGAGCTGCCCCTGGACAAGGAGTGATTGTGGAGTAGCACACACACCATCCCATGCCAGGGGAAGTCTTGGGAAGGGGCTCATCGTCAATAAGGGCTGCTGCTGTTGTGCTCAGCTGCTGTCCATCCCTCCCACTGCTCAGTGGCACACTCCCTGCCCCCCTCCCTCTCTCTATATATATCTCTCTCTCTCTCTTTCATGCTACATGGCCTCGGCCAACCTATCTGACTGACTGCATGCTGCAGGGTGGCATTGGGAAACTAAGCCTGCCAGCTGGCCTCTGGCTAGATGATCTCAGCCCGCCTATCTAACTGTCTCTCTCTCTCATGCTGCACAGTCTCTGCCAGCCTATCTGAGTGCCCTGCCAAGGTCCCAGCCTGCCTTCCCTACTGCCTCTCATACCACGCTGCTTGCCCGCCTGCCCAGGTTACAAAGCTTGAACCCTGCCTCAATATGCCTACCTTCTGCTCATGCCACGCTGCCTGCCTGCCTGCCCAGGTTGCAAATCTTGAACCCTGCCTCAGTCTGCCTTCCTTCTGCTCATGCCATGCTGCCTGCTCAGTCACCCAGGTTGCAAAGCTTGAACCCTGCCTCAGCATGCCTGCCTTCTGCTCATGCCGCGCTGCCTGCCCACCCGCCCACCTGCCCAGGTGGTCTAGATCAAAGCCTGCCTCAGTCTGCTTGCCTTCTGCTCATGCCACACTGCATGCCCGCCTGCCCAGGTTGCAAATCTTGAACCCTGCCTCAGTATGCCTGCCTCTCATGACATGGTGCCTGTCTGCCTACGCTGGCAACCCTGGGTGATGTGCACCACTGGTCTGATAATCCCATCTGCTGTCTGCTGGTCCATGGGTGCTCTGCCCTGGCCAATCCAAATATGCCCACACAATTCTGCTGCTGCCGTCTGATGCTGTAATGGAGCTATTCCCTGGAAAATCCAACCATCCTGACTCCATGATTGCTGTGTACAGACAAATCCTGCTGCTGCTGTCTCTGCTGTTCCACGGGTTCTGTGCCATGGCAGTGCAATGTCTGCACCAGCTGCCAGTGCTGCCTCTGAGAAATCCAATGTCTGCTTCCAATGCTGCCTCTGCTGTCTGCACCATGGGTTCTGTGCCCTGGCAATCCAATGTCTGCTCCTTCTGCCAATGCTGCCTATGCTGTCTGTGCCACGGGTTCTGAGGCCCGTCATTCCACACACAGGGAACCATCATTAAACTGCATCAAGAAACAGCCACTCCAGCTCCAGGACTCACCCTCAGGGTTCTGGGGCCTACGTTACAGGCAGGGAGGGCTGTCCATCCACTTCATCCAGAAGCTTCCACTTTAGCCCCAGGACCCACCGTCAGGGTTCTGGGACCATCATTCCACTCACGGTGAGCTGTCATTCCACCGCATCAAGAAACAGCCAGCCACTCCAGCCCCAGGACCCACCATCAGGGTTCTGGGGTCTATGTTACAGGCAGGGAGGGATGTCATTCCATGTCATTGAGAAGCTGCCAATTTAGTCCCAGAACCCACCATCAGGGTTCTGGGGCCTACGTTACAGGCAGGGAGGGATGTCATTCCATGTCATTGAGAAGCTGCCAATTTAGTCCCAGAACCCACCATCAGGGTTCTGGGGCGGTCATTCCGCTCATGGGGAGCTGTAATTCCATGGCATCAAGAAGCTCCCACTCCAGCCCCAGAATCCACCCTCAGGATTCTGGGGCCTACATTACAGGCAGGTAGGGCTGTCCATCCACTTCATCCAGAAGCTTCCACTTTAGCCCCAGGACCCACCGTCAGGGTTCTGGGACCATCATTCCAGTCACGGGGAGTTGTCATTCCACTGCTTCAAGAAACACAGCCACACCAGCCCCGGGACCCACCCTCAGGGTTCTTTGGCCTATGTTACAGGCAGGGAGGGCTGTTGTTCCACTGCATTCAGAAGCTGCCACTCTACTCCCAGGACCCACTGTCAGGGTTCTGGGGCCATCATTCCTCGCACAGGGTGCTGTCATTCCACTGTATCAAGAAGCAGCAACTCCAGCCCCAGGACCCACCATCAGGGTTCTGGGACCCATCATTTCACTCACAGGACACTGTCATTTCACCATATCAAGAAGAAGCCACTCCAGCCTCTGGACCCACCATCAGCGTTCTGGTGCATACGTTACAGACAGGTCCATCCACTTCGTTCAGAAGCTTCCACGCTAGCCTCAGGACCCACCATCAGGGTTCTGTGGACAGCATTCTTTTCACGTGGAGTTGTCATTCCACCATATCAAGAAGCAGCCACTCCAGCCCCAGGACCCACCATCAGGGTTCTGGGGCCTACATTACAGGCAGGGAGCGATGTCCATCCACATCATCTAGAAGCTGCCACTCTAGCCCTAGGACTCACCCTCAGGGTTCTGGGACTGTCATTCCTCACACAAGGCACTGTCATTCCACCTTATCAAGAAACAGCCACTCCAGCCCCAGGACCTCCCATCCTTGCTGTCACCTGCACTATATGGCCAGGGAGAGAGAGAGAGGCTCCCCACTAGAATGAGAGAAATGGGGTGGAGGGGAGGTCAGCTCAAGCTGCTACCTTCCAGAACCAAGAAGAACTCCCATCTGTGCTCATGCGCCTGATGCCCACATCCAGCAGCAAGCCTACCAGAATGAGATGGAATATAACACAATGTATTATATGTGCCTGCCTGCCTGCCTGCCTGTGTGCGTTCCTGTACCTGCTGCTACCACCTACACATATCACATGAGTGAATTAAGTGTGCCCAACCATGCACTAATTCTAGGGACATCATTCAACTCCCATAGGCTTTAGGCTGTTATTCCACTGTACCTGAAGCAGCCAGTTAGTCATGCCCGCCCGTCCCAGGAACCATCAACGAGATTCTGGGACCATCATTCCAGTCACGTGACCTGTCATTCCATTCTGGGTGCTGCCGCTGTTCGTGCCCGTGACTGGCTGGCCAGTGGCCACTGGTGCCTGCCTGCAAGCTTGCCCCCCCAGCCTACTCCTCCGCACCCACCCATGGATGCTTGCTCCCAAAAGAGCCTGCCTCTCTTTCTCTCTTGCACACCCACACAGACACAAGCCCTGCCCCTCCTGGGAGGCTGTCTAAAAGTTGAGACCCTGCTGCTGCCTGGCACATCTTTAGGTTGTGCTAATACCTTAACTACGCTACATTTGCGGCAACTGAGTGCTTTACCTGTGCCCTTACCGCATCAAAGTGGGTCCTCCAGGAGGCAGTGGCTGAGAAAATCACTCCCAGGTATTTGTATAGGGAAACCTGCTCAATGGCCACTCCCTCCATAGTCCACCGGTGTGCTCTATGGCATCTGGGGTTCCCCACAACCAACACCTTTGTCTTTCCATAGTTAACAGAAAGATCCCCATTGCGGCAATATGCCCCAAATCAGTCCATTACCCGCCGCAGACCTATTGGAGAAAATGATATCAGAACAGCATCGTCTGCATATAATAAGGCGGGGGTAAGTCTACTTCCGATGGATGAGGCATGGCAATCGCTAGATCTAATAAAGGAAATTACATCATTTAAAAAAAGGTTAAATAATGCCAGAGCCAGTATGCAGCCCTGCCTAACACTGACCTCTACCTTGATCTTAGGGGTTAAATCCGCGGTGTTATTACATCGGACCTGCAGGGAGTTCCCCGTATGTAATTTAACCATAAGATACAAAAGACGGGTATCCATGGTGTTCTTGCTTAATTTATACCACAGCCTCACCCTCGAAACAGAGTCAAATGCTGCCCTGAGATCCAAAAAACACAAAAAAAGATCCTTCTGCTGGACATGGAAGCTGTTAACCAATGCTGACAAGACCATCATATGGTCCAGCATGGATTTTCCTCTCTGGAAACCCGCTTGTTCCAGTTCCAGTATAAGCGAAGAATCTATCCACTGTTGCAGTTTTTGAAGCAAAAAGCGGGCATAGAGCTTCCCCACTGTACTTAAGAGACTAATGGGGTGATAGTTCCCCGGGGAAGTTGGATCCCCTTTTTAAAAAATTGGATGAAAAATGCTGTTAAGCCATGAGGAGGGTATTACTCCCTTCTCATTGATGTAAGTAAATAATGGGGCCAATATACCAGCCCACAATTTTGGAGCACATTTCAGACATTCTGGAAAAATAAAATCGTCCCCGGGGGCCTTGCCGGCCTTAAGAGATGTTATTAATTCCGTAATTTGTTCTGGAGTTACCGGGGGCCACTGTGGGAAATGATCTCCAGGGTATAATGTGATGCTATAACCATCAGGAGGAATTTTAGAAAAAAGTCCTGAATAGTAATGGACACAGTCCCACAGTAGCAAGGCACAGGCGAAGGTCCGGCACCCCAACAGTTGCTGAACGTCCTGTCTGTGCCATACTACTACTGCGCGTTGCAGTAGTCGCGGCTCGACTACTGCAACGCGCTCTACGTGGGGCTTCCCTTGTTCTTGGCCCGGAGGCTGCAGCTGGTGCAGAATGCGGCGGCTCGTCTTCTTACGGGGACGGGTCGCCGGGAGCACATTACACCGGTGCTCCGAGCGCTGCACTGGCTGCCGATAGTGTGCCGGGCCAAGTTCAAGGTCCTAGT
>QEPC01007956.1:83087-109835 GCA_003113815.1 Sphenodon punctatus
GGATAGCAATGAGACAGCAGGGTCTGGGTCAGTTGAAAAAGAGAGGTACAGCTGAGTATCATCAGCATATTGGTGACATCGCACCCTGAACCCTCTCACGACCTCCCCCAAGGGCTGCATGTATACATTAAATAAAAATGGAGACAGAATAGAACTCTGCGGAGTGCCACATGATAAAGCGCGGGGGCAAGATGTCTCATTCCCCAGCACCACCCGCTGGCTTCTCCCCGAGAGGAATGAATGGAACCATTCAAGAACAGTCCCTTCCAGACCCCCCAGGTCACGCAGCCGTCTCAGCAGCAGTCCATGGTCCACGGTGTCAAAAGTGGCCGAGAGATCTAGCAGGATGAGAAATGTTGAACATCCTGCATCCATCTCCCGGCGGAGGAGGTCGTTGACCAAGACCACCAATGCTGTCTCAGTGCCATAGCCGGGGTGGAACCCAGATTGAAACGGGTCTCGGAAACCGATGCTATTCAGATGCACCTGGATATTCTGGCTTGTTCATTACCTCCCACAGTCAAAATATGTGAGAGCACATGTGGGGGGAGGGAGGGCAGGTGTGAAAGTAGCCTGAACTAAAGAAAGATGTGCATCTAAAACTTCTCAACTTCATGAATGTATCCCTTTCTCTCCTTACAGTCCCCTCCTTATGTCGGTCCATCTTTCCCCATCCTAGATTGGAAGCCCCTTAGGTAAAAAGTCAGAATGGTCCCAAAGCTTGCTCACTCTCACCAACAGATGTTGGTCTACTAAAATATACCTGAACTATTTTTTTCTTTATCTCTTATGGTTGGGACCAATATGGCAACCACTCTCTCTCTAAACTATAATGGGTTATCCTTGACATCCATGAAAGGATATTTTTTCATAAGCCTACTCTTTCCATAATATGCTACTAACACTACAATACTCTCATGGTAAGATTAGCCAACTGATTTATTGTTGTATCCCCAGCCCTGTGCCCTTCACTCTCTGATGTATTATTTATAACTGGTCACCCAGTCGGTGACCTCTGGTGGATGAAATTTCTCCAGACTTGACAAACTTGCCTTTGCTTGAGCTTGCTGCTGTTGTCTCTTTTAAGCTTATTTGAATTAAATCACTTTAAATGAAAATTATTTGTTTTCCTTTCTTGTCTCCAGACCCTCAAACACTAATTCTCTAAGCACAGAAGAGTTGATTGCAAATTCCACACCACATATTCAATAGTGAATACTAATCTCATGTTATTTCTTAGGAGACGGCCATTGTGTTTTGCTGACGTCGTTCTTACTGAATTCTCTCAAAGCATTTTTTGGATGTTTTTGGTGGTGGTAAATTCTGTGCAATTAGGCACCCTCTGTAATACATGCTTGTTATATGTTAATTAAAAGTGTAAAAAAGAAGATGAAAAGCAGAACGTGACACTCCTTTTTAAATCTTTTAAATGTGAAAACTTGAGTATATAAACATAATAGGAGTGTAATCCTCTGATGCTTCAGAATTGGCACTAGTTTGAGCAAAAGTGTGAATACCATTCACTTCAAGGGCACAGGTGCTGATGTGAAATGCTAGGACAGGTGTACTAAGCCAGACCATGTCTTAACATTTGCATTCTCCAAACATTACTTCAGTAGGGCTACTCTGGAGCAGTTGGTTTGAGGATTATAGCTTGGGCAATGCCGTTGACTTTAGCTACATTTGGACTTTTCTGAGAAGCTAGGTCTAGATTTTTTTTTCTTTGTATTAAATAGAAACCTCCAGCAAAAAATAAATAAGATCCTAAGAAAAAAGCCTTTGACAATTCACATATCACTAATCTTGAAAACCATGTGAAATCCAAATAATTAGCCAATTTGTTCCATTTTCCCAATTTGAGATTGTTCTTCTCATTCCTTACCATAAGCCTCCGACAGTTTTCATCTGTTTGACACTAGCTACCAGTGTTGATGATTATTCATTTGTGCTAGATGATAGTGATAGTAATGAAATGTTGACAATGCCTTGGGGTAAAGCTTTCAAAAGTGTTTTTTAATAAACTGTGGAAACTGTTGTTTCAGCAATTGGAAAATAATTAAGAAGCAATTATGGAAGCAAACAGAAATCTTGTGCACACAAGCCGTTGGAACACACTCTGCAAGAAAATGATTACATTCACGCACCCTAAACTCTACATTTAAATAATAGGATGGCTGTGGCAAAATAAGAAAAGGAAGGAATTGTATAGTAAATCCTGTCATCCGTCCAGTCTTTTACTATAATCAATCAGAAGTTGTGTTGAAGTGGTACTTCATCTTTTCAGATACTCGAGGATGTAAACCAGGGATGGGAAAACTTAAGCCATGCAGGCCAAATGCAGCCTGTGGCTAGTTTTTTATATGGTTCCTTTCCTGGCTCCAGTACCTGTATCTGGCCCCTGGATTGATTTAATTCTCACCCTGAAGCATTGAAAAACAGGGTTCAGGGTGAGGGAACAGAGATGAGGGTATGCACACAAGGATGGAACAGATCCCTGGCACAAATCCTGGAAATCCATGATCTGGACCTTCATCTTCCTCAGTGAACACTTTAACCCTAAACCTTTGCCAAGAACAAAAATGACACTTGAGTTGTCTTCGGGTAGATTTCAACCCCAAGCTGATTTTAGCTTGGGGATTGAAAATGTGTAATAAAATTTAACTTTCTTTTACAGTAGCCACACAATCTATGCCCACACACACATACACACATTATAGAGTCTGTTTTATGAGAAATGCCTGTTCCACACATGAATAAATAACAACCAACACTACTCATTTTTCTTTGCAAAAACATTAATTTTTATTCAAACTACAGAATACGGTTTTTATGAACTTTAACTATCTATATTTAACCTAATCCAAAACTTGAAGTAAAGAAAACATTGAAAAACATTGTAAAACAGTGAAAAAAAACCCTGAAATAATGTAAAAATTGATCAATGTATGTATAAAATATATTCTCACAGCAAAATGCAAACAATTCAACAGATGGCCCTACAAACATTCTTCACAACTCACCAAGAAGTTTATGTGCCTCCTGCATAAAAATTTGCCACATTCTTCACATTTTAAAATACATTTTTGGTCTGTTTTTCTAGGGCAGAAGTAACACCGTCCAACAGAGGCCCCTGCCTGTTGTTCTTGAGCAGGGTGAATACTGTAGTCAAGAATGGTCAATGCTTGTTTGGCATGCAAAGACAAATGCTTGGGATTTAGCAGTCTTTGCCTAATATGTCCCTCAATAGGCTGTTCCCCCAGCTGGCAAAAGAACAAGCACCATCTCACTTTTGCCTGTGCCATGTTCCAGTATGGATTGTGCATAATGCACAGTATAAAACTTGCAATTCGAGCAACATCTAACATGTTGTAAAACAATGCCATTGGCCACCTACAGGTTTTTCTTTTAGAACTATAGACTGTGGCTAGATGATCTAAGTTGTTCACTCCACTTTTGGTAGTGTTGTCGTGCAGAATGGAATGAGGCTTCCTCTGCTCTCCTTCCACCACCATATCATGGTGCATCATGGAGAGAAGGATTACAGCTTTCCCCTTCTTTGGCACATATGAAACTAATGTGTATTTTCCAACAAATCCAAAGATGGATGACAGTGGTTTTCTACGGGGATGTGGTTGCATCTCTGCTAGTATGTTTGGCTTGTTCCGACAAATTGTCCCCACATAGGTCAAGTCATTTCCCAAAAGTGTGGCTGCAAGTTCAATGCTACTGAAAAAGTTGTCCCCAACCACATTTCTTTCTTCATAGTAGGGCGCAACAATCCTTTCTACAACACGGGTGACTACCTGCCCTTCCCATGGTGCCCCTGGTTGTTTGCCAAGACAAATGTCCCCCATGAGCGGGTACAATGTTTGACCATCACAGCACCACCATATTTTGAGACCGTATTTGCTTGGCATATACTGGCGGAAGGGACAGTGTCCCCTGAACCCCACCAACTGTTCATCCACAGTAAGGTTGGTGCCTGGTACATAGCACTTCTGCAGTTGCTGCTCAAACAAAGTCCAGACATCTCTAAAGGCAGCCATCTTATTGGTTGCCTTTCTCTCCTCTCTCATGGCTTTATTATTGAATCTTATGTACCGTGTTATTGCACAAAACCTATCTAGGCTCATAGTCCCACTGAAAAAGGGATGCCCCCAGTGTGTGCTCCACATTTTCTGGAGTGCTTCATGGTTTGCATGAAACACCCCACTCAGAATTAGGAGTCCAAGATAAACTTTTAACTCCATGATGTTAAAAGGGTCCCACTCTTTATTTCGACCCCGGTTGAGCTCATTCCATCGCTGGAACACTCATTGAGCCTCTCTATTGGTTTCCCCAGCTATCAGTAACAGTACATCTTCATTGAGAAAAATGATGAAAGTATCTATTATACTTTCTTTGAGTGTGTCCCACACTGGCCCTGACTGCTCCCTAATTATGTCTGCATTGGAGCGGTGGTGGACAGGTTGTGGATGGGTGGGTGGCTCAAATCCTGCCATTCCTGCCCTTCATGTGAGCAGCAGGCTCAGTGTCCCCCCTGGCAGATGACTGTTGTTCAACAGGCTCTGCAGTGTCTTCACTGTTGGTTGACTGTGGTTCATCTTGCTGAATAATGTTATCTGCCTGAGCTGTTGATGCTCTTCCCACCCATGGGCACATCCACGGGCATGTCCACGGGGTGGGGTGGGGTAGCAAACCTCCTGGAAGTATCTCTGCAGCTGCTGCCTCAGGCTGTTCCTCTGCGGCAGGCTGTTCTTCCTCAGAGGATTTGCTGACACTCTCAACAGACAAATTATCTTTGTTCTCTGAGTCCCTCCTACTGCCAGGTACACATTCACTGTGGCTGCTACCTGATGACTCTCCGCCAGTGGGTTCCTCATTGTCTGAGTGCTGCATCAGCAGCCTCAAAGTCTCAAAAGCACTTATGTGATTGCGCTGTCTTGCCATTCCAGACTGCAAAAACACAAACAAAACCAGCCTTGATTACTGGGGGTGTACACACAGCCAGGTGAAAGCCAAACCCTCACCTGCTGGATCAAACCACCCATCCTCAAGAAGATCCCGAAGGGGGCCACTCAAATCCACTTCTTTCTGCTGCCTGAAGCTCTGTCACTGGGAGATAGAGAGCCCGTTTACTGGGGTCCCATCCACTTTCTCCCACTAGGTCCCATTCGGTCCAAATTCTCCATAGCAGTATAAATTTCCCTGCCAGCCCCCAGTGCAAACTCTTCCTACCAGCCCCTCAGTACCTCCACTCACCACTACCATCCCTCATTTACCTCCTGCCATCCCTCAGCCAGTGCCCACACCACACCAAATCTCCAGGTAGGGAGAATGGCCAAACTGCCCCTGGACTTGAGGATGTGGGGGAAGGTCAGATACTTACTGTGGAAGGTTGTTCCATTGCTGTGCTGCAAGGTGATATGTCTGTGTATAGATGGCTGGATGCCTGCCTGAAGCAAGGTGGTGTTCTCCTGGAGAATCTGTGTCTTGTAGTGCTGGCTTTCTGCTCCCCGTACTCTACTTTTATAGCAAGTTGGATTTCAGTTTCCTGGTTCTCACCTGATCAAAAGGTGTTTGGTTTCATTTCTCTGGCCAGTTTGTGGGGACAATGAGGGCCCTTCTGGCTGGCTGGAGAAATGAAACCTGGGGAGAAGAGATGAAACCTAGGAGGCTGGGTGAGAAAAGAAACCCAACAGACTGACTGAGTAAATGAAAAATCTTTCATGGTCATTTTTTTTCTGTTAGACTGTAGTGGAAACCTTGAGAGATGTTCATGGCAGTGAAGGGGTTAATTTTCATTGCTGCTGCAAGTCTAAAGTGACCTTGACTTCCATGTCATCTTCCAGTCTTAACTGGCCTTGAAAAGTGTTGATTTGGTTGCTTTTAAGCTGGGGTAGAAATCCACACCAATTGAAATGCATTGACTAGGGTAGATTTCTACCCCAATAGGAAAACTCCATTGATGCTGGGGTAATTTTTCACCCCATGCCTTTTTTTGGTGCTTTTTGACTATAGGAGACAAATGGTAAGTTATTTCTGGTTAAAATTTGAGTATGTTATGCTCACGGGTGCCGGTGACAATGTCCTAAAAACTCAAACTTGTAGAGCCACTAATTATCATATTTTTCATGTTTTTTTCCACCCAGGGTAAAAAAACACCCCAAGGCAAAAGGCCCTCAAAGCTTGTACTAATTTTCAAAGTGGCTGGCTCCCAGGAAAGGAACATTTCCCCAACCCTGATGAAAGCCATATTTCCTCTTTAACTGAGCATTTCTTCCTTTGTGAGTTTCTACTAGTATTTCGGTGGTTTTGTTTGTGTCATTAGATGTCTTTGAGATTTACAGAATATAACACAATTAATTTTATGTTTCAAATATACAGGTGGCATATTGTAAAAGGCAGAAAGCTATGCATATAATGGGTAGACTTTAATATGATGTAGCCATCCTACCCATCTTTTGCTAATTATATCCAATTACAGTCAACAGCTCCAGTTCTCTGAAGAGTTCAAACCAGGAGAAAACAGTTTAGAGCCCAATATAGGGTTCACAGTATGAAGGACCATCAAAAGAGGACATGGTAGTAAAATGAAGACTCTAGTTTCCTGAATCGTCAAACCCTTGGTATAGATCTCTCAGGCCACTTTTAAACGAGGTGCTTAGAAGTGCCTCCTGAGCCCCGCATTCAAAGGAAAGCCATGTGGGAAGTGTTTACATGCTTCCTGCACTACCAGAAGTGACGTGCTGCCTGTTCTTGGCAGCGGCGGTGGCTGGCGACACGGGTCTTTGAAGAAGCACGTTCTGAAAGCCTGCAAAGTGAGATTTTCAGTACGCGCCTCTTCAAAGCTTCGTGTCTCCAGCTGCCATCGTTGGTGAGAACAGGAAGCACATCACTTCCGGTAGCTTGGAGAGTATGTAAACACTCACTGTGGGGCTTTCCTCTGAATGCAGGGCTCAGGAGGCACTTCAAAGCGCCTCCTTTAAAAGTGGCCTCACATCTGACCTTCTTTCAGTATCCCTTGTACAGGAAAAGAACAAAGATAAGTTTAAAGATGTGGTACATGATTCCTCAAATATGTGTGAAATCAGGTTTTCTGTTTTGGGAGTACCACTGAAGTCATCCTGCCATCATGTCAGTCTTTACTCATGGTGTGACTCATGGAGTCTCTGCTCTATTGCTGTATGGTTGTCAGGCACATATAGTCACTGGAATATTTCTAACATTGTGTACTCTATAGTGTTTGTTTTATTGAATTTTACTGTACACTATAAGATCAATAAAGTACTATTAACGTACAAGTTGGACCCAGTTCATGTGCCAATATGCATGGCTGAGGGTGGCTATAAACTGAGCATACAAAATCTCCACAATCTCATTTTAAAAAGCAAAAATCAATGGCAATACCACTCATAAACCACCTTCATTGTGACTGCTCCTCAGAACGCCATTGATTGCAAAGCCACATTTGCCCTCTGAGCTGCAGCATGATAAAAACGGCAGTTCATGGAGACAAGAAATGGCAACAAAACTATTAGAAGCAAAACAATTTATTTTCCAGAAACAAAAGTCTAGGTTTTTTTGGATAAGACCCACAACCCCCAATGCTATTAATTGCCATATTTGGATCCACCTCACCTCTGGTTACCAATGAGGCATCTGTCCATTCATCTGTCGGTACATTCTTTTGGAAATCCTGAAGCAAAAAAATGCACCTTCATTCCTTTTAGTAAACAGTATTACAAATGATTTAGTAAACAACAACCTTCTGAAATTAATTAATACTTAGCGACTGATCTAAGGTCCACTCGCTTGGTACATGTACATATGTGGCATGAACAACATACTGTTTATGGAGCACACCCAGGGTGTGCAGTGCACATACCAGGCACACATGTGGTGTCTATGGACTTTGGATTGACCCCTTAGTTACATACTATGCATTAAGAACTTAGTGAATTAAAGTACTTTCAGGCCTATTGATGCTTGAGAGTCAAAACTGCTTCAGCACTATGCATTAAGAACCTAGTGAATTAAAGTACTTTCAGGCCTATTGATGCTTGAGAGTCAAAACTGCTTCAGGAGGCACTTTAAAGCAAGGCCTTTCAACCTTTTTATGTGTGTGGACCCCTGGAACCAGAGAACACTAGACACTACTTACATACAAGAATGAGCAACAGGCATGGAGATAGAGGGTATTTTCAGACGTGACATGGCCTGTATTGGCCCCGTCATGGAATCACCCATTGATCCCCCACCGGGATCAAACCGGCATGTCCAACAGATGTGCTGGCTGATCCCGACAGGGAATCGGGGAGGGGGCGGGGCTGTGCGGCTCAATGTGCGGCCGCAGAGCCCCATTCCCCCATGCTCCCTAGGCTGCACGCCGTCTTGGGAGACAGGCGGGCACCATGGCCAATGCGTCCGCAGCGCCCACCTGCCCCCCTGGGAAATTGACCACAGCCCAGAATCCCACCACTGATTTTGGGCCATGGTCAGGGGACAAATGAGATGATCCCCCTGATCACGGTGGGGATCACATTGAACACACAAACGGAGATGGTCCAGGCAGGACCTCTGTTTGTGTGTTCAATGTGATTCCCCTCCATGATTCACAGGGGTGAACATCTGGCAGGGAGCTTCCGTTCCCCCAAACAGACGTGACGAGACCATATCACCATGTGGGAATTCCCCATGGTTGAGCGTGATCTCGTAACGTCTGAAAATACCCAGAGTTTCCTACCTATATAATACACAGGGACCGATGTTCACTGCATTTCCCCCATTGCCATTAATAGGAAAAACACAGTGCACATGGGTTGCAACAATAAATTGTTATCATTGGATACAGCCTATTTTGAAGACCTCAACCAGACTGTGCCATCCAAGACATGGCACTATGCGTTTGGTGCCTTCTTCCTGTCAAGGGCACAAAACGCACAACTGTCTTTCCTTTCAGCTCACCCCCTAGTTCCCTTTCATCCTCCAGGTGACAGCCTTTGCAATACAGTCATTGCTACCAGGTCTTTCATCTGTCCCACAGTGCCCTCTGGCACCCTTGTAGTGTTACAGCATCAGTCACTTAAGCTAATAATTAAATTAATAACCAGGAACCAGTGTTGGCTGCATCTTTTCCATTGCTACCAATAGGGAAAGCATCATGAACATGGGTCTCTGGTTAGTAACCAATATACAGGTATGTGCCCTGTGCTTTTCATTGCACTTTTTGCTGTTCATTCCATAGAGCAAGGTAATGACCTTGCCTAAGAATCCCAAGGAGTATGCAGCGCTCCGACTCAAAAACATCACTTTACAGGATTAGACCCTTAAACCTTTTTGGTTCTGAAAATATAAGGCATTTATCCCAGTGCATCTTAGGGGAAAGTATGCTGTTTATGGACTGCATGAGGTGATTCTGATTGAATTAGTCAGTAAAACAACTTCATATTTTTGACCTCCTAAAAAGATGCATAACTGGTTCCCAGAGTGATAACGAAAGAGGCAAAGAGAAAAAAATGCTGTTTAATACCTGGAGTCTGTGCAGTGGGTCTTTTAGGCATTTTTATTCAGAGGTAATTTATTTAAACCTGCAAGGGGTAGACATTACTAGGGAAAAGGCTCTAGATAATTATAATTTGCTATTATGTTTTATAACAATTCAGCTACTGAAAAACTGGCCTGTCCGCAGAAATTTTATTGTTCATCCAAATAGAAAAAAGCCTGAACATTTCCTAAAATGCATATTGTTCTTTCCTGGTAATATAGTAAGAGAACATAATAGTTCTGTTACTACTAATCTAATATTTATGTTATGGCAGTGCCCAGGAGAGTGTCTCAAACATTGTGGAGCTTATAACAGATCACCCTACGTCCTTGCAGGACAAGAGCAAAAGTGGGGGCTGATGATAAATTGCTTCAAGGTGAAACTGTCTTTGGGAGCAGGTGTAGAGTCTAGTCTAGTGCTTATAAAAATTGATTGGGCTAAATAGCTTGTTATCCCACTAATGTAGACTGAATATTCCCAGCTGAGTGGGGCAGGAAGTTACTCACGAGCCTGGTACCACCTTCCCAGATGTTTTGGCCCAGTTTGGCTCAAATTCTATAATGATTTCTATTACTAATTATAGATACAAATCTGCATTGTATTATGTGGATAAGATTATACATAAAAGTTAAACAAAGGGTAGAAACAGAAATGACAGCACCACCACAGTAACTTGGCCCACGTTGGGACAGGAAGCCATGGCAGACACAGTCTGGACCAGGTCGGGATGCTCAACACATATTACCGGTAGAGAAGATGGGGAGATGCATGAACTTTTGGCCAGCTGGCCCTACTCCTAAGCTGCACCCAGGACCCCACCTCCCCACTATGACAGGCAGTCAGGCAATGGCAGGGGTCAGAGCCCAGGATAGCCTCCGACATGGCCTGGGCAATCCCGGACCAACATAAGGAGGTCACTCAACAGACATACCAGTGGCTCATAGGCCAGAGCATGGAAAAATGAGCCACAGCTGACCATCATCATGTCTGTTTTTACCCAATGAATTAAACTGAGACAGCTTTTACACGAGGCACTGAAAAAGCACCTCCAATGATAGACAGGGAGATAAACCTGCACAGGGGGTGTTAGACATTCCCCCGTTCTACCGGAATTGATGTTGCGGCCACCAAGAACAAGTGTAGGTTTGAACATGCATGTCGTAAAACCCCCTCTAGAGGGTTTTACAATGCCACTTCTCCAAACCTACGCTTGTTCATCGGTGGCCACAGCTTAAAATGGGAGCAACATCACTTTCAGTAGCACGGGAGAATGTCTCACCCCAACCACCACCCCGCACAGGTTTCTCTCCCTGCATACCTTTGGAGGTGCTTTTTCAGCACCTCTTGTAAAAGCGGTCTTAGTCTGCAGAGAATTGGGATAGTATGGTGAGAACAATATGGTTCAGCAAGTTCTCTTGGTCTGAACTTTTTACTCATACATAATAGTTATTTTGTATGATGCTTATATCTGTTTATACCAAAGTGTTAGGGTTTGAGGCTAGGCAACTGGCATTCAAACTAATCCCTGAAATTCAGTAGAATGACTGTGTCAGGGTTCTGTGATAAGACCCTGCATTAGCAGATCCATACTGCATCATCACCCTCTCTGAAGCTGACTGGCTTCACCTGAATCAGGACTTTAATACAGTTGAGTCTGGAGTTCAGACATGCAGATAACCAGGAAGGATGCACAAAGGCTAGAGCTGACTGGGAGTCCAGGTAAGGGGTTCACCTCATTGCAGAGAGTATGGGAACCTCATCTTAAAGGAACTGGAAAAACTATAGAACCGAAACAAATATTCAACTCAAATATATTATCCCGCAAATTTGACTGCTTTGATCCAGATGTAACAGAGCGGATACAAGCTGCTATTCATTCTCATTCATTTAGAAATCCGTTTGGGATATTTTGGGCTTGATTATTCAGTTTCTTTGGTTATTTAGTTCAGTGAGTCATTTTTTTTACGGTATTTGGGTTACTTCATTTGGGCTATTGTGCATGGGCAATAATACTAGATAATATCAAAATGGAATCATCAAAATACTGAATTATCAAATATCCTAACCAAAAAACTCCAAGCCAAATAAATGAATAAGGAAGAAGCCAAATGTAATTAGCCACATAAACAGATATGCAAATATCTGTCCTGTATGCAGATATCATTCGAATGGTCAGGCCAATCCTAAGCCCCGCAGACACCTGTGAAGTACATATGCATGCAACTGGCACGCACCCCCATCATGGGGACTGTGGTGTATGTGCAAACCACGCAGAAACCACATGGAACTCATGCGGGTGTATGCGCACATGTGTATGCATGCATAAGCCACACATGTGGGGGTTCTGGGTTGTGCCCATTAAAAAGATTATTCAAGGATGTGAATAATATCCACAAATACAAAAGCTACTGTTCATTTCTTAGCTAAAAAGCCAGAACCCCAGGGGAGGGACTTGCTAGAGCTCTGGCTGAAAAGGAGACAGAAGTGTAAGCTATGCTGTTATTACTTTCCACACTGATTAATACATTTTCACCCAAGCAAAGGGTGACTTTTTTTTTTTTTTTTTGGCAATATAATAGGCATCTTTGAACTTGCAAAGACTTATCATAGAGTACACCATACTACGACCATCCACTTAGAATAGAAATGGGTATGGTGCAGTGTTTCTGGGGATAAAGGCAGATAGATAGATAGATAGATAGATAGATAGATAGATAGATGCAACTTCTATACTCTCATAAAATTTACCTCTTTATATAAAAAAGTTTGTTTACTTTTTTGCTTACCTCTTTATTAAATTAAACTGAAGCAATTACTTGACTTCAAAAATAAACTTTTGCACAGAGTCAGCATTTTGGTATAATCAGCTCATGGACTCCGTTGTTTTTCAATGTTGCATTATTTACCAGTGTTAATCATTGTCCCTTTTCACACAGACACTCAAGCATGGATAAAATGGGTGTTACATCTTATTATGCATGTTACAGGGCTGCAGGTGTGCTCTATGAGTGCCCTGCAACAGTTATAATAAAATGTAATACCCATTTTATCAGTGTTAAATTAAAGTGTCTGTAGCCCTTTTTACATGAACAGAGGTGTGTGGAGGAGATGGGTGTTTTGCTGCGGTGGGTGGAGGTCTGTGTATATCCCTTTCCACGGACACCCACCCACCTCCGGTTTTCCAGAGGGCTCTGTGGGTGGAGGTGGCTGGAGATGTGTGCGATGAGTGGCGGTGGGTGTTGTGCGGGAGCGTGCACTCAACCCAACCCATCCTGCTTGGTGTTCACAGACACACATCCCCCCACCCACAGCTGGCCGTATACATGGACACACACACCCCCTGAACACCCACCAGAACACTGAGCTGGGGGAGGGTCTGTGTAAAAATGGCCTGTGTGAAAAGGCATAAGAAAAAGAAGACGGCAGCATAGCATCAGCCACAATACGCTACAGAACAGAAATCACAACCATTGTGTATTTCAAATGGAACTTGTAGCAAGATTTCGTAGCTGAATTAGATATCTAACTTCTTATACACAGAGGGTCCAATTTAATAAAAATGCAGCCAGTATCTGCATTATTAAATCACATGCTGACGAAGCTATGAAAATGATACTGCCCATTGCTTCCATATGCACCCCACACATTTTTTGCTTATTAAGCGACCAAAGTAATGTTTGCTTAGCTCCATATGCAGAATAGACAGTATCCAACTGATGCCTCAGCCACTCCACAGCTATTAAATCAGTCTGTCAATTCAGCCCCTTCTGAATTTTCTTTTGAGAAAAGATGTCGCAAAATAAGCAGAGAAAAATAGAATAATGTTGACTGATCTCATGCAAAATGCTGTTAGCAAAAAGCGGTTGAAGGTAGAGTACTTGCAAGAAGACATAATTTATTGTTACAGATAGGAACAATGCATATACGTTTCAATATCCAGTGTCAAATTCATTCCTAAAGTTCTCATTTAAAAAAGCTCTCCATCTTATTCATGTAGGAATCAGCTGGAGATGTAGATAAGTGGCAAGGTTGTGTCAATCATATATTAATTTGATGGCAAGGCGTTTGTTTAAAAATGTTTGGAAATGTAACAGGATGTCCTGTTGTGCCTATGACAAAGAGTTTAAAATAAACTTTAAATATAATGGATGAAATCCAGCTTCCATTGAAGTCAAGCATTAAACTCCCATTGACTTCAATAAAAGCTGGATTGCACCATGTGTGTGTGTGTGTGTGTGTGTGGACATAGGGTGATGAGATGTTGGCCCACCGAGGTGCACTCTGGCCCACAACCCACCAGCACATATGTTTACATGCCACCAGATGTGGGCCTGCTTCTGTTGTGGAGAGGACAGGTGGCTGGTCTGGAAAGTATTCTTAGGAAAATCCCTGAGGCACATCCTGGGTTAAGAACCACTCACCTGGACCAACTCAAGACAACATGGGACCACGTGTGTATTTTCGGTCAGGGCAGGGGCCACCATAGCCGTGTGCCATGGCTGTTTGCCATGGCTACATGTCATAGCGGGGGGCAGGGCGATGGGAGAGGGGTGGAGGATGAATGTTCATTGCATTTCTCCCCCCCCCCCAAACCTCTTGGTTGTGCAGGTGGTGGGATGGATCTCCTGATGACAGGCATCCTGACGGCAGGCATGTTCGTTCTGTGCCAGAGGGTGGCAGCTGTGGTTTTCTGCCCAGACCAGCTGGGGAGCCACCTCACTGCCTGTATGTTTATTGTTACCCATATTCACAAGCTCAGTACAGACAGTGATGTCATGCAGTGGATTCTAGACTCTGGTTTCACTGTGGTCAGTGGCTTCAGTAGTTTCACTGTCCAGTGAAAAAAACAGTGAGTGGCATGTAAGAAATGCTGGCAGCTGATAATGGCCCATTATTCCAAACAGTTTGGGAGCCACTTATGCAGTGAAGGTAATTTAAGTAAATTATCCTGATTTTACTCACAGAGTTCAAATGCCAATCTTGAAATAAAATATGATAAGCACCCATGACTCAAGATTTTGTTTGATTATCCATGTTGGGAGACTATGTGCACACAGTACTTTAGTGGCAGTTGTGAAGGCATTATTTGTTCTTTGCCTGACACATGAACTGGGGTGAACCTGATGCCCCATATCTCATTTCATTTCATTTTCAATTTTAATTTATACCCCGCACGCTCTCAACCAAGGTCGACTCGAGGCGACTTACATCCATACACAAAAAATACAAATATCTAGGTTTTTTATCCCACACAGGGGAAAACCTAGAAACAACAATATAATATAAAAATATTTGGGTCAATCCGGCACAAGGGGACCCCACATCTTAGAAAGAAAGAAAGAAAACCCACCCCACCATTTCACAGTGACACATAATACATCATATTCAACCCAGTTCCTAACATTCTCAACCCTGCTCTCACCAGGGATCCCCTACAAACCACTTCCAGCTGTCCCCTGCTGCCACCAGGGGGCATCCTTCTTCTCAACCCCTCTCTCACCGGGAGAGAAGAAGACCCTCTCATCAATCTATACCAGTAGAGATTTACATTCCCTTATCCCACTGACAGCCCCTCCAGCCCCACCTCCTGGCCCAACCGAGCCATGCCCCTGACACATGCCTCCGGCACGGCCTCCAGCCGCCCCTGATGTTATGGGGAGCAGTCTGGAAGAACGCCTCCCCAAACCCCGCCACCACAAAGGTGGGAGGGGAGGGAGAGCTGTGCCATAGCCCCTGACTGGCCAGATTTCAGTGCCTTGCTCTCAATACCAGTCTCTCTCCTCTGGTGTCATCAGGAGGGGGGGAAGTTGTCAGTTCCTCGAGTCTCCCAGTTCCACCGCCTCTGGGAGCCACGACCGGCTGCCACCCTCTCTCTGTGTGGCTGCCCCGGATGTTATGCTGTGGGGAGCAGAGGAGTGAAAGGAGTCTGCTGCCTCCAAGATCTTCTGGTTCTGCCACAAAGTCTGAATAGAGTTCAAGTCCTAGTTCATGCAGGCTCTCCTGGGCTGGGCTGTTCCTTTTGGCACCTGACTGGATTGAGTCAGTTCCACCTACATGCTCTCCTTCTAAACATCTTTCTTCTTCCATGTCCTCTGTGATCACAGTTCAGAGCTCCCACTCTTCTCAGCCCCTCTAGGCTCTCAGCCCCACGGCTCCAATCTCTGGTTTTCAGGCAGGCAGGCAGGCTGAGAGATGCCGCTTCTGCTCCTCCAGATGTAGGGGACCAGGCTAGAGGTCCAGTCCCTGGGGATGAGGAGCCCAGGCCATGGCTCCTTCCCCTAGCTCCCCTATGCCCTATGGCAGGCAATTGCTGCTGCTGTGCTTCCAGGCCAGCATGGAGAGCATGGCAGATAGTCCACCTCCCCCCACCCTGAGAAAACAAGGTGGGCGGGCTTCTGTCAGACGTCCATCCATGCCTCTGGGCAGGCCAAGGTGCCAGACACACATGTGGCTGACCAGCCCCACCCCACCCTTTTCTGGCCTTCCCACTATCCTGCTCCCAGCGATGATGTGGCTGCACAGAAATGGAGGCAGCATCTGCTGCTCAAAACCCACTGAAGGACCTAACCGCATGGCCGTGCAAAAAGCGACTGGGCACACAATTGGCAGCACACTACTTCACATTGGACAACCTTACCCCACGTTTGGTAAGGGTTCTAGGCACTGCATACCTGGCATTTTTTCAATGACTCGGGGTGTAGCCACAAGCTCCCTACCCCACCACACTGCGGGGTGAATAACTGGCAGCTTCCAGGCAGACGAGGCTTCCAACCAGACGATGAGGCATCATGCAGTAAGACTGCCTGGTGGAGGATAAGGCTACCCAAACTAGGGATGGGCGAACACGGTTCAGAAGTTTGGAGTTTGGACCTAACTCGACCAGCTCGGTCAACCGAACCGAACTTCCGAACCAAACTCGATTTTTTAACTGAAACGAACCAAATTTCCAAACTCGGTTCTGTTTGCGCATCCCTATAGGATAATATTCCATTTAGCTCAATGGGGTTTGGATTTCTGAACACTGTTCATAAGTTCGGAGTTTGGACCGAACTCGAATAGTTCGGTCGACTGAACCGAACTTCTGAACCGAACTCAATTTTTGAACCGAACCAAACCAAACCAAATTTCCAAACTCGGTTCTGTTCTCCCATCCCTAGCCCAAACCACGGTAACATCTTGTGTGTCTGTACCCAGTGTTCAGCTTGGAGCCATAAAGGATACATTCACTCAGTGCTAGAGCTGCAACTGGGTACTCAAAGATTCTAGCACCCCCAACAAATCTGGGGTGTCCAAGTTGATCTGTCCCTGTTTGGGTACTATGGATGCCTGAATGAGACCCAACAGGCTGCTCAAATGCACCAGCATGTTAGGCGGGTCGGGTAGGGGAAAGATTAACCCAGCACCTAGCCCCCCCCTCCAAAGTCCCGACCATCCCAGTCCCCTCCAAGGTCTTGTACGGAAAATAGGGACCCTCAGGATCTTAGGTGGGCTTTCTCCTTTATTGAGGAGCAACCCGGATCATCACTGGGAATGAGACTTGGTAGCCCCAGAAGGGGAAGGGGAGAAGGGATGGGGGGAATCCCCCCCACACGTACGTTTTTGATTTCTCTCAGTCCTAGGAATCCCAGATTCACCTCGTGGATGCTACGGAGTTGTGGGTGGGAGGTCCGGGGTGGCTGGGTCACCGTGGGGGAAGGGCAAGAGGGGGAATAGGGGAGGAACACACACACCTGAGGGGGAGTTCACGCACTCAAGGGTGTAGGACCACTGGGAAGTGTAGGGGGGAAGACACGTCCAACCTGGCACACACACTCAATCCATGCCTCTCTCAACTCACACCCTCACACACACTAGGATCCACACACACCCACTCTCCACACACGGCTCACTACTGCTGCTGCTACCACACATGACAGGGGCCAGTTTCTCACTACGGATTACTGGAGGGGAAGGAAGGCCCCGTAGGTTGTTTTATCCTTTCCTGTTTCTCCTTCCCAGGTGCTCCCACTTCCTGGGTTGGAGGCCACACCCCATGAACGAGCCTCCCACAAGCTCCGCTGGGCCCCACCCCTGCAGCCACGCACTGTGTTGCCGCTGGGTCCCTGGTTGCTCAGCAACCTGAGAAATGTGCCGTGTGGCTGGCTCAGGGACATCCGCTTCAGAACTCCGGCAACTGAGCCGCTTGTGGTGCCCACTTGCGGGTTGGGGCGCACAAACCCCCCCAGTGCCACCCATGGAGGGCTCTAACACAGCTGGCCTTTGAAAGTGACAGGTCCCAACCAACTGTTGCAGAGCCCAGCTCCACAGAGGTCCAGCTGGGACATGTAGGTCTCAAAGGCCACTTTCCCCCTCCAGCACCTCTCACATGAGAGTTGCTGGTGGATGGGGAGTGCTGGACAGCCTTTCAAAGTGGCCTTTAAGGTTCTGTGGGGGGAATCATGAGCCGACCTTTGAAAGTGACAGACCCCAGCTGGGATTCTTGTGGAGTCAGTCCCTACAGTGCTCTTGGTCAGCCCTTGTCAGTTTCAAAAGTGGCTTCCCAGTCACAGTTTCTATCAGAGTGCTGTTGGGGGGAGGAGGGGGAGTAGAGGGGATTACCGGTCCACCTTTGAAACTGACACATCCCAGCTGGAGCACTGTGGAGATGGGCTCTGCAGCACTCCCGTCGGGGGCTTTTTGAACCACCTAGTTCTCAGGTATCCCATTGGGTGCCTGATGGGTTGACCTAAAACGAAGGCATTACAGATAGGTGCTTATTTTAGTACCCGATGCATCTCTACTGAGGACATTTTCTCAGGAGGTAAGTGTTAACTAACTACGGGTGTGCAATTCGTTTTTGTTATTATAATAATGAAAAAAGTTCTTTTTTGTTATGTAATAACAGAAATGAAAAATAAAAAAAGGAAAACAAAAATGAAAATGAATTTTTGTTTTTTAAATAATGGAAAAAACGGATAAATGTATTTCCAGCTATAACTTTTCATTTCTAATTCAATTCTGATGAAACTTAGTGAGATTGTACAATAAAGAAACCTATGTGTACCAAAGTTTGAAAGAATTAGATAAAGGGAACCAATTTTAGAAGGAATTGATTGTTGTGATTTTAAGAAAAGCTCCATATACATTCCTGGCTACAACTTCTTTATCTTCTGTCCAATTTTCATAAAACCTGGGAAGATCTCTCTCCATGACATTAACAGCTCTGCCAAATTTCAGAAAGATTTTATAAAGGGGTCTGATGTTATAAGCCATTAACATGAAAATGCATTCCTGCCTGTAACATTCTAATATTCCATCCTGTTTACAAGACATTTGGCAAGAATGTATAAAACACCTTCTTTGCCATCTCTGTCAAAACACAGGACAATTTGATGAAGGGACCCAATTTTATAAGCAATTGAAGTTGTCCCCTTGAAGATGATTATTCAGATAAATAGCACCACCTGCAATGCGACTCAGAGGCAGGCATCTGGCATGGCCGGGGGAGAGAGGCTGTAGGAGGGAGGATGCGGAGCAACCCAGCAAACTGACAGATACATTCACAGGCCAGTTACTGCATGCTTCAAGTTTTACACGACCAATTGGTGGTGGCTTCTAGGTGGGCATAGGGGGCAGCCCTGAGGAGGACATAGAATGGACATAACTAGGACATTAGGGATAGCATCCCAGCAATCAGGACCCATAGTTTACACATACAGGCTGGTCAGTTTATCATCACAATCATATTCTGCTGCACTGTGACAGAGGACATAATAGAATCTCTATTTGCTCTTTCCTAAACAGATGATTCCGAATTCCCATTCAGAAGCATCTGTTCTGACTTCCCAGTAAAAAGTGGGGTAGAGAGAAGTTGAGATGGTCACATAACAGAATGAGGATATTTGGTTGACATTTCTGCTGGCCAATTGGTATCACAAACAGATCTTATACCACAGTGACACATAAGAGAATTAGGGATGGGTGAACAGATCACGGTTCGGGTTCGGCCATTCGGTTCAGTCTGGTTCGGTTTGCCCGTTCAGTTCAGCTGTTCGGTTTGTTCACCACGTTCAGGTTCGGCTGTTCGGTTCAGTCCTGTTCGCTTCGGGCGTTCGGAAAAAGGGCCTCTGTGTGAGGAATGATGGCCCCAGACCCATAATGGTGGGTACTGGGGCTAGAGTGGCAGCTTCTAGATGCATATTGGCCACAGTCCTCCCTGCCTGTAACTTGGACCCAGAAGCCTGATGGTGGGTCATTGACTGTTTCTTGATGCGGTGGAATGACACACCTCTGTGCGAGGAATGATGGCCCCAGACCCATAACGGTGGGTCCTGAGGCTGGAGTGGCAACTTCTAGATACATATTGGCCACAGCCCTCCCTGCCTGCAACTTGGTCCCAGAACCTTCATGGTGGGTCCTGGGGCTGGAGTGGCTGTTTCTTGATGTGGTGGAATGGCACGTCTCTGTGCTAGGAATGATGGCCCCAGACCCATGATGGTGGGTCCTTGGACTAGAAGAGTGGCAGCTTGTAGATATTGGTCACAGCCCTGCCGGCCTCTAAATTGGACCCAGAATCCTGATGGTGAGTCCTGGGTCTGGAGTGACTGTTTCATGATACAGTGGAATGACACTCCTCTGTGCGAGGAATGATGGCCCCAGACCCATGACTTTGGGTCCTGGGGCTAGAGTGGCAGCTTCTAGGTATTTTCCACAGCCCTCCCTTCCTGTAACTTTTCCCCAGAACCCTGATGGTGGGTCCTGAGGCTGGAGTGGCTGTTTCTTGGTGCGATGGAATGACACGCCTCTGTGCGAGAAAGTATGACCCCAGACCCGTGATGGTGGGTCCTGGGGCTAGAGTGGCAGCTTCTAGATACATATTGACCACAGCCCTCCCTGCCAGTAACTTGGCCCCAGAACCCTGATGGTGGGTCCTGTGGCTTGAGTGGCTGTTTCTTGATGCTGTGGAATGACATCATCTCCGTGCAAGGAATGATGGGCCCAGACCCATGATGGCGGGTCCTAGGGCTAGAGTGGCTGCTTCTAGGTATTAGCCACAACCTTCCCTGCCAGTAACATGGCCCCAGAACCCTGATGGTGGGTCCTGTGGCTGGAGTGGCTGTTTCTTGATGCGGTGGAAAGACATCGTCTCGTTGCGAAGAATGATGATCCCAGACCCATAACGGTAGATCCTGGGGTTGAAATGGCAACTTCAGGATATTGACCGCAGCTCTCCCTGCCTGTAACTTTGCCTCAGAACCCTGGAGGTGGGTACTGGAGCTGGAGTGGATGTTTCTTGATACTTTGGAAAATCAGCTCTCTGTGCAAGGAACAATGGCCCCAGACCCATGACGGTGGGACCTTGACTAGAGTGGCAGCTTCTAGGTATTGGTCACAGCCCTCCCTTCCTGTAACTTTGCCCCAGAACCCTGATGGTGGGTCCTGGGGCTGAAGTGGTTGTTTCTTGATCCTGTGGAATGACATCATCTCCGTGTGAGGAATGATGGGCCCAGACCCATGATGGTGGGTCCTGGGGCTAGAGTGGCCACTTCTAGGTATTAGCCACAAACTTCCCTGTCAGTAACGTGGCCCCAGAACCCTGACAGTGCATCCTGGGGCTGGAGTGGCTGTTTTTTGATGCGGTGGAAAGACATCACCTCCGTGCAAAGAATGGTGGCCCCAGATCCATAACAGTGGATCCTCGGGCTGAAGTGGAAACTTCAGGATATTGGTCACAGCCCTCCCTTCCTGTAACTTTGCCCCAGAACCCTGATGGTGGGTACTGGAGCTGGAGTGGCTGTTTCTTGATGCTGTGGAATGATGGCCCCAGACCCATGACAGTGGGACCTGGGCTAGAGTGGCAGCTTCTAGGTATTGACCACAGCCCTCCTTTCCTGTAACTTTGCCCCAGAACCCTGATGGTGGGTCCTGGGGCTGGAGTGGCTGTTTCTTGATGCGATGGAATGACATCGTCCCTCTGCGAGGAATGGTGGCCCCAGACCCATGATGGTGGGTCCTGGGGCTAGAGTGGCAGCTTCTAGGTATTGGCCAAAGCCCTCCCTGCCAGTAACGTGGCCCCAGAACCCTTACCACCATAAGGGTCCTGGTCCTGGGGCTGGAGTGACTGTTTCTTGATGCTTTGGAAAATCAGCTTTTCAAATACCTAGAGTGGCAACTTAAAGATATTGGCCACAGCCCTCCCTGCCTTTAAATTGGCCCCAGAACCCTGTTGGCTACAGCCCTCACTGTCTGTATCATTGCCCCAAAACCCTGATGGTGGGTCCGGGGTCTGGAGTGGCTTTTTCTTGATGCGGTGGAATGACATCGCCTCCGTTCGAGGAATGATGGCCCCAGACCCATAATGCTGGGTCCTGGGGCTAGAAGAGTGGCAGCTTGTAGGTATTGGTGATGGTCCTCCCTGCCTGTAACTTGGCCCCAGAACCCTGACTGTGGTTCCTGGGGCTGGAGTGGCTGTTTTTTGATGCAGTTGAACAAAGGCTCTCTGTGAGTGGAATGATGGGCCCCAGAACCCATGACACAGACAGCATGGGAGGCATTAGCAGCAGCATCAGACATTGGATTGCCGGGGTGCAGAACCCATGCCACAGACAACAGAGGCAGCATTGGCAGGAGACACTGGATTTCCCAGAGGCAGCATTGGCAGCTGGTGCAGACATTGGATTGCCTGGGCACAGGACCCGTGGCAGGGACAGCAGAGGCAGCATTGGCAGTAGCGGCAGCAGACATTGGGTTGCCCGGGCACAGAACCCGTGGAACAACAGAGACAGAAGCAGTAGGATTTGCCTGTACACATCACCCATGAAGCCAGGATGGTTGGATTTGCCAGGGAATAGCTCCCATACAGCAGCAGATGGCAGTAGCAGGATTGTGTGGGCACATTTGTATTGGCCAAGGCAGAGCACCCATGGCCCAACAGACAACAGCGGCAGGATTACCAGACCAGTGGTGCACATCACCCAGGGTTATTGTTCCTCTGAAAATTTGGCTATAAATTACACCAAAACAAAGGTTATGATTATAAGGCGGGGGTTATCCAGGAAGCAACATCGTTGGTTCATTGGAGGGAATCCCATTGACCAGGTTTCAGATTTTAAATATCTGGGGGTTATATTAACGTCTTCTTTGAGCTGGATCTTCAATTTCAAGGCTGTTATTAACGCCACTAGGCAATCTTCTACTGCCATACTCAAATTTTATCATAGAGATGGGGGGAAATTGGTTCTTCCGGCATTATGTTTGTATACCTCAAAGGTGATCTGCCAGATCCATTATGCCTACCCAGTGTGGGGTTTGGGGTTCCTGGGGAAACTTGAGATTATGCAAAATGGGTTTTGGCGTTCAATACTGGGCTTAGCCTTGGGTACCCCACAGGTACTTCCACGTTATGAACTGGGGTGTCCCACACTTAGATCACGCACATTGCTGAATTTGATTAGATTTTGGTTGAAAAATATGGTTTTCCCAACACAAGAAAATTCTTTGTTTATGATGGCCCTTTCCAGCGGCCTATTTCAGACTGGGAATTACTAGTGAAGAATGAGGTCTAGAAGTTGGGATTTTCCTTGGACTCCCTGAAACCCTGTGGACTGAAGGGAGCAACAGCCTTGATTAAGCAAAGGATTGCTGACCAGGATCTACAATGTGAATTCTCCCTTCTAGAGTCTCAACAGGTAGCCCCCTTATATTCTAAGCTATCTAGGCCCTGTTGGGGGATCAAAGCTACCTTGACTCCTGGTTACATCCTAGTCGAAGAATGGCTTTCACAAAATTTTGCTGTAATATTTTTCCATCAGCTGTTTTGGAGGGTCCTCACAGAGGCATACCATGAGAGGAAAGGGTCTGCCCATTATGCAATCCTGGGATGGCTGAATCCTGTACCCATGTGGTGTTGGAATCCCCTGCCTATGCTTCCCCTAGGAACAGATATTTGACCCCTCTATTGAGGAACGTTTCTTTAGCTTCCTCTCCCATGTTATTCCTGAAATTGTTTGAGCCTTCTGATTCTATTGGGTCTAGGAATGTGGCAGCTTTTTGTGAAATGGCGTTACGTAGCTGGAGGAATTTTATAGATAATGGCTAACTTAGTGAGATACGTATATGCTTTTATGTTTTTAAGGAATCTGATTTTGTATTTTGTTGTAATATTGTACTTACTGCTTTAGCTCTATAAGAATAGATGGGAATGTTTTAAAATCTACGTTGTAAAAAATTGTAATAGCCTTATGGCTGCACAATAAATTTAACCTAACCTAACCTTACTAACCTTACAGTTTGTTTCCCAGTGCCACCCTGCATCATGAGGTCAGTCAGATAAGGCAGCCGAGGCCATCTAGTATGAGAGAGAGAGAGTGAGAGAGAGAGATAGAGGCAGGGCAGGTGCCAAGCATTGGGAGGGAGGGACAACAACTCAGCAGCACAGGAGCAGTAGCCCTAGCCCAGATTGAGGAGGAGGAGGAGTAGCCCCGTTCAGAGTACCCCTGGCTTGGGATGGCATGTGCCACTGCATCATCACTCCTTGTCCAGGGGCAGCTCGGGGAATCCCAGCAGTGGAAGGTTCACCTTCAAGAACAGCAACTGCTCCACCAACTTCACCCCCAGTCTCAGGCGGTGTGGGGAGCAAATGTCCCTCACCACAGAGAACACCCTGTTGCTGGGGACACTGGTTGGTGGGTAGGACAGGATACCCTTGGCCACTTTGGACAGGGCCGGCCACACATTGTCTTGCCGGCCCAGTAGGCCAAGGGATCGCTGCTGGGATCAATGCATGGCTACTCCTCCAGGTAGGTCTCCACTGCTGCTGAGGCGCCATCATACTCCCTCTGGTAACTCTGGGTGGGCACCACCTGCCCCACTGCCCTCAGCCATGCTACTTGCCATTTTGTGCTGGGACCCATGCTCCCCATAGTGGCCTGCATACAGGAGGAGCTGCTGGCACTACTAGGGGTCCTGCTGCTGAGGCTCATCCTGCTGCTAGTGCATCTGCTACCACTAGGGCTGGGGGCAGGTATAGACCCAGATGGCTGGAAGGGGTCGCTGCTCCCACTCCCACCATCCCCAGGGACATCCTGCTGCATGGCCCATTCTGCCAGGAATGGTCTCAGGACAAAGAACGTGTGAATGAGGATCTCCCATTCCTCCCTGTTGTACCCTGGAGGTACCTCAATTTCTTTCTCCAGTTCCACCTGATATAGGGAGGCTTTCTGCTCAAGAATCCACTCGAGCATCAGGAAGGTGGAATTCCACCTGGTGGAGACATGCTGGATGAGCATGTGCACCGGGGATCCTTGCTGGGCTTGCTTCTCATGGAGGAGCTTGCTGCCCTTCACTCTGCAGTTGAAGAACCCCACCAGTTTCCTCTCCCGTTTGACCAGGGTGCCTGACCCAATCCCCTTCTCCCCCAAGCCCAGAGCATTCTTCATCACAAGATTGAGGATGTGTGCGGTGCAAGGGATGCTTGCGAAGCCACTGTCACAGACTGCCTTAATGATATTGTCCGCATTGTCCATCCCCACACACCCCTTGGTGAAGGCCACACCTGGCATGTCCCACTCCCTCAACATGGTGGCCAGGGCTTCCATGAGGTTCCTTGAGGTGTGGGAGATGTTAATGACTTTTGCCTGAAGCAGGGCCCACCTATACTCTGCTTCAGGACCCCTCCTACCACTGCCAAGCACTGCCTCTGGGTCCTGCCACCAGTGTACAGTCACTGCCAGGTAGGCATGCTGGGTGTTTCTGGCGGACCACATGTCAGTGGTGAAGCTAACCGTGGCCCCCAAGCCCCTTCCAGCTGCTCTCTCACCCGCTCCTTCAAAGACCTGTACAGCTGTGGCACCACAGTCCGACTCAGGGTGGAGTGGGAAGGCAGCTTAAAGTTTGGGGCCAGGAACCCAATTAGCCACTGGAAGCCCTTGTCCTCCACAATTGACAAGGGCTGGCCATCCAGGGATATCATTTCTGCCAACAGGCGCTTCTTTCTCTTGGAAGCCAGTGCCACGGTGGCCTGCCAATGGCCGTGACAGATTCCACCACCCCAGCTCCTCCATGGTGGACTGACAGCACTGCTGGTGAGGCTCCTGGTGCTAGAGGCATCCGCAGTTGGTGCAGGACGCTGGCCCACTGAAGAAGTCAGGCGACTGGACGGTGCAGTCTGGAACCCACTGGCATCCACTTCTCCTGCCTTCCCACTGAGCAGCAGAGTACTGTGGCATGACTTCAGGTGCCTCTCCATTGCAGTTGTCTCAAGGTTGGCGAGCACCTGCCCACGTTTCAACCACCTTATTGCACAATGTGCACTGCACCTCTCTGGAATCATCTGCCTGCACCTCCTTAAAATGATCCCAGACTGAGGGTTTTTTTTCCCCTCCTGCCTTCTTGCCCTCCCCGGCTGACGCACTGATGCCAGCACTGCTGGGAGGGGGAGAACTTGGTGGCTCTGGTGACACACCTCTGGGAGGAGGCTCAGTCATGACCTCAGCTCCAGACATCTCCTCTGCGGCACTAGTGTCTGCCTCTGACTCACTGTCCGCAATCATGGTGATGTCCCATAAAGGGGAGTACTGGGATCCTGAGGCTAGACTGCCCGTGCCCTCCATGCTGCTGGCTCTCTCCCTGTGCCCCCCTCTGTAGCTGCTAGTGCTGCTACTGCTGCTGTTACTCCTCTCCCTACTGGCATTACCCAGGGATCAGGTCCTGCTTTGAGCAGCTGGGGTGGGATCTGCCACCTCTGGACTGCTGGGGATTGCCTCAACAGTGGGGGACATTGGTGACCCTGGAGAAACATCAGAAGCAGCACCAGCACCTGCTCCAGCACCACCAGCAGCAGAGACAGATGCAGCCTCAAGTCCTGAAGGCCTTCTAGTGCCCTTCGTGGCAGTGGAGGAGGGTACTACCAGGAAGCGCCGCTGAGCCGCTGAAACCTGTTGCCCTAAAGCAGGCCTGCTGAGTTTGGGGGGTAGTGGTGTACTCTGCCTCTGGCTACTGCTGCTTTCTGCTGCCACTCCCCTGGCACGGTCCCTACTGCCTCTGGCATGTGCCCCATTGCCTCCCCTATGGGCAGCAGCCCGGCCTTTCCTTCCCTTCACCATTTCTCCCTCCAAAATAACGTTTTTATATATTTATTATATTTTTATCAAATATTATATATATATATATATATATATATATATATATATATATATATATATATATATATATATATACATACA
>QEPC01007956.1:121055-153262 GCA_003113815.1 Sphenodon punctatus
CCGCCTGAGACTGGGGGCCAAGTTGGTGAAGCAGTTGCTGTTCTTGAAGGTGAACCTTCCACTGCTGGGATTCCCCGAGCTTCCCCATGACAAGGAGTGATGGTGCAGTGGTACATGCCATCCCAAGCCAGCGGCTGTCTTGGGATGGAGCTCCTCCTCCTCAATCAGAGCTAGGGCTACTGCTCCTGTGCTTCTGAGGTACTGTTCCTCCCTCCCAAACCCTGGCACCCGCCCTGCCTCTCTCTCTCTCTCTCTCTCTCTCTCTCTCTCTCTCTCATACTAGATGGCCTCGGCCACCTTATCTGACTGACCTCATGACGCAGGGTGGCATTGCCTCAGTCTGCCCGCCTCTCATGCCATGATGCCGCGCATCCACCCAGGTGACCTAGATCAAGGCCTACCTCACTCTGTCTGCCTCTCATGACACAGTGCCTGTCTGCCTACCCTGGCAACCTTGGGTGATGTGCCCCACTGGTAAGGTAATCCCACCGCTGTTGTCTGCTGGTCCCTGGGTGCTCTGCCTTGACCAGTCCAAATGTGCCCACACAATCCTTCTGTTGCCATCTGCTGCTGTATGGGATCTATTCACTGGCAAATCCAACCATCCTGGCTCCATGCATGCTGTGTACAGGCAAATACTCCTGCTGCTGTCTCTGCTGTCCCACAGTTTCTGTGCCCGGGCAACCCAATGTCTGCTGCTGCTACTGCCAATACTGCCTCTGCTGTCCCTAACACGGGTCCTGTGCTCGGGCAATCCAATGTCTGCACCAGCTGCCAATGCTGCCTCTGGGAAATCCAATGTCTCCTGCCAATGCTGCCTCTGAAGTCTGTACCATGGGTTCTGTGCCCCAGCCATACAATGTCTGCTTCTGCTGCCAATACCACCCACGCTGTCTGTGCCACAGGTTCTGGGGCCTGTCATTCCACTCACAGAGAGTGATCATTCAACTGCATCAAGAAACAGCCACTTCAGCCACAGGACCCACCGCCGTAAGGGTTCTGGGGCCAAGTTACAGGAAGGGAGGGCTGTGGCCAGTATCTACAAGCTGCCACTCTTCTAGCCCAAGGACTCACCGTCATGGGTCTGGGGACATCATTCCTCGCAGAGAGGTGATGTCTTTCAACCGCATCAAGAAACAGCCACTCCAGCCTCAGGACCTGCCATCAGGGTTCCGGGTCAAGTTTCAGGCAGGTAGGGCTGTGGCCAATATCTACAGGCTGAGACGCTTCTACCCCCAGGACCCATCATCATAGGTCTGGGGCCATCATTCCTCGTAAGAAGGCGATGTCTCTCCACCGCATCAAGGAACAGCCACTCCAGCCCCAGGACCCACTGCCAGGGTTCTGGGGCCAAGTTACAGGCAGGGAGGGCTGTGGTCAATACCTAGAGACTGCACTCCAGCCCCAGGACCCACTGTCATGGGTCTGGGGCCATCATTCCTCAGACGGAGGTAATGTCATTCCACCTCATCAAGAAACAGCCACTCCAGCCCCAGGACCTGCCATCAGGGTTCTGGGGCCAAGTTACAGGCAGGTAGAGCTGTGGACAATACCTAGAAGCTGCCACCTTAGCCCCAGGACCATCATGGGCCTGGGGTCATCATTCCTCGCACAGAGAGCCTTCATTCCACACCATCAAGAAACAGTCACTCCAGCCCCAGGACCCGCCGTCAGGTTTCTGTGGCCAAATTACCAGCAAGGAGGGCTGTGGCCAATATCTAGAACCTGCCACTCCAGCCCCAGGACCCACCCTCATGGTTCTTGTGCCCTGTCATTCCACTCATGGGGCACTGTCATTCCACCTTTTCTTTACGCAACCAGATGTTCATGGAGAGCGAGAGAGAGAGAGAGAGAGAGAGAGAGAGAGAGGGAGGGAGAGAGAGAGAGAGAGAGAGAGAGAGAGAGGGAGAGAGAGAGAGAGAGAGAGAGATAATGTCTCCCTACTGCTAGAAGAAGAGACAGACACGATCCCACCCATGCTGTCACCTACACTATATGGCCAGAGAGAGAGAGAGAGAGAGAGAGAGAGAGAGGTTCTCACCTAGAATGAGAGGGATGGGGGTTGGAGGGGTAGAGGTAGGTGTGTCCCTCTCCAGCTACCCTGGATGCCACCTGCCAGAACCAGGAAGAACTCTCATCTGTGCTCATGTGCCCAATGCCCATTGCCCACATCCAGCACGCAGCAAACTTACCATAATGAGATGGAATATAACACTACATATTATATGTGCCTGCCTGCCTGCCTGTGTGCTTTCCTGTATCTGCTGCTACCACCTATTGCATGATTGAATGAAGTTTGCCCGATAGGCTTTAGGCTGTCATTCCACTATCCTTGAATCAGTCATGCCCGCCCGTCCCAGGAACCATCAACTAGATTCTGGGACCATCATTCCAGTCACTGGGGGACGCATTCCATTTCACTGCATCCAGAAGCCCAGTGCCCGCACGCCAGTCTGCCCCACCCCCCAACAGGCTACAGCCTACTCCTCTGCACCCACCCGTGGATGGCCACTGAACCTACTTGAAATAAAATCCCCTCTGACCACCAGCTCCTGCCGCCTGCTGCCTGGCCTGCTGCCAAGGACCCTGTCTCTCTTTCTCTCTGTCACACCCACCCACACAAACACAAGCCCTGCACCTCCTGGGAGGCTGTCTTCAAGTTGAGACCCTGCTGCTGGCACAGCAAATTTTTGGGTTAATAACTATGCTACATGGGGTGGCAGGTGCTGCTGGAAGGGATCAACAAGCTGTATGGGATTCTGCCAGCTGCCAGCCAGAACTTTCAGCACATAGGGATACAATATTGGACAGGTCAAACAAACCTCGTAACAAGAAATACAACAACTTTTATTAAAACTATTTAAATAACAACAAGAAGAACAAAGCAACATCAACATTCTGAAACCAAAAGAAAATATTCAAAGGAAACATAATTTAAACTATGAGTCTTTGGGCCTTTCTTGGGGGAAAGGCAACAGCCAGTGGGGCGCAGCACAGGGCTGAGGGCCAGCCACCCATGACTCTGCCAGCTCATAGCTGTGGGAGACGGCAAACTCCACAGCCCCTTCCATGTCCTGATGCCACCTGGAGAGCACCTGGTGGTACATTTCCAGGTGTTCCATCTCAACGGGGACATACGGGCCGTACGCCTCCACCTTCTTCCACCTCTCCACCTGGACCACCTGGAACTGCTCCACCAGGCTGTTCTCCATGGTGACTGCTGTCTCCTTCAGGCTGGCCATGAAGTCCCAGGTGGGCCTCTCCACCTCGGCCCAAAAGGCCTTGGCCTCAGCATTCTCCCGGGGCCCGGGGGTCTCCACGTCAGGGCTGGAGGGGGAGGGGGAAGGGCTTACATTCCATTTCTTGCGGGTTGCCTTCCCCCCTTCTTCTGGTGCTGTTGCTCGGGTTCCACAGTCACACCAGAATCCTCCTGCTGCCTTACCGTCTGGCCGTGGCGATTTTCAATGTGGGTGATTAGTCCCGACATGGTCCCCTCTTTGCCGCAGATCTAAAGAGCATAAAAAGATAGGAACATGAGAAGTGCCATACTGCATAAGACCAATGGTCTGTGTAAAGCCCTACCTGCATTCTGTCTCCACAAGTGGGTGGTCTGGGTGGCCAATCTCTCTCTTCAGGGGACTTCCATTTCTAACAGGTCATAGGGCAATCCATTCCCTGTTGTTCCAGCCCCCATTCCTTAACTTGTCAATAGTGATTCAGTCACCTTTGTCATAAAACCTCCAGACATCAGAGCGTTTTGTCTGCTGACTGTCTGTGGGTGGCACTGGTGAGTCCGACCTCTGCCTGGGTGTCCTGTTAGGTGGGGCACCAGCGCCGGCATCCGATTCGTCTCTGAAACAGGAACACATAAACAACACCTAAGTAATATTATGCTTTTATGATGATGCCTCTAGTCCTCCCTCCTTGGGGTGCTAGGGATGACAAAGGGAGATGGTGACCCTGACTGGAACGTGCCAATCCTGCACTCCCTGGGGTGCTGCTAGGAAGGGACGGCATTGGAGAGCCCCTGACTGCCATGTGCCAATCCTGACCTCCCTGGGGTGCTTCTAGGGAGCGATGGCAATGGATAGACCCTGGCTGGCACGTGCCAATTCTGCCCTCTTTGGGGTGCTGCCTGCTAGGGAGGGATGGCAATGGAGATACCCTGGCTGGCATGTACAAATCCTGCCCTTATTTGGTGATGCTAGGTAGGGATGGCAACTGGAGAGTGGGGATGACTGATAGGCACATGTTTGGGTGAGGGTGCTGCTCGTGCTCGTGCTCGTGCTCGTGCTCGTGCTTGTGCTCGTGCTCGTGCCTGACTGCTGGAAGAGCCTCCCACACTACAGTACCCTCTCTGTGGCAGACATCCGCAGCTACCCACTGATGCCCACTGTTTGTGCATGAATGATGTCCACTACCCACGCACCCCCACGCATGCCAGTGAGCTCGCTCTAATGGATAGAGACTTAAGTTTCTTGTCCTCAAAGTAAAAAAAAAGTTTACAAACCTGGCAGCAGTGGCAGCAGCACCTCTTGTGCCTGCCAGCTCTGGCTCCTCCTCCACCACCGAAGGTCCAGCAGCGGCCGGAAGAACCTCTTCCTCCATCACCAGCTCTGCAGCCTTGGCCTTCCCCCAGGCCTGACGTTTAATGGTGGTGGAACTGGTCACCTTCGTCTCCATTTTTTTTAAAGCACACACCCAACACAACCAACACAACACGCACAGCACCCACCAACATTCACCAACCAGCCAAACCAAAACCAACACACACCACACAGCCAAAAACACATGAATAAAAAATGAACACGCAGCCAGCCACAACACATGCTGTCACCCACACAAGCTCCGCACGCACTCAAATTTCCTGTTTCTGGGGTGATCACGGGCTCTTGCAATACTTTTTCTGAATGCTCGAACTGAACCGAACCGAACACGACTGAACCGAACTGAACGGCCAAATCTGAACATGGTGACCAAACCAAATGGTCGAACTGTATGGGCGAACCGAACTCGACCAAATGACTGATCCCAAAGCGCGATCTGTTCACCCATCCCTAGGCGTCATCTTTCTGACTTCCCATGCTTAGGACTAAATTCTTGAAAGTTCTAACTCCAGTGGTCACCTAATTCTGAGGGTGGGGGGGAAGGGTCCTGAGTATGACAATAGAATTCAATGAAGGGTTTGGGATGATGCGCCAGGTGTCTTTAGGATGATAGGGTGAGTCAATATGGAAATCTTGTCAGGATGTTGTGGGGACAACAAATCTTGCAGGGGATAAGGGGCTCTCGTATAGGGGAACAGGGAAGACTAGATCCATCCAGGTGTACAAGGACGGGCCCACCATTGTGCTTATTTTGCCAATCTGGAGTTCCAACCTAGGGCCTTTGTTTGAAACTGGGGAGTGGCCTCTCCTTCCTGTGCTCTTGTGATTACTGGAGGAGGCTCTCCCCTTATCTAATTCCTGCTCTTTTCAGGTTTCATGTTTCACCCAAGGGACCTTTCAGTTTCAAGGGTTCACCTGGCTCTCAAATTCCTCTCTGGCCCTTGTCTCTTGGGCACCGCAGAATCTGTATCCCTTATGGGGTGATGTTTCACCTCAGGGACCGCCTTGCCCTCCGCGCCCTGGAGTGGCTCCTTTGGTCTGCCGGGGGTGCCTACTTGGAGGTCCCCCGCATTAAGCAGGGGGCCACAATGGAGAGGGCATTCTCGGTGGCCGGGCCGCGTCTCTGGAACTCCCTGTCAGAGGAGGCCCGCCTGGCTCCAAGCCTATTAGCATTTCGTCGGAAATGCAAGACTTGGTTTTTTTCCCAGGCCTTTGGGGAGGGGGGTGGGTAGTTGAGTTTTATTCCCTTATCCCAAGCAATTTATATCCCAGGCCCTGTTTATATGTCATTTTAATGTTTATATGGTATTTTAAGTGTTTGGATTGTTTTAAATTGTATTTTATTGTTGGAAGCCACCCCGAGCTGTGTTCAGGAGGGGAGGGGTAAAAATTTAATAAATAAATAAATTAATTAAATAAATAAATAAACGTTCTCAGGGGAAAAGATTGTTACCTAACACTACAGACAATAAAAATAAATATTGCATGAGTTATTTAGCCTTGCCTGGCAATGGAAGAATCTTTCAGAGCTAACAAGGAAGGGATTCCAGGTAGCAGGAATCATCCCAACTTATGGCTTCAGGCTGAGAGGTCTAGGTCTTGCAAAAGTTGTACAAAATATAATAGGAAATCACAGCCCTTGTCAAGGTATTTGAACAATTTTATAAAACCAAACATAGAATAGAGCCATTCTGTACAATTCTGTAAAATCTTTTAAACATAATTTTACACAAAAGACATCATTTTCCATTTTTAGGCTTTTAAAGTAATTTCCAGAAAAACCCTATTTAATTTTACATTAGAACTGAAATAAATATGGCATTCTGTATTCACAAAAACACATTCATTCCTGCAACAGAATATTTGAATCTGTCTTGGTTGCTGTTGCAAAATTACCTTTAGAATGTCAGTCACTTTATCATTCATGCTTTGCCTACTTGAGTGACTTCATTCTTCATTATTTGGTGTTTCCATGACTTTCTGCTGCATTACATCACTCAAATGCACCAAGGACATCTACTATAAAAAAATTTTTTAAAAAAGAAACCAAATGTTACTGCCAAAGGCACAAAGCACAACATAACAAAATTTCAACATAAACACAGCACTGAATCCAATATACAAACATATTGAAATGTCCAAAATGTTGAAACAAAAAGCACAAAACAAAGATTTGAACATGCAAAGATGGAAGCAAATGATGCTTCATATTTCCTCCACCAATATAGATTTGAACATACCAAATTTGTCAACTTAGGAACTTGTAATTAATATTAATTTCAGCTATATTTTACATAAAATGTAAAATGTTTCAAAATGTTTTCAGTCTACAAAGCAACCAGTTTAAGTATTCCTTGATAAAAGCAACCAGGAATAATGATCCTTGCTATCCAAACTTATAATATAATGCACATAAAACATCATAATACCCGCAAATTAGGGTACTGTGCTGGCTACCTGGCAGACTAGCCAAGTGCCAATCATGTAAGGCTCTGGGCTAAATTGGGTACTACTTCAATTGACAGGCGGTTGCTTTTCTTACTGACTCAGATTCATACAGGGAATCTAATCCGGATACGGCCAGCATTGTCCTGGCCACTTTCGGAGGCGATTAGGGTTCAAAAGGGAGTCAGACAGGGCTGTTTGTTAGCCCCGGGTCTATTTAACCTTTTCATAAATGACGTAATTCCATTTTTGAAAGAGGCTAATACACATCCCCCAAGGATTGGTGCAAGGGAAGTTTCAGCCCTCCTATATGCAGACGATATGGTTCTGATTTCCCAGAGCCTGGTGGGGCTAAGAAGAGCCTTGCAGAAGTTTGGGGAATATTGCAATAGGGAGGGCTTAAGGATAAACTTTGCCAAAACAAAGGCTATGGTGATGGGGAGGCAAGGCTGCAGGAAGCTCCATCGATGGGAAATTAGGGGTAATCCTATTACCCAGGTAAATGAGTACAAGTACCTAGGGGTTATTTTCAATTCGATAGCAAGCTGGAGACATCACTATCAGGCAGTTATGCTTCAATCAAAAAATACCTCAAGGGCTATCCTGGGGTTTTATTTTTCCCAGGGTGGGAGACTGGTATTACCGGCTTTACAGCTTTTCAAACTTAAAGTTATTCCACAAAGTTTATATGCCTTCCCAGTTTGGGGTTTGTCTTACTTGAGGAAATTAGAGACTATACAAAACCGGGTTCTTTGTTCTATTCTGGGGGTTCCGAAAGGCACGCCCCAGGTGATACTGAGATGGGAAACGGCTTGTCCCACAATTAGATCCAGAGCTCTACATTTATTGATGGGGTTTTGGTTGAGGGTCTTTTTGTTCCCTTCTCAGGGAAATTCCTTGCTGATTGTAGCAGTGAGAGTGGGATTCTTGAATGCCTGGAGCAATCGGGTGGAGGATGAAATTAAGCTCCTGGGCTTTTCGAGAGAAGCTCTTGAGCCCTTGGGCTACGAAAGAGCTATGTCTATAATTAAAAGGAGGCTTTTAGATCAGGAGATGCAAGAGGAGGATTCTCTGATGGCTAACCAGTGGGTGGCACCAGATTACCCATTGAGGGGAATTTCGGATTTAGGGAACAGCTATTTACATCTCTGGCTGGACTTTAACCAGCGAAAGATTTTTACAATTTTCTGTTGTAATGTGTATTCATCCGCTGTATTGGAGGGGTGTTACAGGGGCACGCTGAGATCAGAGAGAATCTGCCAGTTATGTGATTTACATGAGATAGATTCCCGAGAACATATCCTCCTCTATTGTACTGCTCTAAAGGGCCCCAGGCTTGCTTTGCTGGCAAGGTATATACAGGACTTTCCTGACTACGGGAGCCTGGAAAGGAGATTTTTTCACAAAGCTGACTCGATCCTTACAAGAACTGTGGCTAGGTTTTGCCAAATTTTCCTTTGTTTAAGAGCCGAGCAGCTGGATTCAAAATTGTTGGTATAAGTTGTGGGCTATGGAGTCCGAGGTGGTGAATCTTTATCTTGTTTAAACTCAGGATATTGTGGGGAAGGTAGGGTTGTGGATGATGGGATGTTGTGCAGGACATAGAAATCCTTGAAGTTAATGGCAGTATATATCTGATAGTGCTATATAGATGATTAAGAGTTTAAATCAGAATGGCATGATCTATGATGTTTAATATTGATTATAAACTCCTTAAATATGTCTAAATTTGGACAAAAGTTTTATCTTATTTTATTTTACTATTATTTTTTTATTTCTGTCAAAAATAATAGTTATTATATGTAGATTTTCTGAATTATGAGCTTGGTTCACTGTGGTGTTATGTATAATGTTTTGTAAATTGTGACAACCTTCGGGTTATACAATAAAGTTATTTGATTTGCCAATCATGTAACAGATTACCCTAAAACCAGGAATTACCACTACCGATTTATCATAACTTGGCATGGGGAAATAGTGAAAAATGGTCTGGTAACTTAAAAAATGGGACAGTAAGTCAAAAATTAGAGTGGAAACTTGAAAAGTCAAAAATCAGTACCAGAAGCCAGTATTTTGAGACTGAAAACCAGTATTTTGGGATAGAAAATTGGTAAATGTGCAACCTGTCAGGCACTAATCAGGTACCCATTAGTAGGGATGTGTCAAAATGACAGAGTTCAGATGTTAGGATGTTCGGACGTTAGGACTAAAAACTTAGTTTGGGAACATGGGTTTGGTCCAGCGGAGTTTGTAACTCCCCCCCCGAATGTTTGGAAAGTTCAGCACCGCCAGGAGGCTTGCAGAACTCCAGGTACTCCCAGGGGTGCCGATGGTGCCAGGGCAGGCCATCAGAGACCCAGCAGCAGCAGCAGCAGAGACTGGGAAGTTTTGGTGCTTGGAACCCTGGGTTTTCCAGGCAGACAGACTCGGTGCTTGGCCCCTGGGGGGGCCCGTGGCACCAGGACTGCTCATCTGAGACCCAGCAACAGCATCAGCATCAGCATCAGCATCAGCAGCATCATCAGAAACTGGGAAGCTTGGCGTTAGACCCCTGGGGGTGCCCGTGGCACCAGGGCTGGCCATTTGAGACCCAACAGCAGCAGAGACTGGGAAGGCATGGAACTTGACCCTTGGGGGTGCCCGTGGCACCAGAGCTGGTTGTCTTAGACCCAGCAGAAGCAGAAGCAGCAGCAACAGCAGCAGCAGCAGCAACAGCAACACCAGCAGCAGCAGAGACTTGGAAGGCTTGGGCTTGATGGTTTGCATCCATAGGGGGCAGGGCATTGCAGGTTGGAATCAGTGGAGCGGAAGCAGAGGCCTGGCCATGGCTTGGTGGCTGGCACCCCTACTTGGCTGAGCATTGCAGGTTGGCATTGGAGGAGCAGTGGCAGAGGTCTGGCCAGGGATTCGTGGCTGGCACCCCTGCTTGGCTGGGCATTGCAGGCTGGCAGGCTTCCAGTTCTGCTTGCTATATGCTGGGTTCTCCAGTTCTAGTCACCATCACAGATGGGCATTGCAGGCTACCAGGCATTGGCGGGGCAGTGGCAGAGGCACAGGAAGGGCTTGGTGACTGGCACCCCTGCTTGACCGGGCATTGCAGGCTTTCTGGCATCAGCGGAGCAGCAGCAGAGGCCCAGCCAGGGCTTGGTGGCTGGCACCCCTACCCAGCCTAGCATTAAAGGCTGGCAATGCTGAGTGGCAATGCTGAGTGGCACTGCTGCAGAGAGCACCCACTCAGATGGAGTGTTTGGGGAGGGATTCAATCAGGCAGCTCCCAGCATGGCTACCCCAGCAGCAAGCCACCTTGCACTCCCTCTGCCATGGATCATAGGGTCGGGGGAAACACACTTGGCTGGCCTTTGCAAGTGATATGTCCTGACCCGGTATGAGCCCTGGGGAACCCAGGCTCCCCAGGGCTCCTGACTTGTTCTTCTGAGGCCATGTCCCCTGCCCACTGAGTGCCAGGAGCAGGATCAGAGGCCCCCATGGGCTTGGTGACTGGCACCCCTACTTGGCCCAGCATTGCAGACTGGCTGGCATCGGTGGAGTAGAGGCAGAGGTCTGGCCAGGGCTTCGTGGCTGGCACTCCTACTTGTCCTGGTTTTGCAGGCTGCAAGGCATCAGTGGCAGCCTGACTCAGGGGGGTTTGAGTGGACAGCTTAAACTGGGGAGCCAGGAAGCCAATTAGGCACCTAAACCCCATGCCCTGACAACCGAGAAGGGTTGCCCATTGAGTGCAATCATCAGTTGAAAGCCACACCACCCTACATGTCCTTCAGCTGCTGATGGACTTGGCAACTGCCCCCACCCCAGCTTGTCCTGGAGCTGGAGTGGCTGGCTGTTTCTTGATGCGGTGGAATGACGGCTCCCTGTGAGTGGATGATGACACCAGAACCCTCAGGGTGGGTCCTAGGAGTAGAGTGGCAGCTTCTAGATGATGTGGATGGACAACCCTACCTGCCTGGAATGTAGGTCCCAGAACCCTGATGATGGGTCCTGGGGCTGGAATGGCTGCTTCTTGATGTGGTGGAATAACAGCTCCCCATGAGCGGAATGATGGCTCCAGAACCCTGATGGTGGGTACTGGGGCTAGAGTGTCAGCTTCTGGATTATGTGAATGGACAGCCCTCCCTGCCTGAAACATACGCCCCAGAATACTGATGGTGGGTCCTGGGGCTGGAGTGACTGGCTGTTTCTTGATACAGTGGAATGAGGGCTCCCCATGAGTGGAATGACAGTCCCAGAACACTGACAGTGGGTCCTGGGACTAGAGTGACAGCTTCTCAATGAAGTAGAACGAAAGATGCCCATGAGCAGAATGACGGCCCCAGAACCCTGATGGTGGGTCCTGGGACTAGAGTGGCAGCTTCTCAATGAAGTGGAACAACAGCTCCACATGAGCAGAATGACAGCCCCAGAACCTTCACGGTGGGTCCTGGGTCTGGAGTGGCAGCTCCTGGATGACATGGATGGACAGCCCTCCATGTATGAATGTAGCCCCAGAACCCTGATGGTGGGTCCTACTTGGCCAGGTGTTATATGACACCCCAACTCAGCTGGGCATTGCAGACTTGCATACTCCTCTCTGGGTCTGAACAAGCTATTCTGCTAATTGGTCAAGGCTTGCCCGTTGGTGAATCACGTGGCCACCCAGTAGCATTCATTGGATTGCTAGGGCATAGTACCCGTGACACTGCAGAGGCAGAAGAAGCAGACATTGGATTGCCAGGACACCGTGGCATGGGCAGCATTGGCCGGAGCAGCAAACATTGGATTGCCCAGTAGCAGAACGCATGGCACAGACAGCAGAGGTAGAATTGGCTTCAGCAGAAGACATTAGATTGCTGGGGCACAGGACCCTGTGGACACAGACAGCTATTTGGACTTAGAGGAGGTATCCAGCATCATCACTGAAGCAAGGGAGGAAATAGTCAAGAGAAGCTTGCTGGCTGGCTGGCATGTGTGGAGCAGAAGCAGAGGTCCGGCCAGGGCTTGGTGGCTGGGAGCACCCCCACTTGACTGGGTGTTGCAGGCTTGGCTCATATGCAACAGAACTCAAGAAGCTTTACTGCCAATTGGTCAAACCTTGCCTGGTGGTGAATCACATGGACACCCAGTAGCAGACATTGAATTGCCCAGTCTCATAATCTGTGGTGGCACAGCAGAGGTGGCATTGGCAGGGATTGCCAGAGCACAGTATCCGTGGCACAGTAGACAGCAACAGTAGGATTTTCCTGTGTGCAGCACTGATGGAGCCAGGATGCTAGGATTTGCCAGGGAAGAGCTTCCATACAGCAACAGACAGCAGCAGCAGGATTGTTTGGGCACATTTGGATTTGCCAGGGCAGAGCACCCATGGACCAGAAGACAGCAGCAGCGCAATTACCAGGCCAGTGGGGCACATCACCCATGGTTGCCAGGGCAGGAAGACAGCCACCTTGGCATGAGAGGCAGGCAGACTGGGGCAGGGGTCAAGCTTTGCCCACAGGGTGAGGAGACAGGCAGCGAGGCATGAGCAGAAGGCAGGCAGACTAAGGCAGGGTTTGAGCTTTGCAACCTGGGCAGGCAGACAGGCAGCGTGGCATGAGAGGCAGTAGGGGAGGCAGGCTGGGACCTTGGTAGGGCACCCAGATAGCTTGGCAAAGACTGTGCAATGTCATTTTCTTTATTGTCATCGATACCAATCCCAATTTCAAAGATTTTTTTTTCGGTATCAGTATCGATATTGTTTGGTCCCGCGATAGCGCCAAAAACCGGAATCCAGAAACAGTATTTCAATTGCGTGTGTTCTTGTGGTGTCTGTCTGGGTTGTGTAAAAAGTGTTTAAAATTGCTTGTGAGCTTGTGTGTGTGTGTGTGTTGTGACTGTGTGTGTGCTGTCTCTTATACACATCTAGATGTGTATAAGAGACAGGTGTGTGTGTGTGTTGTGGCTGTGTGTGTGTGTGTGTTGTGACTGTGTGTGGTTTGGTTGAGCTGGTGAAATGGAAGGTGAGAAAAAAAGAAAATGAAGATGAGGAAGGTGAAGGTGGAGGAGGAAGAGGCCCAGACTGGTGCCTCTGGACCCATCTGAGGTGCTGTAGGTTGGCTCCTCACCAGAAGAAGAAGAGGGCAGAGGAGGTGCCACTGTTTCCAGGTTTGTATAATTTATTTTTGTTTATTGTTCCATATAACTTTGAGGACAAGAAAACACTATCCTTTAGAGCGAGCTCACTGGCGTGCGGGTGGGTGGGTGGTGGGTAGTCAGACACAAACAGTGGGCATCAGTGGGTGGCAGTGGATGGGCAGGATTTGCATGTGTCTTATTTATGGGTCTGCCAGAGAGAGTGGGGGGGGGGCCTCTTCCAGCAGTCAGGCATGAGCCACAGCACCGACCCAGACATGTGCCAGCCAGGGCCTCAACTTGCCAACCCTAGCACCCCAAGAAGGGCAGGATTTGTATGTGTCTTATTTATGGGTCTGGCAGAGAGAGAGAGAGAGAGAGAGAGAGAGAGAGGTTCTTGCAGCAGCAGCAGCCACCGTTGCCAGTCTCAAGTTGCAGACACTACAGCACCACAGGTGGTGGTGATGTACGTGAGAGAAAGGGAAAGAGGTGAGTAGGCAGCACTGCAGCACCATCCATCCACTTGGTGTGGGAGAATGGGTATTGGTCTGGGAAGGACTAGAGGCATCATCATGAATGCATGATATTATGTAGGTATTTCTGTGTTTCTGTTTCAGAGAGGGTGCCAAAACCCCATCAAAGGGGACTTTGATGGATCAAACCACCAGGCCGACGAGGTCTGCAGTATGGAAGTATTTCCATACTGTGAAAGGCGGATTTGCAAAATACAAGGTAAGGCATGGGGGCTGGAACAATATGGAATCTATTGGCCTATGACCTGTTAGGAAGTCCCCCACAGAGAGAAAGATTGGCCAGACACCCACTTGTGGAGACAGAATGCAGGCAGGGCTTGATAGATCATTGGTCTAACACAGTATGTCACTTCTGATGTTCCTATTTCTTTATGTCCTTTAGATCTGTTATAAAAATAAAATAAAACGTGGCACTCAGGGAACCATGTAGGGACTGATAGCCCGGAGAATGTCAACCAAAGTGAGGTGGTGCGGTGGGACGTGTCTCGGGCGTGGCGCAGGGACTCTGCAGAGGAATATCGCCTGAAGCAAGGTGGGAAGGCACAGCAGAAGCACCAGAGTCCTTCCCCCTCCAGCTCTTCGGAGGAGTCTCCAGATCCCCTGATGAGAAGACACAAGAGGCAAAGGCATTTCAGGTGGAAATTGAGAGGCCCATCCAAAAATACATAGACGGGCTAAGGGTCCACGCCCACAACATGGAGGACTGGCTGGTGGACTGGTTCGAGGAGCTCCAAGTAAGGGAGTGCCAGTCAGAGGCGTACCGGGAGTACCCCTGCACTGAGAAGAACGCCCTCAAACTGTTCCACCAGTCAGTCATCAAATGGAAGGCATCCCTGGAGGGGGCTCTGGACTTTGCCCGGCTACATGGGTATGAGGCGGAGGAGATGCCCGCCCCTCAGTCCTGTGCACCACTTTCTCCTTTCCCCCACGTTCCGGGGGACAGGCCCATAGACCCCTACGTTAATTTCCTTTCTTTGTATATATATATTATGTTTGTTTTATAAAGTTGTAATGTATGTTGTTTAAAACGTTTTTATAAAAGTTATATTTGTTACCAGCTGAGTTTGAGCAGTCCAATCCTTTATCCCTCTGTGCTGCTTCTGGCAGGTGGCAGAATCTCATTGTATATATACAGCTTGTCACAGTCCTACATGACAGCAGCAGCACATGGCGTGTATTAGTCCCAAGATGTGCTAGCAGGGTCTCAAATTGCAGACAGCCCCCCAGGAGGGGCAGGGCTTGTGTCTGTGTGGGTGTGCCAGAGAAAGACAGAGAGGCTCTTTGGCAGTGGGCATCAGGCAGCGGGTACTGGTCATCAGAGGGGCTCTTCCAGCAGCTTCAGCAGGCAACTAGGGGTGCCAGGCCAGCCACCAAGCACCAAACCTTCCCAATCTCTGCTGCTGCCACTTGGTCTCCAATGGCCAGCCCTGGCACCACGGGCACCCAAAGGGGCCAAGTGCAAAGCCTGCCTGCCCGGGCAACCCGGGTTACCAAGCGCCAAGCCTTCCCAGTCTCTGCTGCTGATGCTAGGTCTACGATGGCCAGCCCTGATGCCATGGGCACCCCCAGGAGCAAAGCGCTGAGCCTTCCTGCCCGGGAAACCTGGGGTGCCAAGCGCTAAGTCTTCCCAGTCTATGTTGCTGCTGCTGCTGGGTCTTCGATGGCCTGCCATGTTGCCACAGGCCCCCCGGGGGTCCATGGAGCACTCCATGCCTCCTGGCAGCACCGAACTCACCGAACGTTCAGGGGGTTCGAACTCCGCAGGACTAAACCCACGAACCCATGAACTAAGTTTTTAGTACCAACGGCCGAACATCCGATCTCCGTCCTGTTCTCACATCCCTAAGCCTAGCCCGTGGCCAATCACAGACTGTGAAGCCAGTGGTCTGAGGAAAAGAGGGATGGTGATTGGGCAGGCTGACTGCTAGTCCAAGCCTCTCCACTAGGGATGGGTGAACGCGGTTCGGATGTTCAGAGTTCAGACAGAACTCGGTCTGTTCGGACGTCCGAACTGAATGTCCGAAGTGAACTCTCAAATGACTGAACAGTTCGGTCGAGTTCGGATGAGTTCTAGGGCAGGAAAAACGTCTTTTCAAGGCAAAAAAATTGGTTTTGTTTTCGTTTCGGTATTGGTAGCGCTATTTTTGAATGTTCGGCCAAGTTTGACCAAACCAAACTCGGCTAAGCCGAACCATCAAACCCGAACTTGGGTTTTGAACTGAACGACTGAACATCCGAACATCTGAACCGCGTTCTGTTTGCCCATCCCTACTCTCCACCCCTGGCACCAGGAAGTCTGCTCCTCAGCTGCCCCCCTCCCTGGGCCTGCCAGCCCCATTTTTCCTGCCCAAACGCACCCGAACTCATCCAAACGCAGCCAAACTGTTCGGGGCTTTGGCCATTCAGTTTGGATATTCGGTTTGGACGTCCGAACTGGCTGAGTTCGGGCTGAACACCGAACGCCCAAACTGCTTTCGCAAATCCCTACCCATTAGCACCCAAAATTGGTGGGTAGAGTCAAGGTTTGGAAATTTGAAAGATTTACCCATTTTTGTGGGTACTACTTTCAGCTCTAATTTTGATACAGTCTTTTATTATGTTAACACACACGTTTTTTCTACAGGACTGATATCTCATTCAATGTTCAGGATGCATTAATAACAGCTTTGTGGTGTGTGTGTGTGTGTGTGTGTGTGTGTGTGTGTGTGTGAGAGAGAGAGAGATGTTTAAAACGAGTACATTTAAACAGTATTATTTCTTTCATGCTTTTGTTAAAAAACATGCTACAAGGACAACAGTGGATATTTTTGACCATTAAACAAAAACTATTTACAATAGTCAAGAACAGGGTTTTTTTTCCCTTTCTGTTAAATATCTTTTGACATCTGTAAAATGTTTTGTGTCCCATATCTCTCCTTTGTAAAGCATACACATTGAATCTGGGCCTTCCATTTAATATAAATGAAGAGGCCTTCCCATGCATGGCCAAATTAAGCAGGGCCATTGAGAGAAATTTGGAGCCCTAGTACATCCTGGTAGCTGGAGGGCCCCTAACATCCATCCCTGCATCAAAAGTCGGGGTGCGGAATTCATTTTCGTTTATTAAGTTATTAAAATGAATAGATCCTCATTTGTTTTAGTAATCAAGGACCCAAAAAATGAATGCATAAGAAAACAACCTTATTTATTATTATTATTATTATTATTATTACATTGGACTTTTATACCAACCCTCTCATTGATTGCATCTCGGGGAGGTTTACAACAAAGCAAAAATACAAAAATACAACAATATTTCATCAATGTTAGAAACATTATCAGTAGCCATGGGAGTAAAATATAGTTTCCCATCCCTCTATACTCCCTCCTGATCAATACATAATATCAAAATAGACACAAGACTAGAGCATGATTTCGCACCCCCAATGCCCCCCCATCTAGGGTTAAAGCGGCAAATCCTTTTTCCTTTCCGCTATTTCATTCCATTTCAGAATTGGCCACAACTTTCTGCAGCTAATTTGGAAACTCTCAGAACAATCTTGGAAATTGTCGGAACAAAGATTGTTCAGCTACTTCGTAGTGCCAGTGGAAACTGTGGAAAATCAAAACTGTCCGAACACTGTTCTACTATTTTCACAGCTGGTGGAAGTAGCGGAATGAAAGTAGAAGAATGAAGTCTCTATCGCATGGTGTTGCTCATTGAGGAAGAGTTTTTTCTTTCAGAAAAAGCTACCGCAGTTGCTTGCCATTTCAGCTCCATCCATCCATCCACCACTCTCACTGGGGTATTCCCCCCTTGAGTTATGTCCCCGCTCTCTCACTGGAGTTGCAATAACTCCACTCCCACAATTCCTGCCCCCTCCCCCCCCCCCGCTCTCACCAGGGGCAGAGACCTGAATTTCAAAAACAGAATTCACCCTGACTCTTCAATACTCAGGCTATTAATCAAAAATACTACCCACCTTAAACCACACATACACACACACACACACAAACATGTGTTTGCTTTCATTCATTCATTTCTGTATTAAAAAAAACAATAAAAACAATAAAAATATCACTGTGCATGCATATGGTTTCTGGACTGGACCATTCAGCACATGCACACCCTTTTCCAAAACGGTGACATCAGCATTACCACAATTTTGGAAAAGGGCAATCAGTGTACTCAACATGTGCAGTGGCTATTTTATGCATCTTGGAAAAGGACACGCACGCACAGAACGGTGTGGCAGACAGTGTAAATTAAAAATTATTTAATATTTTTTAAAAATCATTGCACATGCTGGATTATCCCACACAGCATGCTCCACCTTGGGATGATGCTGTATGGAGCTGCCATGACCCAAACTGGGGTGAACATCTGGTGGCAGCCTTTCACATGAGCAGATAAATCTGGGGCAATGCAGGAACAATGAGAGACGTCATCTCCTCTGTTGACACTCTTCAGCTGCTGGAAATGTTGGGGGGATATGTAGTTAAAATGGAAAGGGAGAGCTCAAAGGCAATGACCATCAGTGAGTAGATGCAACTCAGTAGTGCTGAATCAAGCAATTTCAGTGACAGCTATTTTCGTCAGAAACAGACCATTCATCTTTGCTTGTGCAATCAGAAACCTTACCAACTTTTTCACTATTTCTGTTACTTCCTTTTTGGCTACTTCTCGGTAATTACCATTGTTTGATACTTCTGATAATTTATCCCAGGCAAGATCAGCCACACACCACATTACTTTCCTTACATGATTTTTGTTTGCTTGTGTACAATTGCAATATTCATCATTTCCCTAATTGTTCCTTTTTTTTAGCTCCTTGTAAACTGTTTTTTGATAGGTGTATTTCCAGGGATAGCCCTTATTTTCTGAATTCTGATGCCGAAAACTGTCATAAAGGCCTAGCAGAAAATTGTCCCAAATTACCCAAATTACTGAAAAATACCAAAAAATGGCAGACAATTACAGGCACCGATCTTAACAAAAGCAGAAGCATGGATTCAATCAATAGTTAGGAAATACCAATGAACCGTTTCAAGCACTCCTGAAAGATAAGTATTAGGGATGGGCGAACAGAACGGAGTTCAGAAATTCAGTTCGATTTGGTTTTAAATTCGAGGTCGGAAATTCAGTTTGGTTTGGTTCGGTTTGAAATTCGAGTTCGGTTCAGAAGTTTGGTTCGGTCAACTGAACAGACCAAGTTCGGTCGAATTCCGAACTTCCGAACCATGTTTGGCCATTCAAAACCAGGTTTTTTGGTGTGTGTTGCCACTAGGGATGGGCGAACAGAACGGAGTTCAGAAATTCGGTTTGATTCGGTTTGAAATTCGAGTTCGGTTCGGAAGTTCAGTTCAGTCGACCAAACAGACCGAGGACGGTCCGAACTCCGAACTTCTGAACCGCGTTCGCTCATCCCTAGTATTTCCTGATGGTACAGGAACAACCATTCTTGCCTTAACTATACAACTCAGCTGAAAGAAGTGGCAGAGAGACTGTGATTCCTAGGACTACTCTTTGAGCGAGCGAGAGAGAGAAAGACAAAATCCAAGGTAGTTCCTCCAGGATGGTTGTACCTGAGAAGTGCATGCCTGCAGAAGGGGCTCTAGAAGATATAGGATTGGGATGGTGGTAAGATGTGGGCTCTGTATATTGATTAAGCGACCCTCGAGAGGAGAATTACACCTGCAGTGATTGAGCCTGTATCTCTTTGTGAGAGGAAACTTGATACCAGCAGTCTATAAATGGTTATTTGTAGTTAAAGATGGGAGCTTACTCTGCTGGGATGTGTGTGAAATTTATTTTCTGGACTGCAGTGAATGAAGCAGTGACAAAATGCTTAGGGTCATTGTCTGAGAAGAAAAAACCAGTCCATTAAGCAGAGTACACTGAATTATACTCAAGAAGGTACCAAACTGATCTGTGAGAACACAACATCCATTCTGCACATCGTAACAAATGATTTCGTTTTTTGTGTAGATTGCGCTATATCATCCTTTGTTCAACTTGTGGGTTTTTTAAACAAACATATTCCTGGTTCCTTATTCTAGAAATACAAAGGCAAATGGCATTGGAATCGGTGTAGGCGAATCTCGCTCATTCTTCTCACACAAAGAGTCCTATTGATGAGGTAGAATGCCTGTGGCAGGAGGGACGGGGTAGCAAAACACTAAAAATAAAATAAATAAATAAATAAATAAATAAATGCTATAAAAGACAGCCTGGCTATTGAAGGCCCCCTCTATGCTGAAAAGTGCCATCAAATATTGCAAAAGTGCTTGCATAATATTGCATCCTATTAGGGATGGGCGAACCCGGTTCGGAAATTTGGAGTTTTACCCGAACTTGGCCTGTTTGGATGACCGAATCCAAACCCAAATCCAAACATGAACTGACCGAACTGAACTCAATTCTGAACGTCTAAATGACCGAACAGTTCGGTCAGTTCGGATCGCGCTCTGGTGAGTTTGGGTGGCAAACACATGTCACTGGAAGGCAAAATGTGACAGGGAGGGGGAGTCAGCTGAGGAGCAGACTTCCAGGCACCAGGGGTGGAGAGGCTTGGAGTAGCAGCCAGTTTACCATCCCTTTTCGTCTCAGACCACTGGCTTCGCAATCTGCGATCGGTCACGGGCTAGGCTGCATGGAGCCAATGGGGCTTGCGGTGAGGCGGGCGCAGCAAGAAACAAAACTGATTGCCTCCCCCCTTCCCACCACCTTCTGAGCTAGTCCCTGTTCCTGAACAGCAGGCACTTCAGAAGGCTCCCTCTCCCAGCAGTTTTGTTCTCCTCAATCCATTGAAATTCTCTTCCTATTTCACCCATCCAACCCATCTACCTCCATATTATCATTTATTTAGATTATATTAGGTAGATTTAGGTGTTATTTTTTGTTTTTACACCTCTCTGTTTTCCCTGTGTTCAATCTTCCTTCTTCCCTCCCCACTCCATTGAATCCTTTCCCTCTCCCTCTTATTCCATCCCTGATTCTCTTCCCCTGTTTTAAGTTTTGGATTTATTTAGAGTAGGATTATTATTAGATTGATTTTCATTTCAGTTTTGTACCCCTCCCTGTGTTCTTTGTGTTTCCCCCTGTGTAATATTGTATAGATAAATAGATAGTAATTATTAGATAGATAATTGCTAGATAGATATACATAGTAGTTAGCTTAGTTATAGAGATACCTAGAGATACACTGTGTTTGTAGGACAATCAAGGCCTTTGTAGTTAATTATTAGAATATTCCATTTAGTTCAATAGGTTTTAGAATAGTTATTAGCAGTTAGATTTAGTGTAGATATATATATAGATATATAATATTAGATTAAAAATAATTTTAAAAAATAATAAGAAAACAATATAAAAACATTGTTTTGGAGGGAGAAATGGAGAAGGGAAGGAACGTCTGGCCTGCTGCCCGTAGGGGAGGGAATGGGGAACGTGCCAGAGGCGGCAGGGGCCGTGCCAGGGGAGTGGCAGCAGACAGAAGCAGTAGCCTGAGCACATCACCATGCCCCAAACTCAGCAAGCCTGCTTTAGGGCCCCAGGCTTCATTGTCTCAGTGTTGCCTCCTGGCAGTGCCCTCCTCCACTGCCATACAGGACACTGGAAGACCTGCAGTACATGAGACTCTGTCTGTCTCTGCTGGTGCTGGTGGTGAAACAGGTGCTGGTGCTGCTTCCAATATTCCTACAGGGCCACCAATATCCCTCACTGTCAAGGCAATCCCCAGCTGTCCACGGCTGGTAGATCCCACCCCTGCTAGAGGCAGGGCCGGATCCCCGGGCAATGTCAGTAGGGAGAGGAGTAGCAGCAGCAGCAGCAGCACTAGAAGCTATAGAGGGGGGCACAGGGAGAGTGCCAGCAGCATAGTGGGCACGGGCAGTCTAGCCTCAGGGTCCCAGGACTCTCCTTCATGACATCACCGTGATTGCAGACAACAGTGAGTCAGAGGCAGACACTAGCGCCGCAGGGGAGATGTCTGCAGCTGAGGCGATGGCTGAGCCTCCTCCCAGAGCTGTGTCACCAGAGCCACCAAGTTCTCCCCCTCCCAGCTGCGCTGGCAGCAGTACATCACCCGGGTGAGGCCAGAAGGCAGGAGGAGGAAAAAAATCCTCAGTTTGGGATCATTTTAAGTAAGGTGCAGGAGGATGATCCCAGAGAGGTGCAGTGCACTGTGTGCAAAAAGGTGGTAAAGCGTGGGCAGGTGCTCAGCAACCTGGGGACAACGGCAATGGCAAGGCACCTAAAGTCATGCAGCAGGGCTCTGCTGCTCAGCGGGAAGTCAGGGGAAGTGGATGCAAGCGGGTTCCCGACTGCAGCGGCCAGGCACCCGGTTCCTTCAGCGGGCAAGTGTCTTGTACCAGCAGCAACCACTGCCTCTAGAAGCAGGAGCAATATTCCTCCTGCTAGGGGGACAGAACAGCAGCAGTAGCCTCCCCAGCAGCGCCATCAGTCCACCATGGAGGAGCTGGGGTGGGGGGATATGTCAAGGCCATCAGCAGGGCGCTGTGGCACTGGTTTCCAAGATAAAGCAAAGCGCATGTTGGCAGAGATTATTGCCCTGGATGGCCAGACCTTCTCAATTGTGGAGGAAAAGGGCTTCCAGCGGCTAATTGGGTTTCTAGCCCCCAACTTTAAGCTGCCTTCCCACTCCACCCTGAATTGGACTGTGGTGCTACAGGTCTACAGGGCTTTGAAGGAGCGGGTGAGGGAGAAGCTGGCAGGGACTGGGAGGACCACGTTCCACTTCACCACTGACCTGTGATCCTCCAGGAATGCCCAGCACACCTACCTGGCAGTGACTGCACACTGGTGGCAGGACTCAGAGGCAGCACTTGGCAGTGGCAGAAGGGGTGCTGAAGCAGGGTATAGGTGGACCCTGCTTCAGGCACAAGTCATGGACAGCTCCCACACCACTAGGAACCTCGAGGTAGCCCTGACCACCATGGTGAGGGAATGGGTCACGCCAGACTCGGCCTTAACCAAGGGGTTTGTGGCCATGGACGAGGCCAATATACTAAATGTAGTCTGTGTCGGGGGCTTCACAAGCATCCCTTGCACCGAACACACCCTCCATCTTGTGGTGACAGACGCTCTGGGCTTGGGGGAGAAGGGGATTGTGCCAGGCACCCTTAGCTCCCTAGTCGAGCAGGGGAGGAATCTGGCGGGGTTCTTCAACCGCAGCATGAAGGGCAGCAAGCTCCTCCGGGAGAAGCAGGCTGAGCAATGGTCCCCGGTGCACATGCTCATCGAGGATGTCTCCACCAGGTGGAATTCCACCTTCCTTATGCTCAAGTGGCTTCTTGAGCAGAGAGCTAGCCTGCATCAGGTGGAACAGGAGACAGACATCGAGGCAGGATCAAGGGCAGCATGGAACGTGAGACAACAGTCTATGCCTCTAGAAGGGTATGCTGGTGCAGAAGGTCTGAGAGGCAGAGCGAGCCATGCAGCAGGACGCCCCTGGGGATGGTGGGAGTGGGAGCAGGGACCCCTTCCAGTCATCTGGGTCTATCCCTGCCCCAGCCCTAGCAGTAGCAGCAGCACCAGAAGCAGGATGAGCAGCAGCAGTAGGACCCCTACCAGTGCCAGCAGCTCCTCCTGTGTGCAGGCCACTCTGGGGAACATGGGTCCCCGCACAAAATGGCAAGTAGCGTGGCTGAGGGCAGTGGGGCAGGTGGTGCCCACCCAGAGCTACCAGAGGGAGTATGATGGTGCCTCAGCAGCAGTGGAGACCTACCTGGAGGAGGAGACGTGCATTGATCCCAGCAGCGATCCCTTGGCCTACTAAGCCAGCAAGGCCAACATGTTGCCAGCCCTGTCAAAAGTGGCCAAGGGTATCCTGTCCTGCCCACCAACCAGTGTCTCCAGCGAGCGGGTGTTCCCTTTGGTGGGGGACATTTGCTCCCCGCACCGCCTGAAACTGGGGGTGAAGTTGGTGGAGCAGTTGCTGTTCCTGAAAGTGAACCTTCCGCTGCTGGGATTCCATGAGCTGCCCCTGGACAAGGAGTGATGGTGCAGTGGCACACGCCATCCCATGCCAGGGGCAGTCTTGGGACAGGGCTCCTCCTCCTCCTCCTTCTCCTCCTCCTCCTGCTAAATCTGGGCTAGGGCTACTGCTTCTATGCTTCTGCGGTGCTGTCCCTCCCCCCCAATGTCTGGCACCCACCCCACCCCACCCTCTCTCTCTCTCTCTCTCTCTCTCTCTCTCTCTCTNTCTCTCTCTCTCTTTCTCATACTAGATGGCCTCGGCCATCTTATCTGACTGACCACATGATGCAGGGTGGCATTGGGAAACAAACTGTAAGGCTGCCAACCGGCCCATGGCTACAAGATCTCGGCCCGCCTATGTGATGCTGACTGGCTGTCACTCTCTCATGCTGCACAGTGTTTGCTAGCCTACTCGAGTGCCCTGTTGCCAATAGCCCAGCATGCCTGCCCTACTGCCTCCCATGCAACACTGTCTGTCTGTCCGTCCAGCTTGCTGCCAAGCTCAAAGCAAGCCTCAGTCCACCTTCCTGCCTCCCATGCCAAGGTGCCTGTCTGCCCACCCAGGTTGCCTAGCTAAAAGCCTGCCCAATCCCGCCTGCCCTACTGCCTCTCATGCCATGTTGCCTGCTTGCCTGCCCACCCAGGTTGCAAATCTCGAACCCTACCTCAGTCTGCCTGACTTCCGCTCATGTCACGGCACCTGACTGCCTGCCTCGGCAACCAATGTCTGCTGCTGCTGCTAGTGCCAATGGCCCCCAGGCATATATGCTGTCTGTGCAAAGGGTTCTGTACTCTGGCAACCAACTGTCTGCTGCTGCTAGTGCATATGGCCCCCAGGCCTATATGTTGTCTGTGCCAGCCAAGGGGTCTGTACCTCGGAAATGCGATGGCTGCTGCTGCTCCCATTCATTCCATGTAGTCTGTCTGCCCACCCAGGCTTCCAAGCTCAAAGGCTGCCCAATTGCCGTTCATGTCACGCTGCCTGCCTGCCTGCCCAGGTTGCCATTGCAAGCTCAAGCTTGCCTCAGACTGCCTGCCTGCCTGACTCTCATGCCAAGCTGCCGTGACTGCCTGCCTGCTCACCCAGGTTGCCAAACTCAAATTCTGTCTGAATGCTGCTCATGCCATGCTGCCTGACTGCCCCAGCAACCCATGTTTGCTGCTGTGCTGCCAAAGGCCCCCACCCCCCAGGCCTATATGCTGTCTTTGCAAAGGGTTCCATACCCTGGCAACCAGCAATCCACTGTCTAACTACCAGCACCCACTGCCCGCTGCCAAGGATCCCGTCTTTCTTTCTCTCTGGCACACCCACACAGACAGAAGCCCTGCCCTTCCTGGGGGGCTGTCTTCAAGTTGAGATACTGCAGCTGGCACATCTTGGGGTCAATGTACCTTACCTACACTACATGTGGTACCAGGTGCTTCGGGTAGGGATCTACAACTCAAGCTGTATGAGATTCTGTGCCTGCCTGCCTGTGTGCATTCCTGTACCTGCTGCTACCACCTATCACTTGATTGAATGAGGTGTGCCCAACCATGTGCTAACTCTAGGGACATATTATCATTAAACTCACATAGGCTGTCATTCCATTGTACATGAATCAGTCATGCTCCCCCATCCCAGGAACCATCAATGAGATTCTTGGACGATCATTCCAGTAACTGGGGGCTGCATTCCATTCCACTGCATCCAGAGCCCAGTGCCCGCATGGCAGCCTGCCTCCACCCCCAACAGCCTAATCCTCCTCACCCACCTGCAGATGCCCGCTGAAGCTGATGGAAATAAAAGCCCCTCCAACCACCAGCTCCCACTGCCTGCTGCCTGCTGCCAAGGAGCCTGTCTCTCTTTCTCTCTGGCACACCCACACAGACACAAGCCCTGCCCCTCCTGGGGGGTTGTCTGCAATTTGAGACCCTGCTGCTGGCACATCTTTGTGTTAATACCTTAACTATGCTACAGGTGGTGCCAGGTGCTGCTGGTAGGGATCATCAAGCTGTATGAGATTCTGCCACCTGCCAGCCTGGACTTTTGCACAGAGGGATAAAAGATTGGAAACTTCAAACAAAGTTCGTAACAATAGCAAGAAATATAACTTTTATTAACAAAACCACAACAACAACAAGAGCAACAACAACAACAACAACATTATAAAACAAAAACCAAACATTTTTAACTAGAAAGGAAACTTATGTATCTATTTACTCAGCCTTTGAGCCTGCCCCCCGGAAGTTGGGAGAAAGGCAAAAGGGGTGCATGGGAGGTAGGGGCAGGGGGCATCACACCTGCCATCATTTCATAGCCTTGCTCGACGGCATAGTCTAGGGCCCCTGCCACGGCCGCCTGCCAGTTGGAGACTGACTGGCGGAAGTGTTCCAAGTCAGCCATCTCGGTGGATCATCATACTGCATTAGACCAATGGTCTGTGTCAAGCCCTGCCTGCATTCTGTCTTCTCCACAAGTGGATGGGTGGCCAATATCTCTCTGCAGCGGACCTCTGTTCCTAAGAGGTCATAGGGTATTGGGCAATCCATTCCCTGTAGTTCCAGCCCCCATGTATTACCTTGCAGATGGCGTATTTTTCTTGCTTCTCGAAACACTTCCAGACACTAGACCTTGTCCACTGACTGTCTGGGGGTGGCATTGGAGAGTCTGGTCTCCACCTCATTGTCCTGCATGGTGGCGTGGCACCAGTACTGGGGCTGGCATCCGATTCCTCTCTGAAACAGGAGCACATAAACAACACCTAAGTAATATCATGCATTTATGATGATGCCTCTAGTCCTCCCTCCTTGGGGTGCTAGGGATGGCAACAGTAGATGGTGACCCTGGCTGGCAAGTACAAATCCTGCCCTACTTGGGGTGCTGCTAGGGAGGGATGGCAATGGAAAGACCCTGGGTGGCACATGCAAATCTTGGTACTTTTTGAAACAAAATCTGTTTTCCATTGGGTACCCAAAATACCAACATACCAAATTATGAACAACCTGTATACTGAAATATAAAAATGCCAACAGCCAGTATACCAAAATCCTGATTTTGTCCCTATTTCATCCCAGATTTGGGGATTTTTCAGAAAAATTCAGTATTTCAGTATACTGGTTATCTGTATTTCAATATTTCTGTGTAATGGTTATTTGGCATTTTGTTTTTTCAAGTACTCAATTGGTATTTGAGTAAATATTTGGATATTCAAAACAGTACCCAAAAATGTAGGCATTACCCACGGGTACCAAATCAGGTTTCAGCTCTAAACCTATGCACCTCAGAACTTTTTTCTTAAATGCTGTACATTTTTTATTCACTGGCCATTGTGACAGTAGAAAGTTTTAAGTGACTGTGATAATTAATGAGAGGGTAATGTCAAAAACAATCCTATGAAGTGTTGCTTAGGATTACTTTAATTTGAATTTTTCTAAGGATCCAACCAAGATTCAATACACTACTGAAAAATATAATAATCAAGGTGCATTTCCTTAGTATATGGGGTCAGCAGCAAGTGATTTGCAAGTGCAGTAATTTTCAGTAGTAGTCTGAGTACTCACCCATCCATTTCCTTGGTTGTTTATTATTATTATTATTATTATTATTATTATTATTAGCAAGCATTTATATAGTGCCAGCAATGTACCTGGCACTTTACAAAGGAATGGATAGACACTGTCCCTGCCCTAGGGCTTACAATCTAAGAGACAAGGGGGGAGGGGGGGAGACAAAGCAAGGGAAACAGAGGGAGAGACAAAGAATTAACATTCATGAATATGCGAGGTCCCAGGTGCATGTGCTTGGCTTGGTTACATAGAGAATGATAGCTGGCTGGTCCGCGTGGTGAGGATATGAGTACATAGACCTCAGCTAACAGATTGTACCGGATGGAGGGTATCAGCAGGAGTTAGATGAGGGGACCAAGGATTCAGGGAGGGCAGAGTGGAAGAGGTGGGTCTTGAGGAGGAATTTAAAGGTATGAAGGGAGGGGGAGAGACAGATATAGGCAGGGAGAAAGTTCCAGGCATGGGGGGCAGCTAGGGAGAAGGGACAAAGGTGGTTAGGGGAGCAGGGGAGGCATGAGAGGGCAAGAGAGGGGACAGAGGAGGAGTGGAGTTCATGGACTGGAGTACAGAGGGAAATTAGCATACAGAGCTAGGGAGGAGCAAGGTTGTGAAGAGTTTCATAGGTGAAGACTAGGAGCTTGTGCAGGATTTGTTCAGGAAGAGGGAGCCAGTGAAGAGAGGAGAGGAGGGGCTGTACGTAGTTGAAGCGACGGGCAAGGTGGATAACCCTGGTAGCAGAGTTTTGGATGGAGATAAGGGTGAAAGGTGAGAGCGGGGGAGGCCAGTGAGAAGGAGGTTATAGTATTTGAGGCAAGAGATGACCAGGGCATGAACAAGGGTTTTGGCAATGGAGACAGAGAGAAAAGGGAGAATTTTAGCAATGCTTCTCAGGGAGAAGCAACAGGATTTGGCAACAGAGTCAATGTAGGGTTTGAAAGACATGGGTGAGTCAAAGATGAAGCCTAAACTATGGGCTTGGGGGACGGGAAGGATGGTGACCCCGTCGATAAGGCTTGACAGGGAAAAGGGAGAGGAAGGATGTGGGGAGAAGATAAGGAGTTCAGTTTTTGCCATCTTGAGTTTGAGTTGGCGTTGAGACATCCAGGTAGAGGTATCAGAGAGACAGCTGGTGAGGAAAGCTTCAATAGATGGAGAGAGAGGGAGTAGAGAGATAGAGTTAAGTGTCATCAGCGTAGAGGTGATATTGGAAGTCATGGGAGGCAATGAGTTTGTGTAGGGACAGGGCATAGATAGAGAAGAGGAGAGGGCCTTGGAGAACACCAACCAAGAGGAGAAGGGAGGAGGAGGAGGAGGAGGAGGAGTTGACAAGACACATTGAAGGTGCGATCAGAGAGGTAGGAGGAGAACCAGTCGAGGATGTAGCCATGGAAGCCAAGGGAGTGAAGTGAGTCCAGTAAGAATGAGTGGTCAACAGTATTGAAGGGAGCAGAGAGGTCAAGTAGGACAAGAATGGAGTAGAGGCGATTAGATTTAGCCACAAGAAGATTGTTGGTGATCTTAGCAAGAGCAGTTTCATTAGAGTGAAGTGGTTAGGATTAATGCTGATCCAGATAGCAAAAAAAAAATTATCCATGGCTTATATCTGGGATTCAGGTTAGTTTGGTGGTAATTCAGTAACTAACCAGTTATTGCAGTGCTTAGAGGCTAAACTGGATCACTGAATATTGGCACATTATTGTTTCTCATATTACCACATTACTGCATAATTTAATGTTAACATGGCCTGGAGGGAGTAAAATAAAAATATGGGTGGTAAATGGTAATGTGGTAAACAATACTGCACAGTATTGTGGTAAATCAGTAATCCAGTTAACCGGATTAGCCACAAAATGCTAACTGGATACTATTCAGTATCTGTCCGGATACTGGATGTTGGTGGATACTCAGTTCAGATCTAAACAGGATACTACCAGTCATCAGATCACATTGCTCTTATTTTAGTCAGTATCATACCTTTTCAAATGAATTTGAAAGTGTGCTCACAGACATGATACTATGACAAGTCTTTAGACAAGTCATGAAAGAAAATGTGTCGTCAATGTCTGGCTGATTTGGGGTCATAATACACCAAAGGGCACTCATATGCTGTCACCAGGGTTTGGTTAGGCATAGGCAAGATAGGTATTGCCCTGGAAACAGCCCATCATTGGGTAATTTCAGACATGATGGGCCTGGAGGCCAGCCATGCTGAACTCTGGACCAGGATCCATTTCCAATCCCAGTTCGTGATCAGGCCGGACATCCTTTAGACGTGCCGGCCTGATGGTTAACAGGGATCGGGGAAGGGGAGGGGCTGTGCAGCACAACATGCAGCCGCACAGCCCCGAACCGTGCTTGCCCTCGACTGCCCACCCCCGAGAAGACGGGCGGGTGCAGTGGCCAATCAGGTCACTGCGTCCCATCCCGTATCGCAGTCGGGGCCATGATCCTGGATAGGCCAAAGGTAACACGCATTACTTTTTACCCATCCTGGATCGTGGCCACTCTAACCACAGTTTTTTACCTCTGGCTGGCCAGAGGTCGAGAACCATGGTCAAGCTGATCCAGGCCAGGGGTTCACCGTGGTGAACATCTGCCCAGGACCAAACAGACGTTCCCGGAAACGCCACCACCACAGGGAATTCACTGGGGTTCACTGTGGTGAAAGGCATTTTCATAACATTTGAAATTACCCATAGACTTGTAGAGAATGAAAATACTTCTAATTCTGCTACTCCACCCAGCTGTAGTTTCCAAAATGGTGGTGACTTGACTCCCATGAATAGTAATTTGGATTTGGTGGATCAGTTGTTTATGTGCAAAATTTTGAGAAGCTATTTCCTCTTTGAGGAAATGAGTTAGAATGAAAACCCCTGGAAATAAAATTTCAACATTTGGTTTAAAATTCTAGACTGGCAGTTAGGGGTGTGCATGTCGTTTTTGTTAACGATAACAAAAAATGTCGTTTCTTGAAAATAATGACAACGTTAATGAAAACGACAACCAAGAATACCAAAAACAACAACCAAGAATAACAATATCGATAAGGATATTGATAACAATAACTAAACCGATACAAATACCAAAAACGATAACAAAAACGATAACAAAACAATAAGAAACAAAGTCGACAATGTCGTTATCATCATTGTTATTATTAGTGCTGTCGCAGTTGGGTTTTGGAGAGAAAATGTAGAGAGGGGAGGAGGGAGCAGACATCTCAGAGTCTTATCAGGGTTGAACTCTTGAATTGTGCCTGTGTTGGGAGAGGCAAGCAGCTCAGCACTATCTGATGGATGTATCCCTGGCCAATGAGCAGTGCCAGCAGGCCCCAGCAGTCTCGTGGGACTAATTGATTCCTCAATGCCTTCTGCCTCCCACAACCAATCGGGGGGCTATGGGGGAAGGCACTGCAACCCTTTATAATGGGAGAGCCAGGTTTTTTCTCTCTGTTGTGTGGAGTTCTGCTTGTCAGGTTGCGTTTACAGAACTGTGGTGCTTGCACATAAAAAATCCTCCCTAGTCCTCTTTGTATTATTTAATTTTATTTATTTATTTATTTATTTAATACGTATTTCCACCAATACCTTTATTTCCTCATACTCTATATTTTTAGGGATGTGTGAACACCGGGGGGGTTCGGTGTTCAGTCTGTTTGGTGTTCAGCTCCCCTGAAACCGTTCGGGTTCAGGTTGTTTGGCCTGAACCTGTTTGGTTTCACTGAACCTGTGTGGGGGGTGAGGGGGAACCTGGTTTTTGCTCCCCCCTCCAGACTGCATGGGTTGAAGGGACGCTGGGGCTCACTTACCGCCCCCCCCGCTGCCCATTCTGGTAATTTATTTATTTTTTAAACCTACCCCAGGGATCGACCTACCTGGTGGTGCCAGGGATCCAGCCCCCGGACCAGCAGCCTCAGCGGGTCCGGTTCCAGCGGCACTCCGGAGGGTCTAGGAGAGGCATGAAGCGCTCCAGAGCGCCACCAGAGCCGGACCTGCTGCCCCCCAGTGCCCCGCTCATCCGCCCAAACGGGTTCGAAACCCAAACTTTTTTGGCCAGTTCGGCTGGGGGACAGTTCAGGTTCAGGGTGTTCATGAACAGCCTGAACAACTCGAGTTCGGGCTGAACACCAAACCCCCAAACTCTGTTCGCACATTCCTATACATTTTACCTTCTCCCTTTCCTTGCCCTTCTCCCCCATGTACATTATATACAGATAGGTAGTATAGATTAGATATAGATATATATTATAGACTAGATTATATTATTATAGATTATTATTAGATTATTATAGATTAGATTAGAATAGTTATATAGATAATTGATTAGATAATAGATAGTTTTCCTTCTCCTTCCCCTGTCTCCCTTAGATTTAGATGAATATTAGTTTGAAATAGTACCGTTATCAATAACGATAACGAATATCAATACCAATAACAAAAATTATACTGATACTGATACCGATAATGAAAATGCTATCAAAAATGATACCAAAAATGATAAAAATTATAACTATAACGAAAATGAAAATGACGTTGTTAATAATGATAATGAAAATGACATTTTTTAATAAAAAAAACAAAAACAAAAATGGCATGGTGCACACACCTACTGGCAGCAGAGTGAGATGACTCCGTTAGCTAGGATTGGGTGGTATGGACAGATTGAGAGAGGATCAGGGCAGGGTTAAGGATTTGAGTCTGGTGCGAAGGTAGGCTATGGGTTCAGAAATTACCCACCTGAATTTGCTACACAATGGAACATTTTATATCTTTCTATTATAAAATAACAATAATATTTATCTGTTATACACTTTCAGGTGGATCATCAAGCAGTTCCCAAAATGCTTGATACAGGGTACTTTCAGACATGAGGCTAACCACCCTTTAACCACCCTTGGTGGTTATTTATGCATGTTGCAGGGCTGTATTGGTGCCCTATGCAGCCCTGAAACATGCATAAATAACCACCAAGGGTGGTTAAAGGGTGGTTAGC
>QEPC01007956.1:155897-175671 GCA_003113815.1 Sphenodon punctatus
AAAAAAAAAAAAAAAAAAACCAGGCTGAGCAGGGTGGGTGGGTGGTGTCCCCCCTTCTACCTGAACAGCCTGAATGGGAGAGGGAAAGTGTTTGCTTTTTTTTCTGTGCTTTTTTTTACATTGCAGCCATTCACTTGAATGGCCGCAATGTAAAAAAATCCGGCACAGGGGGAATCCGGTAAATTCCCCTGATTACCGGGGTAATCTGATACTGCCAGTGCACCCAAAAACAGGCAGTATCGGATACCGGATCATCCGGTAGTCCCACCCCTAATGAATAGTGAAGTGATCCCTTTTGTCTTCACCAATCATAACGTGCTACTATCCAAATTTTCTTCGTGGGAGCCAGAACAGAAGTGCAAAAGAACATGGCAATTAGACAAAGGTCTGCTTAAATGCAAATGGGTAAAAAACCAAATAGCGACTGAGTTGAAAGATTATTTCGATCTTAACAAAGGCACAGTTTCATCCCCACAGACCCTGTGGGAGGCAGCAAAATCAATTTTAAGGGGCAGTTTCATAGCTATTAAATCTGCTATAAATAAAAGAAGGAGGGAGAGAAACTCAGCATTATATAACCAACTGCAACAATTGGAATTAGAAAACAGGAATTTCCCAAATAAAAAAACACAGATTGAAATACAAAAAATAAAAAGTGAAATAGAAGCTATAGACATTCAGAAAAATCACTCAACAGCTGAGAAAGGTTAAAGGTTTTTATTTCCACAATGACAACAAACCAGATAAAGCGTTAGCACAACTAACAAAAAATAGGAGAAAAAAATTATTTATTCCAGCAATTAAACTTTCAAATGGGGAAACAGTAACCAAGCAGACAGGTATTCAAGAGGCTTTTGTGGATTTCTACCAAAAACTCTACACAACCTCCAGTCCATACCCTGAAAAGATAAAGACATTTATTAATAAATACAAAATCCCTTTCTTCAATCAAGAACAAATTAGCTACCTCAATGCCCCCATAACTATTGAAGAAACAAAATTAACGATAAAAGAACTTATCGAAAACAAAGCTTGTGGCCCTGAAGGCCTACCGGCAGAATCTTACCAAACTTTTGGTGATATTATAATCTCCCAACTAACAAACACCTTCAATAATATTATAGAGACACAAAAAATGCCCCCTACATTTTACGAAGCAGTAATAACTTTGATACCTAAGCAAGGCCAGAATCGTGAGGAATGCAGCAACTACTGCCCAATATCCCTGCTGAATATCAACTATAAATGTTTTGCTAAAACACTAGCAAACCGATTGATAGCAATTATTGGAGAAGTAATACATCCTGACCAGACAGGGTACAAACCAAACAGGCAGGGAATTGACAACATCAGGAAAACGGTTAATATCCTGATGGCAACCCAAAAATCAAATACCCCAACACTAATCCTCTCGGCTGATGTGGAGAAAGCGTTTGATTGCTGTGAGCCAGAGTGTTTATTTCTTATCATGGAGAAGATGGGAATAAAAGGGAATCTCCTTCGAGCAATTAAGGCCTTGAATCTAAACCCAAACTCTCAATTACTAATCAATGGTAACCTCTCGAAAACTTTTTATTTAACCAGGGGTACCAGGCAGGGCTGCCCTCTGTCCCCCCAACTTTTTAAAATAACCTTTGAGTTACTGGAGCATGCCATACGGCAAGAACAGGAAATACAGGGTGTACAAATAGGTCCCACGCGTAAAAAATCTCTTTATTTGCAGACGACATGCTTGTCTATTTAACACAGCCAGAGACAACAGTACCAAAGGTCCTCCGAATAATGGATCAATTCAGTCTGATTTCAGGGTACAAAATCAATTACCACAAATCCCAGGCACTCATATTAGCAAAAGATAAAAAGGTTAGGAGGGCTATTGAAATACAAGTCCCCTTCATAATAACGCATAACCATTTTAAATACCTAGGGGTAAATAATCACTCGGGACCACAGTAAACACTTTAAGGCTAATTTTCCCAGCATTCTTAACTAGATATGCACCGAGGTAGCGACTTGGTGACGTCTCAAAACCTCGTGTCTGGGTTGCGTTAATTTATATAAAATGATTGCCCTACCTAAAATACTGTACAAAGCAATGGTCTTACCGATCTACATTTCAAAATCCTTTATCAAACAGTGCGAACATTTACAATAATGAAAACAACAAATTTCATTTTCATTTCTGATATAACGAAAATGACATGTACACCCCTACACCTTGCCCCTCTGATTTTTAACCCCTTGGCTCTTGGTGTCTTTCCCCTCGTATACTTATTTCCTTGCTCCTTTGTCCTGTTCGTTGTCTTGGGCCCTGACTAAATGGCTTCTTGGTCCTTAGCTTCATGATTTCCCTTTCCTTCCCTAAGGTCTCAGTCATGAGTCATACTCTCTAAGGCCGCTTTTAGATTAACGGTGAGCACTTGTGGCAGGAAATCAATATTGATATCAAGATATTTAGTTAGCAGCTTTAAAGAATGCGTGACTGGCGATAAGGCGCATCTACACACATCTAAGCCCCGCCCATGGCCATTTTCCAAGGTGAATGATTTCCTGCCATGAGCGCACGTCGCTTTTCTAAAAGCAGCCTACTGTCTGGGCTTCCCAGGTGGAGTCTTCCAAACTGGAGTGTCTGCAAAATCTCCCTTTCCTTTGACTCTAATCCTCTTTCCCTTCCCAGGCTTTCCCTCCCATTCTCTGGCCTTTTCCTCTGGCTTCCTCCAGCTCTAACCCTTCCCCACGTGACATTGGATTCTATCAAAAAATGAATCCAGTTGAAAATGAAATTGACCTCTACTGTAACTTACTCAAGGACTGTAAAGGAGCCATGCTCTGAAGATAGCCATTACCTGACACCCAGGGCTGCCATGCTCAAAGGAAGAAAGATGCAGTTCTAGTTACATATCTCCACAGTCTCCATGGGTAGCACAGTCTCTGCAGGCTTCCTCCAACTGATGCTCCATGCCATGTTGTCCCTACTGCTGTAGAAGTTTGGACATCTCCCCTAGCTATAAGGGTTTGGCTGCAGCTAGCAATCAACATGGACCTTGCCTGCTGTCATTCTCATTGTAACCAAGCCAAGTACGTGCACTTGAGACCTCGCATCTTCATGAATGTTAGACCCCTTGTCTATCCCTCTGTTCCCCTTCCTAAGTCTCTCCCCCAGCTCCTGTCTCTCAGATTGTAAGCCCTAGGGGCAGGGACCGTGTCTATTTTATTACTTTGTAAAGTGCCAGGTACACTGCTTTCGCTATATAAATGTTTGTTAATAATAATAATAATAATAATCAACGCCCTGTAGCCACAAGTGGAAGAGAATTCCTTTGGGGAGAGCCCCGGTTGCCCCTCTCTCATTATAGGAGGAAAAACAGCTTTCCCAAATGCAAGCCCAGCAGACAGAAGTTCTGAACCCTGGAGTCCTTGGATTTATAAATGTAACTGCTTAATCACAGATCTGCAATCAGTTAACTTTGAGCAGGAGTGGGAGATATAACAAGGCAGAACATGATTCCATAATGACAGCAACAGAAATGAGATGACAGCTGAAATTTACCAAGTAGTTGACTGGGAGAGGTGTGTGTGTGTGTGTGTGTGTGTGTTTAAAGATTTCTCTTAGGATGTGTGAAACAGAGCATGGTTTCCCTGGTGGGAATCATTCCAAGGCTTTAAGTTTAACTAAGTTATTTTCTAAACGAGCATTTGGGGTAACAGAAAGTCAGAAACTTCTATCACAATATCCTCTTTTCAGATTTTGTTTTCTCTGTTTATTAGCTGATTTTTGAATGTATAGACTAGTGTTTTTTCCTTCCTTCATAAGCTCTGGAGAGCACATGGGTGAATGTTACCTGAAGAACTGATTCGTTCCCCTGCAGTGTGGGATTCATCTGGAGCAGTATGTGTTCTGTTCTCTCCACTTCCCACCCTACTCTCTATCTCTCCACTCTCTTCCAAATTATTATTCTGTCAGCTCAGTCTCTGTTAGTGAGCTTTAATGGGGGTCTTAGATTGTTATTTTTGTTTGGTATTCTCAGATCAGGCTCATGAGAGGGGTGAAGCTGTTTGTGGCAGGGCTCTATTAATATTGTACTCTCGGCATTGATTGGAAGTTTTAGCCTGACATATTTTCTTTCACATTGTCACAGAAATGCATCTCTGATCTCTGTTGAAAGCTCAGTAAAATAGAAGATCAACACATATGTGTTTGCATGGGATTTTCTATTTCAGTAAGTTAAACATTTTAAAAGATTATCTTTATCATGGAAAAAAAAAGTCTTTTGTTTGCATGCACTGGGGAGATTTTAGCCTCAAATGTACTTTACTGCTGCATCAGGGCTTCAAGCCAGCATTGTTGTGGATGTGCCTGGCATTCAAAAGGGAGCCGCTTTGCTATGGTAATTGCCCTAGGGTTATGGTCAAAATGTGCTGCCTGAGAAAATAAGAAGCCCATAAGAACTTCACTGCATTATTTTAGGAGTTGCTTGTTGGTGGTTGTCCCCCCCACCACCTCCTTTTGAGGGCCTAGTGCTGCTATGGAGATCATTCTAGGATATTGTTCAGGCTAGACTTCCTGGGAAAATACCATAAAGCAACAAGAATCCCTGTGGATAATCTGCAGGCTGTATTTGTATCAGAAGCTTGAAGAAAGCTTTGAGACCTAAGTTAATGCTTAACTGCCTGTTCATTCATATTGATTTATCAAGCCTTTCTTAGCACGCTATAATTGGGTAGACATAGGGCCAGATTAACATTGCACTTACTAGGCTGCCATGAAGGAAGGTAGAAGGGGGAAAGGAGGCAGATAGCCTAGGGCTACCTACTTGATGTAGTCAGCATGTGGACACATCTATATAGCCTAAATTCCATTATCAATCACAAGGTGTAATTGTGAAATAGCACACTCAGCTCTAGAGTTGAAAAGATGATTCACTGCAAATGCTATTTTTGACAAAAGCTGACAATTTGTGGCTATACCACACAATGGAGAAATGTACTCGTTTTTATGGCATTTGCTTTTTCCCATTTGGGAACGCCGTTTGGTAAGTTGGAATATCAGCACTATATCAGCTACTGATTAGGTAGGAACGTACTTTTGTTATGTACGTACATTTGCTACACAGCCACACATTCATTGCATGCTGCCTGTTGTTGGTTACTTTTGCCATTTCTGTTATACTGCATTCTTTGGGTCTGGACTGGAAGTGATGAAAGAGAATACACCATGGCATGAAAGTAATGAAAAGTAACAGAAAGTACAGTTATAGCAAAACTACAGAAATTGCAGAAACTAAGTGCCATTAAAATAAAGTAATGAAAAATTGTGGAGGTGGCAAAAAATGGCAAAAAATCCTTACCTGTCATCCTGAAAGCAACAGAATCACAAAGCACATCCTGAACTAGAAATTCTTCTGAACATTCAGCAACATACCCATCATGATGGGATTTTCTGTACCACTAACAGCAAGTTGCCAACTTGACAGCATTCGTTGTTGTGTTTGACCTGCTGGGTGAGCAGATACCACACAACTCCATGTGCACCGGAGTCTGCATAGTGTATCTCCACTGGGACTCTGCAAAGTCTAGAGGTGTGCATGCCATTTTTGTTATTACAATAAAAATAAGGAAAATTGACATTTTTGTTATTGTTATTGCAATAATTAAAATGACAAATAACAATAACCAAGATAGAAATGAAAACAACACTTTGTTTTTGAAATAAAGGAAAAAAACCTAAAAATGTATTTCCGGCTAGACCTTTTTTGTTTCTTATTCATTTCTGATAAAACTTGAGGAGATTGTACACCCAATGGAGGGCAATACGTATACCAATTTTGAAATGATTGTATAAAGGGAACCGATTTTAAAAGCAATTGAACATTGTGATTTTAAGAAACTCTCCATACACATTCATGGCTACAACATCTTTATCTTCCATCAAGTTTGCATGGATCCTAGGAATATTATGTACCTCCACAAGCCTAACACCCCTACCAATTTTCAGAAAGATTGGATAAAGGGTCCGGATAGTATAAGACATCAACTTGAAAATATATTTCCAGCTGTAACATTTGTATATTCCAACCTGTTTATAAGATATTTGGCACACATGTATCACATAGCTTCCCTGTCATCTCTGCCAAACTACATGACAGTATGATAAAGGGAAACAATTGTATAAGCAATTTATGTTGTCCTCTTGACAACCATTATTCAGATAAATAGCAGCACATGTAGTGCCAGTCAGAGGCAAGCACCTGACATGGCAGGGGTGAGACCCTGTAGATGGTAGAATGTGGAGCAACTAAAAAGACTGGCAGACACATTCACTGGTCAATTACTACATGCGTCTAGCTTTACAGGACCAATCAGTAGTGGCTTCGAGGCAGACATAGGGGAAGCCCTCAGGGGGGCATAGAAGAGACATAACTGGGACTTTGGGGATAGCATCTCAGAAATCAAGAGACTGACACTGTTTTTAGACGAGGCGCTGCAGAAGCGCCTCCCAAGCTGCGCATTAAGACAGAAGCTGGTCGTGCTGCCGGAAGTGATGTTCTCCCCGTTGCCAGCCACGGCGGTGGCTGGAGACGCGGCACTTTGCAGAGGCACATTCTAGAGACTTCACTTCTCAGGTCTCTAGAACACGCCTTTGCAAAGCGCCACGTCTCCAGCTGCCGCTGTTGCCAGCAACAGGGAGAACGTCACTTCCGGCAGCGCAGCCGGCTTCTGTCTTAACGCGCGGCTCGGGAGGCACTTCTGCAGCGCCTCATCTAAAAATGATCTCAGTCTTTTTTTTTTTTTTAATTTTATTGCGGCCGAGGCCAAAATATACAGAAAACAAACAAGTCACACATAAATAATAAGCAAATATAACCAAAGTTGCCAACATCTAATAAAACTTTTCTGAGCCCACAGAAAACAAAATTCTGGCACATGGTCCAATAACCCCCCCCTTAACCAAATACAGAGAGTAAAACAAAATGCCCAAAGCCCACTACCTGACCAGACATGTGCCATGACTCCTCACTCCCTACTCAGGGGACATTTAAACTGGAGGAATAATGTGCGCAAATTTAAGGCAGCAATCAGAAACTGCGCTACCACTGCTGAAATGGATGGAACCTCGTCTGCCAGAGCCATAATGAGTAAGTTTTGATCTGTACGCCCTGGAAATTTCCGGAGAAAGGCTGCAAGGAATTTGTGGCGGATTTGGTCATATAACCGACATTGAAATATGACATGGGCGGGAGTCTCGACCTCCTGTTGGTCGAATGGGCAAAGACGCTCTGAAAAGCGAATAGCCAAGAAACGCCCCTCCAGAACACTCGTAGGTAGGGCATTAAACCTGGCTATGGTCTCAGTCTGAGTTCCCACCTGTGGTGTCAGTGATGGCAGCGGGAGAGGCGAGGGAAGATGCAGCAGCGTGGAGGAGCCAGCAGATGGGAAAAGAGCGAGTGCGAATGGGGATCTGCAGAAGCTTCTCTCACGCATGTCAGGGCAGGATTTTGCACCCTGACATACACCAGAGAAGCTGTGGCATATCCCCATTCACATTGGCTCTTTTACCATCAGCTGGCTCCTCTGCGCTGCCGCGTTTTCCCTTGCCCCTCCCAGTACCTCCACTGCTGCCACAGGTGGGAATGCAGCCATAGTTTACACATCCAGGCTGGCCAATTACCTTCACAATCACATCTTGCAGCACGGTGACAGAGGACATAAGAGAATTTCTATTGGCTCTTTCCTAAACAGATGCTTTTGACTTCCCAGTAACAAGTGGGGAAGAGATGTTGGGATGGTCACAGCACAGAATGAGGATATTTGGTTGACATTTCTGCTGGTCAATTGACATCACAAACCGATCTTATACCACAGTGACACGCAAGAGAATCCCTGGCATAGGTTCCTTCTCTGAATATGCTGTGTGGGCATGTAAAATCGGGACCCTTTATCACATCTTTATGATATTTGGCAGAGATGATCATGGAAGTGTGATATACAGCCCTGCCAAATTTAATGTGCACTGGTTGGAATACAAAGATGTTACAGTCAGACATACATTTATATGTTAATTGCTTATACCACCGAGATCCTTTATCCAATCCTTGAAAGCTGGCAGAGATAGTAAATATGGGAAGGGGTATAAACATGCCAAGTTTCATGTACATTAAATGTGAGGCAAAGAATTTACACCTAGGAATGTATATGAAGATTTTTGCAAAATAAAAAGATTCAACTGCTTCTAAAATTGGATTCCTTTATCCAACCTTTTTGGAATTTGGTACACTTAATGTCTTCCATTGGATGTATATACACTTCAAGTGTTAGCCAAATATAGTGAAAAACAAAAAGGTTACAACCAAAAATGTGTTTTCCATTGAAACCAATGGAAAACGAAAATGAAAGCAAAAACAAAAATGCCAATTTGATATTTATGAAAACAAAAACAACAGACTTAAATAATGAAAACAAAGAATAAAAACAAAAATGATGTGGCCCCCTGTGCACACCTCTAATATTCCCTAGTTCTCCCCTGGGGGGTTCAACCTTTGAGAGCTTGTAGCTGTTCTTAGAGATGCTCACCTAAATCTCATTCAAATCAACCAGCTGCACCCACTGGAGTCTGTTAACATTTTGCATGAATGGTTAATCTTTTGCCCATGGTTAAGGCTGCCAGAAAGCAAATCCCATTAGCATCACAGCCCAGTGGAGACAAGCTGGAATATTTGAAGCCTCACATAGATGGTAGTGACTTTACTTCAGGGTTGAACAATTTGTCTATCATAAATGTTTGACTCATGGTAGGATCCTACTTAGAGCTTGCAATAGTTTCCTTAACATTCCACAACCTCCTTTTTTGAACCAACCTTGAGGTGGCAGGTGGCGGTGGGCACGGACATGAAGGTGTGATGGATGACCAGGTCCTACCCGCCGCTGTGGATGTCGCAAGCTGCTTCAGCACTGCAATGCTCACCGACACTCTATGGTCTTCAGACCTGGCCAGTGGTTCCTGAGCCTGCTCACCCTGTGCTGCAACTGCACCTCCATCAGCCGGAACCCCACACTTGGGCCCACCTCCCCTGCCAGTGGCAACTTGGGGACCCAAGCCTCCCCCACCAATGGTGTTTCCTCTTCCCCAGAGGACAGAGCCACCCGGCTGTAGATTTGGGAATGACTGATTTCAGTTCACCACCACTCTTCTCTCTTCCCTGGTCCCCTTCAATTCCTCACCTGGCTGTCACTGCTCCCGCTCCTCTCCTTCCTTCATTCTTTCTCCCTGCTGAAGCACCACACCTAGAGGTGAGAAAGATAGTGAACTTGAGTAACACATGTGTTCCTATGTCCAATCACAGCCTCTGAGGTCATCTGGGAGCAGGGCAGGATTTAGGATTTTAGCTCCCCATGGCAACTCAGTCTGCCACTCTGTCCCCGCCCCCCCCCCCCAGCTCTGATACACATGCAGGCTGCCCTCTGAGGCAGGGAGGGAGGTACTGCATTCGTGAGGGGATCAGGGGAGGAACAGGGCTTCTCCAGGTGGGGATGCATGGGGGGGTGGGGAGGGATGGAAGGATGTCAGGGTCCCCCCTCCCCCCTCCAGCATGCAGGTGGGGCACGTGATTTAGTGCAGTTGCACTGTGACTAGATGGGTGAAGGCTGAAAACAGAAATCCCCAACCCACACAAAATCTGCTGACTCCCCCGAAGTCCGGTCCTGTCTTGGAGTGCTCTCTTGCATGCTACAGTAGTTATCCTCTGCCCATTCATTCAGGGCATGTCAGTCTGAGCCTACTCATCAACTGGAGACAATATAAGACATTTCTATTTGGCCAGACATTTTTTAGGTATAGATAAGGGTTGGGGTGGTTTGGGATGAGGGATTTAAATTTGATTAATTTAATTTTTTTGATATTAACTGTTTTATATGTATATAAATATCATGTGTAATGTATTTTACATATATTTTATATATTTTTATGTACTGAAACTGCCTTGAGCCATTGGCATAGGGAAGGATAAAAAAAATCAACTCAACAAATAAATAGATTGTCTTGGTAGTAATTCTATAAGAATCAGAGTGGAGGAAAGGAGAGGGAAGAGACTACGTTGTGCTGGATTACTGTTGCTGCATGTGCTCAGATAGGTCACATTATCTGCAGGACCACCTCACTCCCCGGGATCTGGATTGATGCCTGTGGTTGACCAGGAGTGCCCTCCTCTAAGTCCCCTTGGTATCTCAGGGGGCAGCTATGGAGAGGCCATTCTCAGTAGCCACACCAAGACTGTGGAACTCCTTCCCAGCAGAGGTCTGTGTGACCCCAGACTTCCCCAGCTTCCTATGACAGTGCAAGCCCTGGCTATTCTACCAGGCTTTTGGTGGGGGAGATGGGTAAGGGGTGGTGGGTTGAGGGATGAGGAGGAGGGTTTCCTGTTTTTTGATGCTCCACCATGTGGATTTTTATACTATTGTATTTTACATTATATTTATATTATATTTATATTTATTTTGCATTTTATGTTTTTTTTTAAATGCAAACTGTGAGTCGCCCCCAAGCTGATGCTAGCAGGAGGGTTTGGGATACAAAAGCTGTAAAATAAATAAAATAAATAAATTAAGGGAGTACTAGAGAGCTGGGTGTGGTAGCTCGAGTGCTACTCACTGGGTCTGGCTGAAGCACTATTTACTGTCTCCATTATGGCAGAAGGGAGGGAAAATAAATGTATCTAAGGTAAGGCAAGCAGACAGACTCAGCAGTGTGGAATTGTGATTCCAGAAGTAGAGTATGGCTGGTTGTGCAAAAGTAGAGTATGGCTCTCTAATACCAGAGAGTGCATAGGTATTTTCAGATGTGACACTCCAGCCTGTTGCCACGCTTACCAAAGCATGGTGTCACATCTGGTCCCACCCTGCCAGATGTTTACCATGAATGGGAGCAGAATTTACCCCAGACCACAGTAGGGCCAACACCGGATGTGCACTGGACCCCAGTCCAGCACGCATCTCGTGTTAACAACTGCCAGTCTGGGGTAGGCTACCCTGAACTGTGGTAGAGGAGGCCATTACGTGTGATGGCGTGCTCCACCTAACCCCGGACTGTGGACAGAGTGGGTCTGGGCCTGTCACACCACCTTTCAGGGAGAATGCAGGGCCTGAGGAGTGTGGGGAGTGGGAGTCATACAGACTCACGTACAGACATCCCCTGCCCTCTCCCTCCCTAGCCCCAGCCACCTGAATGTCTGTTCAGCAGCTGGACAGGGCTCACCCCAGGGTGGATTTAAGCATGGCGGCATTTTTGCCCATCACGGTTGAAAATACCCAATAGTCCCTTAACTAGTAGGAGTCTTCACTGCTTCTTCCACCCTCTCCAACCTCTGACTCCCCTAGGTGCACATCTGCCTTTTTCCTGGCATCATTAGTCGTTTGCTTGTCTGACAGCAGAAAGAGCAGCCTTTTTGGTTTATTTATTCAGCATACTGGCAGCAGGAAGTGTTGGAAATATATTGGTGTAACAGACAGACAGCATGTCTACTTTTGCCCATGCCAGCTGACTTCATCACTGGGTTGACCTGTCTGTTTGAAGAGTGACTGCCAGTTTTGCAAAGTGGAGCAGGATGCTGCTGCTCCAGAAATTTTGGGGGAGGGGGGTTGGAGTTGAATGCTGAGCAGGGAGCTGTGGATGGCAGGCATGACAGGAGGCACAGAGACAGCAGAAGAAAAGGCAGGGGCAGAACATGGGGGTGGGAAGGCGGGAGTGGGGTGGCCTGAACAAATGGCTGTACTGTCCTCCCTACAACAGGTCTGCCAGTGGAACGGGCACTGGCACCACTAACCCTGGGCGGAACTGGACCTGGTAGGCACAGACTTGGAAGTGCAGAGAGGATCTGGTGCAGGAGTTCATGGAAACCACCTGTCAGGCAGACGAGATACAGGACACCATCTTGGCACTGACCAGGAGCATCGCCAGTTCCTACAGAAGAACACCACAGAACACAGGGCCCTTGCCACCAAGGCCCATATGGAATGCCACCAGGAGACCTGCCATTGGGGCTGCCACATGAGGGAGATGCAGTGGTGGAGGAGGGCCCAGCCTGTGACAGTGCTGGGATCAGTCCCTGGGAAAGCAGCACTCCCTCCTCTACAATGTAGGGACTGCATGTGTTGCCATCACAACTGTTCTGCGATGGGCCCCAGATGTCAAGGTCCTCCTGAAGCTCCTGGTAACACCCCACCTGGATCTGTCCACCTGACCAGGTATGACCAACAGTCATCTCCACTGGCACATGACCCGAATGCCTTCCTCCCTGTAGTTGCCCAGATCTAGCTTGTCCCATCCCAGTCATCCCAAGCAACCACCAGCCACTCAAGTACCCACCACTTGTTGTACCACCACAGCCTGCACCCACGGAGCCCCGGGTGGAGGAGAAAGGGAGGAGGAAGAGGCATAGACTGCTCCCCTGACAGGAACTTCACCCAAGTAACCATGGCCTGCTTCAGAAGGGGAAGGACAGGGGTTGGGGGCAAAATCTTAATCCCATTTGCTTTTTTACAATTACACCTGGTGAACGGACTGTGCATTTCAGTCGCCCCTTCCATGCCATCATCATCCAGACTCTTTAAATAAATGCAGTGCCATTTGCTAACCATGATTTTTGTCCTTTTTCTGGGGAGGGTGGGAGTAAACCTCTCAACTCCTGACCCTTGTACATTAGTACAAGATGGGTTTGTGATGCCAGATGGCCATTAGGAATGTCAATCATGTTTTCTCATTCTGTGATGTGCCCACCCCAATCCCCCTGCTTGTTACTGGGAAGCTGGAAACATTAGCTTAGCGAAAAGCCAATAAGAGATTCTCTTATGCCCTCTGTTACAGTGCTGCAGGATGTGTTTGGGATGCCAATTGGCCGGCCTGGATGTGTCAATCATGGGTGATTTCAGACGTTACGGGGCCCGTTGCCCCTGTACTGAAATCAAGCCATTCATTCCCCGCCGGGGTCACCCCGTCACGCCGCAACAGACGTGCTGGGGGGATCCCGGCGGGGAATCTGGGAGGGGGCGGGGCCGCGCGGCGCAACGTGCGGCCGCACGGCCCCGCCCCCTCCACGCACCCCGCCGCCCGCCCTCCGGGGAGACGGGCGGGCGGTGGGGCCAATGTGGCCGCCGCATCAGGCCGGATTCGCCACGGCCCGGGATCCCGCCGGTGATCCCGGGCTGTGGCGCCCGGCCAGACATTACTTTTTGTTGGTCCCCGCTGGGGATCTCTTTGACCACGCTTCCCGGGACATTCCCCCGGCTAGCCCGGGAAGTGTGGTTCAAATTGACCCCATGTGGGTATTGACCGTGGCGAACATCTGGCGGCCACCAAACAGACGTTCGAGGCACATTGACCACAGGTGGGTATGCACCATGGTTCACTGTGATCTTGTAACGTCTGAAAATACCCCATGTCTCTTGATTTCTGGGCTTCTTCCCCCTCCTCTTGCTGCCTGAAGTTCAAGCTATATCTGATGTTTTTGTTTTGTCCCCAAATTTTCAGGACTAGTATTTGCACAATATCTGTTAAAATTACAAAAGTTTAATTCCTTATAAAATTAAAAGATTTTACCCAATCTTTTTGAAATTTCTCATGGATAAACCTTTTGGTGAAGAATACACTCTGTCCTAATTTCATCCAAATTGGATTTAAAACAAAGTTAAAGCTGGTGTGCACAAACCATGAAACTTACATTCCTTATAAAATAGGAACCCATAATCCAATCTAGGACTGAAACTTGATTCTGATTTTTGTCTCAGTTATTTCTGAGAATTGCAATTCTTGTCTTATTTTAAATGAGAAATGATTGATAACCGAGAAAATGGTCATCTCTCGACAATTCTGTCGAGAAACTTTTCTTGAATTACGGGTTATCATTTACTGGATTGTCATTTATCATTGGATTGCCAGTTACCAAGTTACCAATTACCAGGTTGTTGGTTACCATTTAATGGGTTGTTGTTTACTGGGTTGCCTGTGAGTCAAATCTAATAACCAATAAGCATGGTAATAAACCAATAAATCAATAAACACCAATAACCAAATAACCAATAAACCAAAAACCAATAACCAATTAAAAAAAACCCCAATAACCAATAAACCAATAACCAGTAAACATGGTAATAAGTAGGGATGGGTGAACAGATCACTGTTTGTGTTTGGCCATTCGGTTCGCCTGCGTTCGGTTCATGCGTTTGGGTGGTTCGTCAGGTTCGTATCTGGCCATTCGGTTCGGGTTTGGCCATTCGGGAAAAAGTATCGCGAGAGCTCAGGAAGCCGTAATCGTGCTGGAAACCAGAAATTCGAGTGCATGCGGAGCTGTATGGCGAGTGAGTGTGTGTTTGACTCCGTGGATGCTCTGTTTGTGTGTTTTAGCTGGGTTTGTGCTGGGTTTGGCTGTGCTGTGTGTTTGGGTGGTTGGTGAGTGTTGGTGTGTGTTGTGTGGGTGACTTTTTTGAGTGTGTGTGTGTTTAAAAAAAAAATGTAGAAAGCTGCAGTTTTGATTCCCTGGCTTGGGGCCAACTTGCTGGTCGCAGGGGAGGAGGAGAAGGAAGAGGTAGAGGTCGCTGTCCCTACTACAGCTCCTTGGCTGAGGAGCCAGTGGTGGGCTCAGGAGGTGATCCCAGGTTTGTAAACTTTTTTTAACTTTGAGGGCAAGAAAGGCTCTATCCGTTAGAGCAAGCTCACTGGTGTGTGGTTGTGTGCGTGGGTGGTGGGCATCAGTCAGGCACAAACAGTGGGCATCAGCGGGTGGAAGCGGATGTCTGCCACAGAGAGAGAGGGTACTGTAGTGTGGGCGGCTCTGGCACGAGAAGCACCCCCATCCAAATATGTGCCAGGCTAGCAAGGGTCTCCACTCTCCAGTTGCCATCCCATTCCCTACGCACCCCCAAATAAGGGCAGGATCTTTCCTCCAGCCAGGGTCACATCTCTTGTCGCCATCCCTTGCACCCCAAGGAGGGCAGGATTTGCACATGCCGTCCAGGGCCTTCCTAGTTGCAATCCCAAGCACCACAAGGAGGGCAGGGTGTTTGCACGTACCAGCCAAGACCTTCCTAGTTGCAATCCCAAGCACCACAAGGATGGCAGGGTTTGCATGTGCCAGTCAAGGCCTTTCTAGGTGCAATCCCTAGCATTCCCTAGCACCCCGGGGAGGGCAGGATTTGCATGTGCTTTCTAGTTGCAATCCCTAGCACCCCAAGGAGGTAGGACTAGAGGCATCATCATAAATGCAGGATATTTCTTTGGTGTTCTTAATGTGTTCCCATTTCAGAGAGGAATCGGATGCTGGCCCCAGCACTGCTGCCAGGACCAGGCCAAGTCCAAGGACTCAGAGGACCCCTACATGGAGGTCACCAGTGGTGACACCCTCAGACATTCAGCACCAGACGTCGGATGTCTGGAGGTTCTATGACAAGGGCAATGGAATCTCCACATGCAAGGTATAGCACAGGGACTAGAACAACAGGGAATGAATTGCCCTATGATTTGTTAGGAACAGAAGTCCCCTGCAGAGAGAGATTGGATGGCCACCCAGTCCACCCACTTGTGGAGACAGAAAGCAGACAGGGCTTGACAGACCATTGGTCTGACACAGTATGGCACTTCTTATGTTCCTATCTTTTTCTGCTCTGTTTAGCGCTGCAAGAAAGTTTTCAGCCGGCAGAGGGAGGGGACCACGTCGGGGCTCATAAACCATATTAGAGGAGCCACGGCCTGAGAGTGAGGCGGCTTAGTAAGGAGGAGTTTCGAGTGGTGGCCATGGAGTCTCAGCGATAGAATAAGGGGGGGAAGGCAACCCGCAAATGGCGGCATATAAGCCCTTCCCCTTCCCCCCCTCCAGCCCCGACGTGGAAACCCCTGGGTCCCCCGGAGGATGCAGAGGCCAAGGCCTTTCAGGCCAAGTTGCAGCAGGCCACCTGGGACCATGTTGCGGAGGTCCAGCACTCTTCTGCCGACCTGGAGAACCGCCTGGTGGAGCAGCTGCAGGTGGTTCAGGCAGAGTGGCAGAAGGTGGAGGCATACGGGCAGTATGTCTCCGCTGAGCTGTGCTGCATGCAGCTGTACCACCAGGCACTCTCCAAGTGGCATATGGACATGAAAGAGGGGTTGGAGTTTGCCATGGTCAACGGCGTGCTGCATGAGTCCGAGGTCGCCGGTCCTCAGGCCTGTGAAGCACCCCAAGGTCTGTTGCCTTTCCCCCAATTCCAGGGGGACAGGCCCAGTGGCAGCAGAGCCAGAGACTCTTAGTTTAATTAATAAGTTTCATTTACATGTTTGCTTTTGTTTTGTTAAATGTTGGTTTTGTTGTTGTTGTTGTTTTGTTTTCTTGTTATGTAAATAATTTTAATTAAAGTTGTTATATTTATTGTTACGAGCCTCATTTGACCTGTCCAAGCTTTTATCCCTATGTGCTGAAGTTCTGGCTGGCAGGTGGCAGAATCTCATACAGCTTGTTGATCCCTTCCAGCAGCACCTGCCACCTCATGTAGTGTAGTTATTAACCCAAAGATGTGCTGTGCCAGCAGCAGGGTCTCAACTAGCAGAAAATGAAATCCACCCAAGAGGTGCAGGGCTTGTGTTTGTGTGGGTAGGTGTGACAGAGAGAAAGAGAGACAGGCTCCTCGGCAGCGGGAAGCAGGCGGCGGTAGCTGGTGGTCGGAGGGTCTTTTAGTTTCAGCAGCCAGATTCAGCGGGCATCCACAAGTGGGTGCAGAGGAGTAGGCTTTGGGGGAGGGGGGGTATAGGCTGGCATGTGGAATGCAGCCCCCAGTGACTGGAATGATGGTTCCAGAATCTCATTGATGGTCCCTGGGATGGGCGGACATGACTGAATCAGGGATAGTGGAATGACAGTCTAAAGCCTATGGGGCACACTTCATTTGATCAGGCAATAGGTGGTAGCAGGGCACAAGGTACAGGGATGCACACAGGCAGGCAGGCACTGGCTGGCACATATAACACATTGTGTGTTGTATTCCATCTCATTACTGTAGGTTTGCTGTGTGCTTGATGTGGGCAATGGGCATTAATGAGCGAGTGAGCACAGATGGGAGTTCTTCCTGGTTCTGGCAGGTGGCAGCCAGGATAAACCTACCTCTCTCCCCCTCTAACCCCCATCTCCCTATTTCTAACTGAGAACCTCTCTCTCTCTGGCCATATAGTGCCAGTGACAGCATGGGTGGGATTGTGTCTGTCTTTCCTTCAAGCAGTGGGTGGACTTTCTCTCTCTGTCTCTGCCTCTGTCTCTCTCTCTCTCTCGGCAGCAACCTGGGCGGGCAGACAGGCCCCTTGGCTGAGAGGTAGGAAGGTGGGCTGACGCATGCTTTGAGCTTGGCGGCAACATGGGGTACAGAAAACCTGGCACAGACAGCATATAGGTCTGGCAGCAGCAGCTGTTTCTTTACGCCATGGCATCATAGCACAGACAGCATATAGGCCTGGCCTGGGGGCCATTGGCACTGGAAGAAGCAGACATTGGTAGCCATGGTACAGAACCCTTGGCACGGATAGCCAAGGATCTCTTAGACAGTCGATCCTAAGAGATAGGCGAGCGTTGTTGTGAAGGGATGGGCTGGTGCTTGGGAAGGGGAGGGGCAGGCAGAGCTCCTCACCCCCTCAGGCTGGGTACAAAGCATTCTTCACCCCCCCAACCATCTAGATGGGAGCAGTGGGAAGGGATCTGTGTTAGATTCTGGGGAAGATAATAGCCGCTTACCTGCTTCTCCCCATGGAAGGGATCGGGGGGAGGGCATAACACCCCTCACCCCACTCTTCAGATCTCACTGCTTTCCCCCCCCATGCTTTACAGACAGGCATCTTCCCTCATGTTTCAAGCACAAGAGTGAAGTAGATACCTCTCCCCATCCTGAGCTGGGCTTCTCCTCTCGTCCTATCGCCACATGAGAATGTATTTCCACTCCCCTTGGGGTGAGTAGGATCTCCCCACACCCGTGTCTGCTGAGCTCCGTCTCCCCGAGCTTATTTGTATATAACTGTACTGATACCTTGGTTTTGTGAGTGGTTAATTTTATATTTTATTTTTTTAATACAGTGGATAGACAGTCCTCCCTGCCTGTAACGTAGGTCCCAGAACCCTTGATGGTGGGTCCCGGAGAACTTTGAAGGCCAAAGTGGAGAAGGGTTCCATGTAAACATCAGTTGAACATGTGTCAGTCAATCCAGTAGATAGGCAAAGACCATTCGGTCTTCAAGGCCTTCACAGATAATGAATTGAGACCCATGATGGTGGGTCCCAGGGCTAGAGTGGCAGCTTCTAGGTTTTGGTCACAGCCCTCCTTGCCTGTAACTTGGCCCCAGAACCATGACCGCCGGTCCTGGGAATGGAGTGGCTGTTTCTTGGTGCGATGGAATGACAGCGCAGTGTGCGAGGAATGATGGCCCTAGACCCATCATGGTGGGTGCTGGGGCTAGAGTGACAGCTTCTGGATTTTGGCCACAGCCCTCCCTGCCTGTAACTTGGCCCCAGAACCCTGATGGTGGGTCCTGGGGCTGGAGTGACTGCTTCTTGATGAGGTGTTAAGACATTGGAATGTGCGAGGAATGATGGTCCCAGACCCATCTTAGCGGGTCCTGGGGCTGGAGTGGCAGCTTCTGAATCTTGACCACAGCCCTCCCTGCCTGTAACATGGCCACAGAACCATGATGGTGGGTCCTGGGGCTGGAGTGGCTGCTTCTTGATGTAGTTGAAGATTGCTTCTCTGTGCAAGGAATGACGGCTCCAGGCCCATCTTGGTGGGTGCTGAGGCTAAGGTGGCAGCTTCTGTATTTTGGCCACAGCCCTCCCTGTCTGTCATTTGGCCCCAGGACCCTGACGGTGGGTCCTGGGGCTGGAGTGGCTGCTTCTTGATGTAGTTGAAGATTGGTTCTCTGTGCAAGGAATGACGTCCCCAGACCCATCATGGTGGGTGCTGAGGCTAAACTGGCAGCTTCTGGATCTAGGCCACAGCCCTCCCTTCCTGTAACTTGGCCCCAGGATGTCGGGTCCTGGGGCTGCAGTGGCTGCTTTTTGTCATGTTGTGGAACAACATCAGAATGTGCGATGAATTATGTCCCCAGACCCGTCACGGTGGGTGCTGGGGCTAAGGTAGCAGCTTGTATATCTTGGCTATAGTCCTCCCTGTAGAGGTGTTATGTGTAATACTTTGTTAAAGAACCCCCTTTCCATGCCACTGGTGAATAGGGATTGATGAGTGGGAAGAGTTGTGTCAAACCGGCAAACTCTCTGTGGGTTCTATGGAAGCGATTCTATGCAGAAGGAAAAATAAAACCAGGAAGTGTCTGAACTTCCACAAGGAACTTTAATTTTATTACAGTGATGACCGTGGATTGTCTGACCTCAGTAGCTGTTACCAAGTAACATCTACATCATGCCCTACCTAGAGCATACAGCTGAGGGGGAGTAAACAAATCTAAGATATACATGCCTGTTTATGGTCATAACAGTGATAGAGAGAGAAACCAGGAATTGAACTTAAATTAACAGTAATTCAGTCAGTGAGTGTCGAAGTTGGAGATACAGAAAGTAATTGGAATGTTTTGAATAGTTTGTACCTTGGCCTGACCCTGATGGCAGGTCCTGGGGTTGTAGTAGCTGCCTCTTGTCACGTGGTGGAATGACTAGTGCCAGTGGCACTAGCAGCAGCAGCAGACAGGTGGTGGGGCATGAGCGGCAGTCAGGCAGACTGAGGCAGGGTTCAAGCTTTGCAACCTGGGTGGGCAGGCAGGAAGCATGGC
>QEPC01007956.1:181180-192891 GCA_003113815.1 Sphenodon punctatus
GGTTTAAGTTTCATTTCAGTACAAAACTGAAATGAAACTTAAAGCAATCTAATAATCCTACTCAACGCCTGCTGTTCAGGAACAGTGACTAGCTCAGAAGGTGTTGGGAAGGGGGGAGGCAGATAGTTTTGTTTCTTGCAAGCCTCTCCACCCCTGGTGCCTGGAAGTCTGCTCCTCAGTATTTAGTACTACCCCTCTCTGTCACGTTTGACCTTACAGTGAACCTTTTTTTGCCACCCGAACTCACCCGAACGTGATCCAAACTGACCAAACTGTTTGTCATTTCGACGTTTGGAATTGAGTTCAGTTCAGCCCGTTCGTGTTCGGATTTGGGTTTGGGTTCGGGTTTGGTCGTCCAAACAGGCCAAGTTCGGGCCGAACTCCGAACTTCCAAACCGTGTTCTCCCATCTCTAATGAAATACGCACCGCTAGTCCAGACTGGTTTGGTTATGTGGAAATACAATAAACGGTAATACAGTAAACAGCAATATGGTATCCATTATTCGGTTTTAGCAGTTAACTTCCATAGCTACCGTGTACTTATTGGATAACTGGCAAGCTATGCAATAATGTACAATACTGTACATTAACTGCAGATAATTGTTTTGCTATCAGTTTCAGCTCTGGGATCACCCATAACGTTTAGGATGTCTCTGTGCTTGTTAACAGAGAATCTAACTTTCCATATGACAAGTTAAGAAATATATTCTTCAGCTTTCAAAAGAGTATGAAAAAAGAGCAAAGCTATAGGATTGGACAGTTGTTAATCCATCTAGAAATTCCCTGTGTTCTTAATTTATGACCTGTAAATAGTTCACTACTCATTATTTCTTCTCTTTAAGATAGTTGTCTACATTTTTAATTAAGCTCATTTGGCAAAATAAAAAGGGCTTAAAAGTGCATCCTAAATTTAATATAATAAAAATTCAATTTACATCCCCTCTATATCACAAACAAGGTGTAAAGGGTCTTCTCTGCAACTAAGAATCAGGCCTTTCAAAACCAGCTAAATGAATATAACAGAGGTGGTAACACTTTCTTCTAACCTGTCCTGAAGACATTATGACAAGGTGGTTGTGGAAAAGCTTTAAAAATTCCCAGTAACTACTTAGCAACTAATCTTTCATGCATCTAACATTGGCTATCACCAAAGCAGGTGTTTTAACTTTTCACAGTATTTCCCGCATAGTCTTGCATGATTCTTGTTGGAGTTTTTTAGCCTGTAAAGCTAAGAGGGGAGTATTAATGAGAACTGATGTTGTGAGACTGTAAGATCTTTCATTTATCATTCTGGTGGGATTCTCTGTTAGGAAGTGCAGAAGAGACTTAAGCACTAACACGGTGGAGTGTGGTTGGGTTTTCTTTTTTTTAAGAATCTATACATGCCTGATTTAACTTTGTCATACTCTATTAGAGCTTTACGCTGGGCTGAATCTACATATAATTGCAATATACATTGACAGAATGCAAGGAGCTGATAAGTCAGTGAATGGCAATTTACTCTTCTTCTCTCTGTCTTATACAATCAAAATATTTTAGTTGCCTTTTAAACTATGTCCAGTAAGGTGATTTTTATAGTGTCATGCTTTGGAGTATTCTTGTACAAGATTGGAGAGTTACATGATTCTGAATTTTTTGAAAAAGAATAAACAAACATCGGGTATTTGTTAATATCTTTAAGACATTGTTTCACCAGAGAACATCCCTTTCTACTTTTTATCAATTGATATCTGTCCATTGTTACATCTTTTCCATGCTTTACATTAAAATTATTAGATGGCGATGTAAACAAACAGCATAGAACACCCCATTTGTAATGCCTTTTCACTCGGAACTTACAGTAATTGAGGGAAAGCCTTTCTAATAGACACTTTGTCAGTCTGCTAAAACATTTGGCAGTTGTTCCTTCTTGTCTGCCAAAATTTAATGAGAGAGTATGTTGCAGTGATGTCTCATATTGTCAAAGTATCACTTTTGACACAATACGCTACTGTACATTTACCAATGTATTAGGAAGTATTATCATAAATAATTACAAATAAACTACGATTGTCACAATACATGAACAAAACATGTTTTGTGATGTATTCTATTTGCTTGCATTAGCAAGGACACTTCTGTACAAAGCGCTGCTAATACAATGCCATTAATGGAGATACATTATCATCTCTCTCATTAACTCTGACAAAGAGCAATGTCTCGATACTGACATGGGGGAGTGGAATACTCTGTTGTAATTGTACAACTACCATGTGATATTTCATAAACTGAGCATTAAGTTTTGCAGCAAGGAATCAGAACTTCCAATTATAAAAATGAAATGTACACAACTGAACACATATCTGCTGCTACTGGTGCCTAGTGTCTAGATATTGCACACCTACTGGTCTCTGTTTTATGTATTTATTATAACGTCTCATTGAAGATGGTGGGGTAGAGCTGATAGTCTGAAAAGAAAGCAGTGACTATCTTTAGGTCTTAACATGCCAACCATTATTAAAAAGAGCAAGATAGAGGAGATAAAGTAGTTGCAGGAGATCTTTTATTGGATTGCATTCCATTGGAGAAAATGTTAAACTTTGGGATCACACGAGACCCTTCCTAAGGCACCTTTCCCTAGTCCCTCACTCCCATAAATTGTTCACTTAGATTCCTACCTATACTGACTTATTTATTTAATTATTTATTTTATAGGTAAAATTAGATTTGTGACCCCTTTAAGAATCTCACTGAGAATGGGTTTCTCGACAAGATTCTCCTGATCGAGAATCTTGTGAGAATCAGCATTCTAACTACCGTTCTTGATGAGATTCTCAAGTGCCTTATAAATGCCCCCAGGAGTATTCTGCACATGGCTAAAATGGCCTCTGTATGCACAGATATTTTGCCCAGGAGCAGAGCATTTTTGTGTTTTTGAGAATATCATAATATCTTTGAGAAACCTCAAAAAATGCTCTGTGCATAGACAAAATGGCCATCGGAAGCTGTACATGTGCAGAATGGCCATGGCACCCATTTTGCACGTACACAGGATGTTTGAAGGATTTTTGTGAATCTCATGAGATTTGCAAGAATATTATTATTATTATTATTATTATTATTATTAATAATAATAATAATAATAATAATAATAATAATAATAATGGGAGTTCACGTTCACTATGTCCCAACACTAGTTACTGCAGTTAGCTGTTTAGTGTTAACTGGTAACATAACAAAGAGGTAGGCATGGCAGCGGGTGTGTGATGCAATCAATAACTTGTGAATATGGTAGTGGTGGGTCAGTCAGGTCATGGGCAGGGCCGGGCAGGACAGGAGGGGGGGAAGGCAGTGAGCGTGGGGGCAGGTAAGGTGGAGTTAACTCTGGGGTCAGGAAAGGTGGGCAAGTAAGGACAGGTGGGGGTAGGGCAGTCAGTGACGGCGTCGGCGAGTGAGCGCAATGCCGGCAGCGCTACGGGTGCATAATAGGACTCACGCTACCTGGCCTCGACTACTCGGGTTAATATAATAACTAAGCATATTTTTTTGCGAGCAACATAACACAGCAATAATTTTATGATTAACATAAGTAACAGTAATGGAAAATTTTTTTAAAATTAAAGTGACATGGAATATCGAACCCACAGAATAACAGCTTTAATTTGTACAGTAAGCAGGAACCTTAGCAACTATGCCACCACTCTGCATTGACTTTGTAGGCATTGTGAGGGGTTAATTAGCCTTTCATAATTTTGAGCCCTGACTAATCAGGGATTAAAAAATTAACCGGGATAAATTGTTTTAATTTAATGTTAAGGTTCCTGAAATTTAATTTTTTTAACCCCCCCCCTTTTTTTTAAGTAATATGTAAAAAGTTGAGAGTTGATTATATTAATTTTTTTACAATGTTATATTTTTGTTATCCATATGTTATACTTTTGTTTATATATATTGGGTGATTTCAGACGTTACGGGCGGCCGGTTCACCACAGCGAACCACCAGGGGGGCGAACAGCGCAACCACGCCCGGGGGTTGGAAAACGACCCAAACAGACGTGCCGGGAACGGCACCACGGCCCGGAACCGGGCCGCACCATCACGGCCCGTGGCAGCACAACAGACGTGCAGCCGAACCCCCGGCGGGCGCTAAACCCCCACAAGGCACCGGGCAGGGGCGGGACACAGACATGGCCGACTGAGGGCAAACGAAGCCACAAGGCACACAAGGGAACGCCCACACAAGGGAAACGGGAAGGGAGGGGGGAAGAGCGAGAACAGGCTGACAGCCGGCTCACACAGCGGTCCCGCAGCGGGGCACAATGCACGGCCACACGCCCCCGCACACACACACACACACACACACACACACACCAGGGAAAGGCCGGGAAGGGGGGAAGGGGCGCCCGGAACACCCCACCCGGAACACCGGCAGGGAGGGGGGGGCACCACCACGGGGCAAGGCACAGACAGCAGCAACCCCCACCCCCACACCACCCCAGTCCAGTCCAGTCCAAGGAGGTGCCCCCACAGGAACAGAGGCAGTCTCGGGGGGGGGGGGCGGACCCCCGGAGCAAGGCACGTTGGGGGCCCCCAAAGCACAGCGAGGCCGGCGGAGGGGCGCCAGGAGGAGGAGGAAGGGGGCCCCACAGTCAAAGGCTGGCACAGGCAGGGCAGCCGGGTCCAGCGGTGCTCCTCCGCAGCACCAGCGACGCTCAGGCAGCACCCACGGAGTCACGGGGATGGAGGGGGCCCAGGACCACGGCCAGGGGCAGCAGCAAGCAGCGAGGCGGGCGGGAGCTCACCGAGGTGGGGTCCGCAGGTCGGGAGCGGCCAGCGGGGACCAGGGCCCCCCCCCGGGCCGGGGCGGGAGCCCACACGGGGGCACCACGCCGGGGGGGGCAGGCCAGCGACGCGGGGCTCACGGGCCGCTGCCGGGGGCCCCGCTGGCCCCAGGGCCCGGGTGGCCCGCCCGGTGGACCAGGTGGGGCCAGTGCAGCATGCCCCGGCGGTACCCCTGCAAGGACATGTAGTGGGCGATCAGGTAGTAGGCCTCGAAGGGATCGGGCATGGTGAGGGCCAGCTGCACATCCACACGCGCCCACACCGCCAACAGGGATGACATCTCCACCGCGGAGGGCTCCGGCACACAGCAGGCAGCAGAAGGGGGCCACGGAAGATGCCCCAGCTCCAGAAGCCGCTGGAACGCCGCCCCACGGGTGCGCTGGTACCCACGGGCCCCGTGAACACAGGAGAAGTAGCTCACGGCCAAGGCAGGGCCACCCTCGGCCAGGCACTCCGAGTAGGCGCCCAGACCACACACCACCAGCGCTGACACGGTCTCCGAGGCGCTCCAGGGCACATGGGCGCACAGCACCTCCGGGATGCGCCCCTCGGGGAAACGAGCCAGCCCCAGGGCCTCCGCATGCAGCCGGCAATCACGGGCGCTCACCACATGGCCAAAGTAACGGAGCCCGGAGCTCAGGCTCTCGTAGGCACCTGCACGGCTCCCCGGCCCGGCCAGGAGCAGCTGCACGGCAGGGGTGTGCCACAGGTCGCACAGAGACATGGTCTCGCGGAAGGCCCAGATATGGGGGGCCCCTTGGGGGCCGGACAGCGGGAGCCCCATGGATGGGCAGCCAGCCATGGTCCAGCACAACAGGGAATGGGACACGGAGCCCGGAGGGCACACAGACTGCCCAGGGCCGGGAGAGGCTCGGCCCGGCCCCCGGGACAGGGAACACGGGCCCGCACCGCAACATTGTAGCACAACAGAGCGAGGCGTGGGGTGCGGGCCCGGCACAGCTGCAGAGAACAACAGCGAGCTCTCTGTCTGCCTAATCGCACCTTCAAGGCCATCCCGCTACAAACAGCGAGGGGAGGGGGCCCGGGGTGCTGGGGGCGGGAGCAGCCGGAACGCACCGGCACAGGGCGCGCGCAGGCCCGCGAGGCCGACCCCCGGGCGGAGCCACCAGCACCGGGCCGCCATAAGCGCTCCCAGCCCCCACCGGGGCCCCAGCACCATGGAGCGCGATAGGGCAGGTGGGAACTGGATGTTCCTCGCGCTCGCGGCTGAGTGGCACCGTGACCACACTGAGCAGCTGTGCCTCCTGACCGAGAGGGTGCACCTGGCCGTCCGCCTGCGCTATGTCCTGGCCCTGCGGGCTGGCGTGCGCCTCCGGGGCCAGCAGGCCCGCAGGAGAGTCCGTGCCCGGCTCAGGGCTCGGCGCCGGGCCTGGGGGGCGTGGCTGGCCGCCTGCCGGAGCCTCACCCGGCCCGCTGCGCTCCGAGGGGCCGCGAGGCGGTTCCGCTGGGCAACGCAGACCCTCCGCCGGGCAGCGCTGCTGGCTATGCCCATAGCGCGGAGCCTATGGGTCACGGAGCGGCCCCAGGCCTGGTGGGAGCGGGCCCAGGCCCACTGGGGGGAGGCCGAGTGGGGGTCCCACTTCCGGATGGGCAAGGCCACCCTGCTGCGCCTAGCGGAGCTCCTCACGCCCTGGCTGGAGCGGCAGCACACCTCCATGCGGGAGCCCATCCCCATGGTCCAGCGGGTGGCCATAGGGGTCTGGGCCCTCGCAACGCCCGACTCCTGCCGCTCCGTGTCCCAGCACTTCGGGGTGGGGCTCAGCACGGTCGCCTGCATCGTGCGGGATGTGTGCGAGGCTGTGGAGGGCGTGCTCCTCGACAGGACCATCCAGCTCCTGGACCAGGGCGCTGTGATGGCTGGCTTCGCGGCCGGGGGCTTCCCGAACTGCATCGGAGCCGTGGACGGCACACACATCGAGATCCTGCGCCCGGCCGCGGGGGAGGCCCTGGAGTATGTGAACCGGCACGGATACTACTCCCTGCACCTGCAGGGGGTGGTGGACCACCGGGCCCGCTTCATAGACATCTACACGGGCAACTCCGGCCGGAGTCACGACGCCAGGATCATGACCATCTCCCCCTTCTATGCCCGCATGTACCGGGGGGACTTCGCGGACATGGGCATGAGGTGGATCGAGGGTGTTCCCATGCCCCCCTGCATCCTGGGGGACCCCGCCTACCCCCTGACCCGCTGGCTGATGAAGGTCTACCCTGTCCCGAGCACCCCTGCGGAGCAGGTATACAATACCCGCCTGTGTGCGAGCCGGACCGTGGTGGAGCGTGCCTTCGGGGCCCTGAAGCAGCGCTGGAGGAGTATAGCTGGCCGCCTGGACTTCACCGTCCCCACCTCCGCCCTGGTGATCGGTGCCTGCTGCGTTCTGCACAATGTGTGCGAGACCGAGGGGGCGGCCCTGGAGTACCCCGAGCCCCACCGGCCCCCCGGTCCTGTTCCCCTGTACGTGAACGCAGGGAACCCCCGGGAGTACCGGTATGCCAAAAGGATCCGGAACGCCCTTGCAACCCACATCGCCCGGGGGGGCCCGCTGTGAGGGCCTTCCCGCCCCTGGGGGCCCCACCCCCCCTTCCGTGCCCATGCCCCTGTACACGCGGTCCCACAGCCCTGTCCCCCCCACAAACGGGCCGGGGCCAACTGTCTCGTTACCACACTTTATTTCCCACACAGTGCACACAATCACCCTGTGCCCCCTCCCCACCCCCGTCCCCGTGACCCCGTCCACCACCCGCCCTCATGTGGCCCTCCCCCCCCTTCCCACCATCCCCCCGCGTTTCCTGGGCCGACCCCTCGTGCGGCCGCTTGGGCCCACCGAGCTCTGGGAGCTCCCCTCCCCCCCACTGTCCGTGTCCCCTGCCGTGTCCTGGGCCGGTCCCGGCCCCGGCAGGGGGCCGGGCGGCGGATGGGCAGCTGTGCCCGGTGCCCCGGTCGCGCCCCGGGGGGGCTGGACCCTCCGGAGGCCCGGGGGCACTGGGAGGCGCATGCGAGGGCCCTGGGGCCGGGGGGGCGCCAGGGGCGGCAGGGCTGGGCCCGGGGGCGCCGAGGGGCCCGGCATGGGGACCTGGGCGGGCAGGGCGCCCGGAGGTGCGCCGGCCATCACGTAGGCACACATGGTGCCCGCATGCAGGAGCAGGGAGGTCCCAATGTCGTGGGACCTGTCCATCTTTGCACTGTGCTCCCGCACCATGCCCTGTATGTCCTGCCGGAGGCCCCTGAGCAGCCCCTGCTGCCGCTGGTGCTCCCGGCGCTCCCGCCTCCGCTCCAGGCGCACCTCCGCCTCCAGCCGGCGGTCTGTCTCCAGGGCCTTCTCCATGGACCGCTCTATGGCCGCCTCCATGCGGTCCACGGAGGCGATCATGCGCTCCCCCTGTTCCTCCGCCCTGCGGACGATGTCCTCCGCTTGCTCCTCCCTGCGCCTGCGGACCCGCGCCCGGTACTCCCGCATCCGCTGGGCTGGGGCCGCGGCCGGCGGAGGCGCCGCGCGCGGGGGCTGCCCTGTGGAAATGGGCGGGTGGGTCAGTGCAGGGCCCTGTCCCCTAGCGGGGTCGGGTCCCGGGGCCCCCTGCCCCCCCTCCCCCACTGAGGCCGGAGGCCCCCCTGGGCTGGCGCCCGGGGGGCCCTCCCGCCATCCCAGCCCTCCCGCCTTACCTGGGTCCGGCACCTGCTCTCCTGTGCCCTCCGCGGGGGCCTGCACCGTCTCGCTGGCCCGGTCCTGGGGCTCCCCATGTCCTGCGGGCGGGAGAGGGGGGAGCGGGTGAAGGGGGCTGGTTGTGGCCCCTGCAGCAGGGCCCCCACCCCCGCCCCTGCCACCGGCCCCCTGGTCGTGCCCCCCCCTGCCCTGGGGGCCCGCTTACCCTCTATGTCCGTCTCCGAGCCTTCGGAGCCCGGCGCCTCACCCTGGGAGTGCTCCCCCTGGGACCACTGGCTGAGGGTGGTGAAGGTGCCGACCTCCGACTCCGCCTGGCCGGCCCGGCGTTGGGATGTCTCCGGGCTGCTGCTGGGGGGGGGCCTTGGGGCTTCTGCGGGTCCCGGGTGGTCCTCCTGGGGGTGGGGGTCCCCTGAGCTCGTGTCTACCGGGCGGGCGGCGAGGGGAGGGGGTACCTCGGCCCGCTCCCTGCCCTGGACCACAGCGCTGCCCACCAGGCGTGGGGCAACGATGGAGCCCTTCATGTGAAGGATGCGGTCCAGGGCATCGTAGTAGGGGGCGGTGCGGGCCCCGTGGCCGGAGCGGCTGTTATTGTCCTTGAGGGCCTTGTACCCCCTCTTGAGCTCCTTGGCCTTCGAGCGACACTGGTTGACAGTGCGCTCGTGCCCCGCCGCCTCCATGTCGCGCACGATGTCCCGGTAGACATGCTCGTTGCGCTGGTTTATTGCGAGCTCCACCTGGTACTCGAGGGTCCCCCAGATCCGTATGAAGTCCCGGGTCTCCTGGAGGCCCCACTGTCCCCCTCTGTGATAGGCCTTCCTCCGGCTGGGCCCCTGCTGTTCCTCCTCCCGGTCCAGCTCATGCTGCACCTGCCTCTGCTCCTCCTCCACCTCCTCCTGGGGGTGCGCCTCCGGGGGCCGGGGGCCGGGCTCCTCCTGGGGCTCGTCCGCCCGGGCCGACTTTCGTGTCTGGGGGGGGGAAGGGGGGTGGTTGGTTGCTGGGTGAGGGTGTGGGCCCTCTCGGGGGCCCCCTGCCCCCCTGCCCTCCGCCCGGGGTCCCCCTGCCCCCCTGCCTTCCGCCCGGGGTCCCCCCGGCCCCCTCCACAGGGGGTTCCCCTGTGCCCCCTGTTCCCCTCCCAGTGGGTGCCCTTACCCGTTTCCTGGGTGCCTCCTGTGGGCCTGTTCCGGCCGCTGTCCCCGGGGCGGCGCGACCCGGCTGCAGCTGTGGTTGGTGTTCCCGGGGCGCCTCCCTGGTCGGGTGCTCCCGTGTGCCCCCTTCCTGCACCTGTGCCCCCTCCGCCTGCATCGCTGGGCCTGGCTGCACGTCCTCCGCCTCCTGTGCCGCCGCTGTCGCTGTTCGTGCCTCCGGTCTCTTCCGCTTCCCTCCTCGCTCCATCCCGCCACGCTTGCTTGCTGCTGCTCTCGCTTTAAATCTCCCTCCGGTGTTTGTGTTGGTGCTGGTTGCCTGGCAGCGACGCTGCGTGCCTCGTCCCCGGCCGGGGCTCCATTTTTTTGGTTCCGCTGGGGGATTGGCGTCCAGACGTTACTTTTGCTTGGTTCCCTGTGGTGGTTGGTTTGACCACGCTTCCCGAGACCTTCCCCCGGCTAGCCCGGGAAGCGTGGTTCAAACTGACCCCATGTGGGTATTCAGCGTGATGAACATCTGGCGCACGCCGTTCAGACGTTCCGGGCCCTTTGGCCCCGCGGGGGGGTTGAGCGTGGTTCAGCGTGATCTCGTAACGTCTGAAATCACCCATCGTTATCAAGCTCACCTCCATCCTGTTCATCGCACCCTCGCTGATGTGTGTATATATTTGTTTGTATTTATATACATATGTGTATATATAGTTACATTGCCTGTTTTATTCTGATATAAACAAGGTTTTGAAAAAAGAGATGTGCACTACTAGTATTCAATTTTTAAAAAATTATTATTATTATTATTATTATTATTATTATTATTATTAAAAACAACAAAGTAAAAAAAATTCAACATATATAAGAATATAATATTCAAATAAAAATATAGAAAAATATTAACTATTGTATTAATAATAGATTTTAAAATTCCCCTTTCTGGAGAGTGAAAACTATTTACAAAGTTTGCAACTATTACTGATTTTTCCAAAATAAAACCTTAATCTGGGATTAAAATTATGAAGGGTTCATTAACCCCCTCCAGGTTTGGAACAGCACCGGATGGCAAGTTGGAAGTTGGAAGAACTTGGATTGGAAACACTCTCGGCCCTAGCTGTTTAGTGTTAACTGTTAACATAACAAAGAGGTAGGCGTGGGCATGGCAGCGGGTGTGTGAGTGAAAAAAGAAAGTGTCCCCCAGGACTGGAGCAGACAGCCAGCAAGACCAGGCACTAGACACCCCTCTCCCTGTCTATTGCTGGTTGCCGCTCAGCCCACTAGCGTGTCTGCTCGCAATCAAACAGCGGAGACTCAGAGCACACAACAGGTCATGCAGCAGGAGGCAGGACTCACTGAAGGACTGCTGCTGCTCGGCTGTGTACTGTTTTAGAGTAAAATATTAAAAGTTAGCTACTGCAGAGAAGTCTGATAAATTAAACTATAAATTAAACTTGTAGCAGAGTGAAAATAGGACACACACAGCCTCGCTTCGGGTCTGTGTTGGGTAATGAAAGCATATTTGTTTTGATTACAAAGTATGTTACATGAGCAACACAACAGCAATGATTTTAAGATTAATAGCGAATTAATAGACAATGACTGTGTAATATAAAAGTCTGAAAAAATGTATAAACATTAAATGCAACACTGCAGATTCGAACCACCAGAACAAAAACTATAGCATGCAAGTGGGGAACCTATACCACTATACTACCATGTCTTATTTGGCATGCGTGACTTCAGACTTCATATGCATGCATGGATTGGATCCCAAGCGTGTTTTCATTATTGAAAAGTTTTTGAATAAGTTTTAAAACTTATAAGTTTTTAAAACTTATTAAAAAAAAACATAATAACCAGAGAGATGGTGTAATAATTAGTTCATGGTTAGGAAAGGAGTTGAAAATACTACTCATAACTGTAGTAAGGCTTTTGCTATGCATGCACTGTATGAAAATGCTCTAGTTTTCAAGCAAGTGGTGTAGTAGGAACCTTAAACCTTTAAATACAGAACATAGTGGAAGGGAGGGAGCTACCGCTTGCCAACAGCTGTGTGAATGGTCCCTTTAAATT
>QEPC01007956.1:210112-220992 GCA_003113815.1 Sphenodon punctatus
ATTTTAAGCTTGATGTGCATTGTAGACTGTGTTTTCTTCCATCTGATGTTAACCCTGGGAACTCCTTGCTGCTGTGTTGTGCCAGTGTTTTGTCAGTGTTTCCCCGTGTTTGGGGTTTATACATTATTCATTTTAAGCTTGATGTGCATTGTAGACTGTGGTTTCTTCCATCTGATGTTAACCCTGGGAACTCCTTGCTGCTGGGTTATGCCCTGGCTCCGCCTACTGTTGTCCTGGCTTTGCCTACCATTGCCCTGACTTCACCTACCGGTTTGCCGGCCTTACTACCCCTCCAAACTAAAAAGTCACCAGTCGCCCCTGCCAGGGAGCCATTACCAGGATCAGAGGAACAACAGTCCAGCAGTGAAATGAGTCAGCCTGGGGAGCTGTGGGTGCTAGGACTGGGGAGACCTGGGATGCCTCAGTAATAAGTCACTATAAGGACTGTATATACCAACCCCAGATTAGGTTATCAACTTGTAGGGTGGAATAAAAATACTACAACAGAAGTACTAAAACCAAGAAAGGAATTCCTTTTATTCACACCATGGTAAAGAGCTTAGAAATATTCTACAGGTATATTATCATTCAATCTGCATTCTAATTATTTTACTGGGTACATATTTGCTATATACACACACAGTTTACTATTATCCTCCAAAGTTATCAAATCATTTTAAGTGTTGTTCTAATTATTTTACTGGGTACATATTTGCTATATACACAAACAGTCTACTATTATCCTCCAAAGTTATCAAATCATCTTAAGTGTTGGACATGAACATGTTTCTAACCAGATGACCTGGTCTTCATCAGCAACACAAATGAAAATATATGATAATAAGTGAGCCTATCAATATGATGAGTATTTGAAGGACAGGTAGATATTTAAAATACAAAAACATATAAGTAAAATTCTTGTAAAAAGTCTATCTCCAATACTTTCTCCAAAGATCACTCCCAAAGTACCTACTTATTATAGCAGTGCACTGATTAATAAACAATTCACATATATCTGAAAGATTTTTTTTTAAATTACAAGAAAAGTTGTGGGTCTTTCCACACAACATTTTAAGTCTCATAATTTAGTTATTATATTATTATTATTTGCATTTATATAGGGCCAGCGATGTGTTAGAGCATCTCCCCCATACTTGGCAAGGGGCATGGGCTGGTGGGCATTGGGCTCAGGATTCCCCCCCCAAAGAAGTCAGAGCAAGGATTGGGCCCAGTCACCATGGTACCTAGGAAAAGGGAGTTCACCCAGGTGGATACCAGCCTGATCCAGGAAGGAGGTGATTAAGAGGAGATAAAACTCAATAAGTACAGGGCCATTAAGAAAGGGCGTTCTCCCTGTTTTGAGAAACCACTGGTGAATAGAACCCAGGCTAGCAACAGTCTCAAAGACATGGAATGTTAATATCCCCTTCTCCCCGCCCCCAACCACAGAAACCCAGGTGCATCCATTAACCTTGGGTCCCTCTCACAACTCCTACCAGATCCTTTCCTTTTGTCCCACTTAGACACCCACCCAGAGTCCCTTTTGTCCCATGGCTCCCAAATGCATATTCCCTTTGTCCTCCCTGTGTGTCTTTTGTAACACCCTTGAGCCTATCCCAAATCTTTTCTCTTGAACTCTATAACTGCCCCTCACTTTCCCCATGCAAACTGAGAAGCTTTGGATATGGACACATGCAGGCTACTCTGTGCATCTCTGTGTCTCAAAGGGTCTCCCAGACTTTGGTCTGCCCCTTCCCTTCCAACCTCGACCTCGCTGGATCCGTGGGCCGCTTGTCCCCTCTGCAACAGGAAAGGAGAGGTAACCCACAGGTCCAGACTTTCTCTATAGCTCTAGCTCTCCCTTTTGCTGTATCCCCACCGGATCTCCCTTCCCTCGCTTCCCCCCCCCTTTTTTGTACTTTTGTTTTCCCTGCCGCCTCTTGTGTTTTACCTTGGAGCCTCCAGCCAGACTGGGGCTGTGTTTCCCTATGTTATCTATGTACCTAAATAAACCTTTTTAGTTTTTTTATTAGATATTTGTCTCCTTCCTTTTTTTCACTTTTGGAGAGGGTAACGTAAACTATCTATAGCGTGCATCTGTCTTTTGACTGATCCTTGGGACATGCAGGGAACCTGGTTTAAGAAATTAAGCTAATTCCCCCCAAAGTTAAGGAACAGTGGATACTGGGGTACCCACCCCCCAATAGTCATGAGTGGGAGGGGGTTCTCCTGTTAACAGATGTACCTGGCGCTTTACAAAAAACAAGATAGACACAGTTTCTACCCAAGAGCTTACAATCTAAAGATGGAGAGGGGAGACAGGGAAGGGGGAACAGAGGGAGAGACAAGGGATGTGACATTCGTGAGAATGAAAGAACTCAGCTATACATTATTGGCTTGGTTACAGTAAATTGGGAGTATACAGATAACAGGTGGGGAATAATCCTGGGTGGGGATGATTATCAGGAGTTAGGAATGGTGGAGTGGAAGAGGTGAGTTTTGAGGAGGGACTTGAAGGTGTGGAGGGTGGGGGCAAGGTGGAAGAGGGCAGGGAGGGAGTTCCAGGTATGCGGGGCAGCAAGGTAGAAGGGAAAAAGGAAGTTGGGGGAGCAGGGGAGGTGTGGGAGGGTGAGGGAGGGGATAGAAATGGAGTGGAGTGTTCAAACAAGGGTTCGGAGGGAGATCAGGTCAGAGAGGTAGGTGGAAGCGAGGTTGTGAAGGGCTTTGTAAGTGAAGACAAGGAGCTTGTACAGAATATACTCAGGAAGAAGGAGCCAGTGGGGAGAGGAGAGGAGAGACTGCACATGGTCAAATCGATGGGCTAGATGGATGATCCTGGAAGCAGAGTTTTGAACAGAGATGAGGGAAGAAAGGTGAGAGTGGGGAAGGCCAGCAAGGAAGAGGTTACAATAGTCGAGGCATGAGATGACTAGGGCATGAATGAGAGATTTGGCAGAGGAGAAAGCCAGAAAAGGGTGGATCTTAGTAATGTTGTGAAGGGAGAAATGGCAAGATTTGGCAATGGAGTCAATGTAGGGTTTGAAGGTAAGGTGCAAGTCGAAGGTGAAGCCTAAGCTATGGGCTTGGGGGACAGGGAGGATGGAGAACCCATCAATGGCAATTGAAAGGGAAGAGGAAGAGGAAGGATTGGGAGGGAAGATAAGGAGTTCAGTTTTCACCATGTTCAGTTTGAGCTGCCGTTGAGACATCCAGGCAGAGATATCAGAGACAGTTGGTGAGATGAGCTTGAACAGAGGGGGAGAGGAAGGAGTGGAGAGATAGAGTTGAGTGTTGTCAGCATATAGGTGGTATTGGAAACCGTGGTAGTCAATGAGTTTGCCTAGGGAATGGGTGTAGACAGAGAAGAGGAGAGGGCCAAGGACAGAGCCTTGTGGAACCCCGATCAAGAGGGGTAGGGAGGAGGGGGGGATGATTTAGAAAGAGATACATTGAAGGAGCAGTCAGAAAGGTAGGAGGTGAACCAGTCAAGGACAGAATCCCAGAACCCAAGGGAGTGAAGGGATTCAAGCAAGAGTGAGTGGTCAACAGTGTCGAAGGCAGCAGAGAGATCAAGGAGGACAAGAATAGAGTAAAGGCAGTTGGATTTAGCCACAAGAAGATTGATGGTGATCTTAGCCAGAGCAGTTTCAGTGGAGTGGAAGCCAGATTGGAGGAGATCAAGTGAGGAGTTGGCAGAGAGGAGGTCGAGGCAACTGGAGTAGACAACCCATTAAAGGAGCTTGGAAGCAAAAGGGAAGAGCGAGACAGGATGGTAATTAGAGGGTTCAGAGGGATCCCGAGTGGACTTTTGAGGATGGGGGAGACAGTGGCGTGTTTAAATGCAGAAGGGAAGGAGCCGGTAGAGAGGGAGAGGTTGATGATGTACAGGAGGGGAGGGGTGATGGTAGAAACAATGGAGGTCAGGAGGCAGGAAGGAATGGGGTCCAGAGGGCAAGTGTAGGGGTTGGAGGAGGAGAACAGGGAGGAGTTTTCCTCAAGGGAGGCAGGAGGGAAGGAGGACAGGAGAGAGGTGGGGGGGATGAGGGAGAGGGGAGTGAGTAGTAGGGGGAGAGGACTTGGAAGCGATTTCCAGGCAGATCTTGTCAATATTAGAGGTGAAAATAGGGCAACACCCTGAGCGGAAAGAGAAGAGGGAGGAGGAGGACAGGGGAGGTTGAGAAGGGAGTCAAAGGTGGAAAAGAGGCGGTGAGGGTCCCAGGAGCAGGACTCAATGTGGGAGACATAGTACTGCTGTCCAGTGAGGTAGATAAATATGAAGCAAACCCAAATTTGGTAACACAAACTCACCAGAATACATAAGCTCAGCATAGTTCTGCTTTCAAAGTTAGAGTGTATACATTTCAACAAAAGAACCCAGCAGTATACCCAGTCATGTCTCCTACACAGCTTTTGTATTTTAATCGCCCTCCCAGGTGTGGCCTATAAGACTTCTTAATTAATTGAATCTGTACTTCTAATTGCTAACAGTGATTCCATTGTTCCTTCGATGCATTTTCAAAAGCTGATGAAATGTAGTGCTATGCCTCTCACCCATTCTAGGTATTAATCCATTCAACTAAAGTGACTGGATCCTCCAAAGTCTATAAGTCACTTTTCTTCTAGAGACATATTTCAAAATAAGGTAATTTCATTCCTAAAGTGGAGGGAGATCTCTCCTGATGAAGAACCTGAAGAATGAAATTATCTTACTTGAAAGAAGCTTTTAGAAGAAAAGTGATTTATAGACCTTGGGGGATCAAGCCATCTCAGTTGAATGGACTGATACCTGGAATGGAGTCCTTGCCAGTTAAATGTGCCCATCTGCAAGACAGTGGTGGGGTGTTCCCCAGGTTAATGGTGCAATACTGGCCTACTGGGACAGTCCCCCCATCTTAAGCCTTAGGGCAATCCCCCCCACCCAGCCATGACCTGACAACAAACACAGCAGCAAAACACACTGCTGCTAGACAGTGTGTGTATGGGGGGGGGGGGGGTTTCCTGGGTTGGAGTGCAATACTGGCACAGCCCCCCCCCCAACCCAATCATCTATAGCCTTTGGGCACCCCCTCACCCAGTCATGAGCTGAAAACAAACAAACACCAAATCAAAGCACACTAGTGCAAGGCAGTGACATGGAGTTCCCTGGGTTAACAGTACAATACTGGGACAGCAGTCCTGCCAACCATCTACAGTCCACCTCTCACCCATCCATAACCTGACAACAAACAAATACAACAGCACCAATGCACACTGCTGCAAGACAATGGTGTGGAGTTCTCTGGGTTAACAGTGCAATACTGGGACAGCCCACCAACTGTCTACAGCCTTGGGGCACTCCCTCACCCAGCCATGAGCTGACAACAACACTACAATCAATCTTCCAACCCCCCCTGCACCTCAAGACACAAACCCCAGGCAAAACTCTCATGGCACCCCTAATTCCCCACCCCACACATTGCATAATCTAACCAGCACCCAGACTCATGGCACAGGCAGGCACAGACCTCACACTAAAGCAGCAAGCATTGCAAGGCTTAGGCAATCCATAGCTGCAATCTTCCATAGCACAGCACTCCCCACCCAGACATACACAAAAATAAAATTGACATCCCCCCCATAAGAAAAAACAAGTAAACAGGCCAAACCAGAACAACAGCCTTGGGGAAAACTCCACCCCCAGACATGAGATGGGATAGCACACACCCCACCATGGAGGAGCCAGCCACATTATCCTCCTCCACCATTGGCAGATCCTCAAAGCCTCCTGTATGCTCCATGGCCTTCCTCATGGCCTGGCCGGCACCTCCCCATCGGATCCCAAGGAACAAGATTAGGACCCCATTCCATTAGTTTGGTTTTCCTTGCTCAGGGACACCAGGGTATTCCTAGTCAAGACACACCTTAAAACCCCAAAGAACCCATCACTTATTAGAAGTTGCATGCATGCACACTTCCAGCAGTATATGGCACTCCGTCCAGGATTCCAAAATGCTGTATAATGGCTTCCAAGCCCAAGGTCCCAGAAGGAGGGCGAAAAATGCTACATAGCAATTGGCCACGTGCCCACCCCCTGTTCACATACCTACCCCCCTCCAAAGATCTTAGGTAAGCTTCAGGATTGGATGCCTTTTTTTAATTCGAAAAAGGCAATCAATGCAAGGCAGGGTAAAAAAAAAAAAAAAGGTGCCAAATGTAACCATAACAAAGTTGCCACAGGGAGGGGGAAGGGAGGTACTCAAGAGGACTCAAGGAAAAACACACACAAAAAGCTGTGCCTAAGAGTCGTTTTAAAAAAACAAGAACTGAGACCAATACAAAAGATCCGGTATGACCAGTAATACCGGATCTCAGATTTCCGGATTTCAAATTTCCAGATTTCAGCAATACTGGATATCAGCAAAATAACGGATATCAGCAAAAAATGATATTTCCACCCCTAATAAAAACCCTGCTCATTTTTGTCTTATTTTTAATTAATTTAAATAAATAATAACAACAAAACAACAAAAAATGTGCCTGCGCAAAATGACTGCCAGGGCCATTCTGCACATGCAAAGCCGTTTTCCAAAGGCTCCATTCATTTTACTAAGTAACAAAAACAAAATGAATTGCACATCCCTAAAATTCTTCTAAGACAAAATAAACAGAGGGGGGCTAACTTTATAGTTTATATAGTATTGGTTAAGAGGCATAAAATGAATGGAAAGCACTGTAAAGTGTCCTAAAATCATGTAAACTGATGAAAATTCTGGAAATTGATGAAATGACAAAAATTGATAAAAACACTCAGTGATCTTCTCGTTAAGATTCTCAGAGTCAAGAATCTCATGAGAATTGGCACCCCAGAACCTTCTGCACATGTACAGAATGTTTGTAGTGGTCATTTTATGCAAGTGCAGAGTATTTTCAGGAATCTCATAAGATTTTTTACCCTGGTTTTCAGAAACCTCAAAAAATGCATGTGCAAAATGGCCACCAGGGGGTATGCATATGCAGAATAGCCACAGTGGCCATTTTGTGCACACACAAAATGTTTGGGGGGATTTTTGAGAACTTTGCGAAATTTTTGAAAACCTTGGTGAGAACGCATGAGATCTTGAAGGGGTTTGTGAGAATCATGCAGATTCTTGTGAAAAATGCACAGTATTCTCATTTCTGTATTAGAAAATACCAGAAATTTAAACAACAAAAAATTGCAGGTGCAGAAACATGGAATCACTTACTGGTGAGAAAATACCAATAAACAGTTGCAAGCACTTCTTCAAGTTTGTAATTTCCCAAAGGTATGAGATCACCTCAGCTGTACTCTCTGCATTAGCCTTTAGTAACTGAAATTGTTTTGTCATTTGCAAATCCAGTCCTTTGAAAAATCAAACCACAAGGCATTGCAGATCTTGGCAGAATGAAGCCCTAATGGAGATTCACCACAACCTTGGCTCTGGGCAGCAATGTTAAATCTTCTTTCCCTATCAGTCTACCTAGGAAAGGAGAAAGAACCTGGATCCTGTCACTACACAGGCCCCAGATCCAGATCCATAATATAGAGGGATGGGAATCTCAGAATTGCGCAACCGATTTGTTGGGGGCTTTTGTAGCAGTCTTTCTCAAAAAAGATTCCCTTCAATTCTTATACCCCATCCTCTCTGAACATGCATGGTTCGGGGCAGCTTTCAGCAATAAAAACAGAATAGTAATAATATTTCAATTAAAATATAACAATTAAAATATAACATAATATAAAATCCCCCCATCATCCCATTTCAAGCAGAGTAAAAGATGAAAAGTACAGAAAGAGCAAAAAGACAACCCAACCCTTGAAATGGCTTTCATTTTAAATATCAGTAAGGTAATATATGGGGAGAGATTGATTTTTATTTTTATTAAAACTAGTTTTGACTGGATGTGAAACTTGTTCCAGGGCATCATAGTAGTGGGTGGTCTGGGATCCGTGGCCGGACCACCAGTTGTTGTCTTTAATTGCCTTGTACCCCCTCTTGAGCTCCTTGACCTTGTATCTGCACTGGGCCATGGTCCTGTGGTGCCTCGCTGCCTCCATGTCCTGCATGATCTCCTGGTAGACGTGTTCATTCCACTGGTTCACGGCTAGCTCCAGCTGGTGCTACAGGGTCCCCCAGATCCTGATGAATTCCTGGGTTTCCCTGTGCCCCATTTCCACCCTCGGTGGTACGGTCATCTCCCACATGGGCCCTCCTGGTCCTGGTCCTCTTCCTCCTCCTCCTGCTTCTCCTCCACATGCCCTCCACCCATATCCTCCAGGGGCTCCGGCTCCAAGGCCCATTTCTGTGTCTGTGGGTCGTAAGGGGGGGTGGTTGGTTGTTTCAGCCCCGTGGCCCTCCCCCTTTCCCCTCACTTGCCGGCCCGCCTGCCCCCCTTGCTGCCCCTGTGCTGCTCCCCCCCTTCGGTACCCTTACCCGTTTCCAGGGTGCCTCATCCCCCAGGCCGCTTGTCGTCTGCAGGGTAGCCTGTCCTGGCTGCTGCTGCTGTCCCTCCACCACCTCCATGTGCAGCATGAACACCTCCTCCGCCTGTGCCTCCTTCCCCTCCCTTGCTCTCTCGCCATCCGCTCTCCTCTCCCTTCTGCCTTGCTCCATCCTGCCACATCCCACTGCTGCTGTGTGCCCTTTAAATCTCCCTCCCGGGCCTGTGTTGTTGCTCGTTGCCTGGCAGTGATGCTGCGTGCTTTGTCCCTATCTAGGAATTGTTTTGCTTGATTCTGGCTGGTGGTTGCCATTCAGTTGTTATGTTATGTTGTTGCCCGGTGGGAATTACATTGACCATGCTTTTGGAGATGGACTGGGATGGACCTCCAGAAGGGTGGTTATTATTGTCCCCTGCTGGGGATTGTCTATGGTGAACATCTGGTGCCTGCCGAACAGACGTTCAGGGACCTTTGGCCCCGCCACGGGGTTGAGTGTGGTTCACTGTGATCTCGTAACATCTGAAAACACCCTGAGATGTACTTGGACCACCTTAATAATCATTAAGGTATCTGCCTTTGCTTTGGGTCCTATGTACAGATGTTTCTAGAGGTGAAACAAATATACAGAGCAATATATTGCCCAGTGAATTCCAAACTGAATTTGAAAGATCACACTTGTCCCACACCATTCAAATATCTTCACTTAACATTTGGGTTGAGTTTGTTTGGTTTATTGCACATGTTCAACCGTGCTAAATAATACCAAAAGTAATAACTGAACCACCAACTGAACCAAATTATTCAGAAAAGCTGAATAAGAGAATATGAAAACATCCACTTCAGATATGAATATTATTTGGATAGTTGAACCAAAGTGGTTCGACAGCTAACAGAATATGTTAATATCATCCACAAATACAAAACTGCCTATTTATTTCACCACTAATACTCATATACTTTCAGTTAGAGGTGAAATTAATATCCACTGTAGATGATGTACTTACAAATTCGGTCATTTGGATCTGTTTTGACACAAGTACAAAGCACTATTTGTTTCCTTCTTTCTTGGTGCATACAAATATATACTTATTGTTGGTTATTTCAGTTTGCTATTTCAATTATTTTGTTTATTTTGTTAACTTCATTTTGGCAGTCTGGAGGAGAGGGGGTGGTGTTAGGGCCCAGAGAGACTTCTGGGACTGGAGGAGTTAATAAGCGGCCTGCCACTCGGCAGCACTGCAGTGCAGTTGTTGCCCTTAGCGGAACCTGGGGGATTGGTGAGGGGACTCTGGTGGTTTGGTTGGGGGTGGTGGGGTACAGGATAAAAATGGCTGTGAGACCTGGGAAAAGAGGTGCAGGTTCTAGTTAGTCGGGCTCAATTGGATTTTGGTGTGATTTTTTTATTTTTTGGGGTGGGAGTTATGGGTGTGTGGGGAATGGGATAAAGGGCTGTTCCTCCCTTGTGAGAGAGAGGAACCTGTCCCAGTAAAGGGGGAATAAATGCACCTCCCTGTGAGAGGGAAGTTTGTGGAGTATTGGGGTAGTGGTCTCCCTTAGCTGCCTGGCAATTCAGCCATGGGGGCGGGGAGGGCAGGAATAGGGATGGCCGGGGGGGAGGGCACAACCATAGGTGTTGCAATGGGCAGGGGGAACTATGTTCCCTCTTGGGGCATATACGACTTTGGAGGGGACCAAGATGTCTAGTACCTGTCCCCCTCATCACCCCCAGGTCAGGCAGTGTGGTGGTTGATGTTGGAGGGGCACCTGCCCGTGTTTTGTTATTGTTAAATGCCAGGTTGGTTGTAAATAAGACCTTCACGGTCCGGGACCTGATTCTGGACTAGATGGCCAACCTTGTATGTATCACAAAGACCTGGATGGAAAATGGGTCTGGGCCTATTCTGGCTGACCTTGTCCTGACTGGGTACTCCATGCAGGACCAGCCATGACCAGAGGGATGGGAGTGGGGGAGGTGTAGCCATTATTTTTAGGAACACTTGGTCTGAATGGAGATATCCGGTGCAAACTCCATCCGTTATAGAGGGCCTTTATCTCGTGGTTGTTTTGGCTCAAGGAGACAGATTGGGGGTGCTGCTTGTATACCGTTCACCTTCCAGTGTATGGCAGCATCTGTACTTGCTCTAGTCGATCTGATTTCGGAGGTGGTATTGCGATCCCCCAAGCTGCTGGTCTTAGGGGATTTACATATTCATGCCAATAATGTTAAGGGAGTGGAGCAATTGTTCATGGCCACCGTGTCAACTATGGGTCTGTTTCAGGTGGTATCTGGCCCAACTCATGAGGAAGGGCATATTATTATTATTATTATTATTATTATTATTATTAACAAACATTTATATAGCGCCAGCAGTGTACCTGGCACTTTACAAAGTAATAAAATAGACACGGTCCCTGCCCCTAGGGCTTACAATCTGAGAGA
>QEPC01007956.1:231360-246352 GCA_003113815.1 Sphenodon punctatus
TTAGTTTTAGTGTTTGTAGGAGTAGGCCTGTGTACTTATTAGATAATCCATTTAGTTCATAGCATTTAGAATAGTTAATAGCAGTTAGATTTAGTGTAGATAGATAGAAACAATATTAAATAAAATAAATAAATTAAAAAAGCCCATATAAAACAAAAGAAAACCATATAACCCAATAAAAAATGAAAAAATCATATAAAAAACAAAAAACCCCACCCATAACATTTCCCGAATGGCCGAACCGAACAGCCGTACTGAACGGTCGAACCCGAACTCGGCGAACTAACCAAACTGCCAAACTGAACGGACGAACCGAACACAGTCGAACCGAACGGACGAACCGAACGGACGAACCGAACGCAGCTGAAACAAACGGCTGAACCCGAACCGCGATCTGTTTGCCCATCCCTAAGCAACACGTAGATGGAGGGGGGACAAGAGGCACACGGAATGAGCCTCGAATGAAGGGAAGGAGAGAGAGGGGGGAGGAGAAATTTGTTGGAATTGACAGGATTTTGCAAGAAGGAGACCCACCTCACCCCACCACCCCTTACTTCAGGGCGGGGCTGGTGAGAGAATGAGAGGCCCCCAAAGGAGAGGGTAGCTGGAGAGTAGCAGGGTAGCAGGAGTGGGGTGTGCGGTGCATGCATGGGGCCGCTTGTGTGAAGCATCTTCCCCCTAAGCATATTGCCCAGGCACCTGCCCCATGCAATGACTGTGGACCCACAGATCCACCCTTCTCATATAAAAACACCCTCTATTATCTCCCAGCAGGGCCCCAAACATGGTCAACTCTAGCACCTCATGGAGGGTGCCCTGGAGGGGATAGAGACATGGGGGAGCTGTTCCAGGGTGCCACGTTTTATCTTTGCCATGAGACCTGAATATTCTAAGAAAAGCTCTGAATAAAATGCAAGACTTTTAGAATGGGAGCCCCAAATCTTAGTTACCTAGCCACACTGCAAATCTTTCTGCAGCTTGCTAACAATTACTTATTGAGCTTATTGGGTAATATGTGGTAATAAGTCATTCTCTCATAACTGAGTTTAAAAAGAGCAACTAACTTGTTTCTGTAGCTTTAACTATAGTTCATGCCTGTCTTATGTTAAGGGGATGTTATATAGGGGATGTGATTAGTTTTTTCAATGTTTGATTTTTAAAACTGTTCTTTAAAAATAAGGGCAGCTGTGCTGTATGGGGTTTCACAGGAGAAAGGCTCCCCATAGTCTGTCTTCTTTTAGCGTGCACTGGTATTACTCTAATTATCAGTGCCTCATAGGAGTGTTCTACTACTTTCAAGATCAAGTTTTTGAACTCCACTCCAGTCCTCTCTAGTCATTATGTTCATTCCTGTCAGGGATGTCTCAAAAGGTGATGTTGGGTGGCTCTTCATTATCCCCTCAGAACCTTCCCTGTTGGGTCCTGCAAAGTTTCATCTCATTTCTTCACTTGTTAAATGTGTATCAGAGGTGTCTGAGTGAGATTGTACGTAGATTTGGTGTAACCTGAGATCAGTACATTGATGACACCAAGCTGTCTGTCTGTCTGTCTTTTTCATGAGTTCCTAGCTTGGTACTTACTCAGTGTCTGGCTACCATTGGGAACTGGAGGAGGATAAGATAACTGAGACTAAAACCAAACAAAACAGAGTTGCTAGGCTGACTCTGTGACCTGGAGGAGATAGGGATGCCTGTCATTGATGGGATCCAGCCTCCCATGTTTACTCAGTTATGAAGCGTTGGGCCCTCCTACATCACTGTACCTGGAATATCATGTTGCAGCAGTGGCAAGAAGCACTTTTCACCAACTGCATCTGGTAGGGATGGGACACTGGGGAGAATACCGGATATAAGATTTATCGGTATCGGATCTCCCCGGTATCAGATTAACCAGTATCGGCATACCAGATTTTTAACATTGGCCGCTTTACCGGGTTTTTTTACATTGCATCCATTTACTTCAATGGCTGCAATGTAAAAAAACCGGTAAAGCGGCAAATGTTAAAAATCCGGTATGCCGATACTGGTGATTATCGGATTAATCCAATATACCTGATTATCGGGTGCATTGGATTTATCCGATACCGATATTCCCACCCCTAGCATCTGGTAAGAAGTCTGAAACCCAAGGCAGCTGCAGTTGAGGTGATAAGCCCCTTCCTGACTATGACACAGCCAATTCTCAAGGTTGGAAGGAATGTTTCATTGGCTGACTCCCCCATTATCTCACCTCTTCCAATAAGTTATTGCTGTGCTGGGTGACAACCACCTCTTTCGGCACAGGAGACCATACTCCTTTCTATTCCCCTTGTTTTGTCAGCTTGGTTACCAACGGGCTAGCCATCAGAAGGAGAACAGGGGTTCTTTGTGCCCAGGAGCCTAGTTATCATATGTGCAGATGGTACAGCAGCACCATTGCCCATGAACCTGCTCCCACCCCACCTGCAATATATTATAGCGATGCCGTTTTCCCCTGGTGCAGGGCTGGGCTATTTTCATCTTCTGCACCAGGGCCCATTCTAAGTAGCTATGACCTTATTTTTCTCTTCCGTGAAAGCGAGTGATAAAATTGCTGACAGAAGCCTGTGTGGTGGCTCAGGAAGAGTAAGATGATAGGAGAACATGTGTCTGGGGTGGGGGAACAGAGGTGGCTGGTGTGTGTGTTGGTAGTAAGGAGCCTGGGGGTAGAAGTGGAGGAGACACAAAAGGATGGGTAAGAGAGATGAACTGAGGACAGGAATAGTTCTAGGTGTTAGGATTAGGGGACAAGTAGTGCAGGTGACAGGATGGCGGTCCAGGGAAAGTGAAAGTGGTGGGAAAAAGTACAAGAGAACGGATGGAGATAGGAAAGATATCAGACTGAAGAATGATTTAGCTGAAATAATATCAGTGGTTCTGTCTTTTGTTTTTATGACTGTACATATATTGTGCTGCATTAAGCGTAACCCACCTCACTTTGAAACATACCTAACATAAAAATGACCCTGCACAATTAGGGGGGAGGGGAAGGGAGAATTATTATTATTAGGATTAGGATTAGGATTAGGATTAATTATTAATAATAATAATAATAATAATAATAATAATATATTAAGGCATCAGCTTTCGCCATAGCCGATAAAATAACAACAAATTACTACAAACACACAAGCATAAACATATCAGCATAAAACAAAGAAAAAGGAGATAACATGCATAAATCCGCGAGCATCGTTGCTGAAGACAAGGCCTAAGCCTGCATAGATCTTACTGCACTGGTTTAACTCGCAGCCTTGCAGCCAAGAAGGAGAAAGATGCAGTTGCCTTTATGACAGCCTCATCCTGCGCTTCCAATAGTATTCCTAATAGAAGGGAGAATTAGTGAGGCCAGTGGGGAACAGTACATTTACTACAACACATCCACTGGCAAAATATTCCTGTCTATTTGTTCTGTGACTGATGGAGGTCTACCCTAAATGCCAAGGGCAGATATAACCATAAATCCAGTCTTGATGATGTGACACTCATTAAAAGTAATGGTACAGTTAAATTCAGAGGAAAGTTTACTGTGAACTCCTTGCAACAGGCCTGATTCACCTGGAAGTTAGCCCAATAATACGCTATAAATGGAGTTCCTCTGGTATAAAACTAGAGTAATGCTGTGGTGAATCAGACCCAATATTCTTTTATTCAGGACTCCTACATCTTCTTTATTAATTCCCATGTCAGCCAAGTACTCACGTCTTGCTGTTTCAAAAATAGAAAAGCACCACTGTTACAATTACAAAATCAATTACAGATCCAAAGAATGTATCACATAATTGGTTGCCTAATGGGCTCACCATTGGGTATTCTATATGGGTATTCAGCTTTATGAAGGGATAAAGTAGAATACCGACCCTGTTCTCTCCCTTCCCATCTCTGCTTTTCCCTCCAACTTAGAAGAACATTTTCTTCACTGGTATTTTATCATATAGAATTTCACAACTTTTATTCACTGCTTAACACAGCAGCAGACTCGGGGGTTATTTATTATAAATGTAGTAAATGGGAAGGCTGAAGAGAGGAGAGAAATATGGCCACCAAGAAGAAACTGCAAATTGAGCCTTCAATTAAAGCATCTCTCACTTGTGCTTCATCTGTTTTTCCTGCTATTTCCTTTTTCAGTGACTGCTGCTCAGTCTGACAGGAAATTAATTAGATGCAGGGCTTTCATAAGCTAAGAGAAAGAATCATTAATTTTGGTACTTAAGAAACTGAATTCCTAGCTCAGAACATTTCCAAGCAGTACATTTTAATATATGATGATGGACAGTTCTAGCCAGAGCCATTGCCTTCATCGGGGGCCACCATCATCATCAATCACCCTGGAAGTTCAGGCAAAAGTGAATTGTGTGATGCAAATACAACTTTGGGGGGGGGGGGAGCACTTTCTCACAACACCTTCCAAGTGGGCATCATGTCTTTGAGGGCATTGAGTGGCATCGTGCCAGAAGATTTCTCACTTACTGTTAGAAATCTGTTTCTTCTTGTATTGAAACATTTGAGTCACAGAGGCATGCTGTAAACATTCAGCCCTGAATCTTATTAACATTAGGGCCAATCCCAAACTCACACACACGCAGCTTATACATGCGCTGTGCGTAGACGTGTGCACATGGTTTGCATGTGCACAATTTGTTTGTACACATGCCACAGTCCCTATAGTGGGGCTGCATGCGGGGTAAGCATGAGTTGCATGCATATGTGCCGCACGCCTGGTGTGCAGGGTTTGGGATTCTCCTCAGATTTCTTCACTTCAGATTGACAGAAGAAAGCCAATGGTGTTATAATCTCTTTAGCAAATTCCAATCCCTAAATGTTTTACACCCAGTCATGCTCCCGTGGATACTTATACATTATTGTCACTGTCACTTTGCTCCTTCTGTAAAGTCTCCTTGTTTTATTGTGTGATTTAAGTGAATGCAATAGCTTCATTGAGCTTGGCCAGGGAACAAACCTTTAACTGAACTCATTCTGAAAAGTAAGGGTGGAATTGTCAAAGCAGCTCCACATTTGTCTGACTCATCTAACTTGGGCTAAGGGCAAGTGCTTTTGAAAATCTCCCCTAAGTAGTATAAGGGGACACCTTAAATACTAATGAACTGCTCGTGAATATTCATGAGGTGAGTATGGCTTAATTTGCATATTCATGGCATCATACCCACATGGCCGGAAACAGGCATGACGACACCAGAAAGAGAAGTGATGTGTTCAGAAAGGTATATGATGTGCCATCAGAAGTGCCATGGAAGTGGGGTATCGCTTCTAGGCCAGGGTGGGTAGAACCATAGATTCTACCCTCCCTGACCCCACAAGGTCCTTATGTGGAACATATGGTTTCACCATACCTGACCCTGCACAGTCCTTTGGTGCTGGTCATCTGACCCCCTCAAACATCTCCTCCTACCCACCTGAACCAATGGGAAAGAGTTTCGTCAGTCTAGGCCCACGCCCTAAAGAGTTGAACCAATGGGTTGGTGCTTCCTGGGGTAGGGTGACTTGCAGAAAAGGGGTCATGTGACCCCCCTCTAAGAACTCATCCCATTGCCTTCAACCATTCCTTGTAGAGCTATTCCCATGTGTTCTGTGACTGCATGTGAGGGGCGTCCTGTGCCACAACTCTTTTTGCTTTGACTCCGTTTTGGCCTACACGAGAAGGATCTATGACTTACCTCAGCAATATTACCCCAGCGAGGCCTTTGGAGCTGAAAATTCCACCACTGGTGGTGAGACGTTTGAACTGAAAGTGCTACATTAGCTCAAGTTCAGAGGATGAGAATACTGAAGGAATCCCTATGGCCAGAGTTCTTTTTAGTACGCCTATCCAGTGCAATGAGGAAACTCACATGGACATGAAGACCACTGAGGAGCCCAAGTTGGTTTTCTCCCCGGGGTGGTCGGAGGTAGCAGAAGATGGGGTATCCCCATTCAACACAGCATCCCTAGCACAAAATTCACAGGTAAGAAAGATTTTTCAGGATGATTAAAGGGGGTCTGTGTGAAATGGAATTGACTGTCACAGAATAATGCTTTTAAAAAGAGTGCTACCCCATTGTGGTTTTAAATTTTCATTCAGGAATTGTTTGGAAGTTCACCAACTGCTGTTGAAGAGATTGAAAGCAAACCAGAAGGCCCTGCCTGATGGACCTGTGATGATGAAAACAGAAAGCTTAAAATTCTTTGTAACAGCGTCCTCCTACGATATGTTGCTTTTCCGGGCTGCCTTTTCAATTGCATTTTTTGGGGCACTGCGCATCAGTGAGCTGGTGCCCTCATCACAGGGCGATCGTTGGGGTGTGGCCCTGGAGATCAGGGACATAACTCGTGCCCCGACGCTATCACCATCACGATTCGACGATCTAAAACCAATCAAGGGGGGAGGGGCCAGCAATTGATGCTGCACTGAGCCACGGTAGGGCTAGTGTGCCCAATGGTGGCAATGGGGGAATATTGGCAAGTTACTCTGCCTTTAAAGGGCTTCATCCATTCCGGTGGGGCAAGTTTGACAAAATTCCAATTTCAGGCTGTTTTTAGGAGAGGTTTGGAGGTGCTGGGACTGTCGCCTGCTGCTTACGGATCACACTCTTTCAGGTTCGGAGCAGCTTCCATGGCAGTGGCAGGGGGCCTGACAGCATTGCAGATCATGTCTATTGGCCGATGGCGGTCTGGTGCCTATCGCACCTATGTGAGGCCTTCCCCCCGCCCCGCAGTCGGCCCGACACGACTATAATACAATTATTGTGTTTTGCTATCTGCAGGTGCTGACCATTTGCCAAGTGTGTGGATCTGCGAGCATAACATTGTGCAGTGGGCTGAACGCCACGTTGAAAACTCTGACTTTCGTACTCAGCTTGGTTGTGGGCTATACACCTGCCTCTACTGGTTTGGACGCAGTGGTATGCGGTGGGAGCATCTGATGCCTTCGCTTCTCCGCAGGGCCAAACGATTCGGGCCACCTGCCATCCTGATCATCCATCCGGGGAAAAATGATCTCGGATTGTGCAGCGCATGGGAGCTCATGGGCGCGATGAAGGTTACATCTCTGGATTGATGGCTCAGTGGCCACGAGCACTCATTTGCTGGTTGGATTTGCTTGCCTGTAGGGTTTGGTGATATACCAATACGTCAGGCAAGATTGAGCGTGCCAAACGCAAAATCAACAGGGCCATGTGGGCGTTTATTGGGTGCTTAGGGGGCCAGTTGGTGCACCACGAAAGGATTGCGAGCCAGAACGCAGACCTCTTCCTGTGCGACTGGGTGCATTTATCGGTTCAGGGGAACACGATCTGGTTGGAGGACTTGCGGGCTGCCATACATTTGCATTTTGGGATACCTGTGTGGGGGAAAGGGGTGGAGTAGCATTGCCTCCCCCCTTTTCATGACGGTTAGTGGGGTAGGAACTGTGCTGTGGTAAGGCTCCCTATGAGCTGAGGGCTCGTGCTTGTATCTGTTACCACTTGGGGAGCGGGGGGGGGGGTGTCTTAAGGCCGGGGGCCCCAGCCCAGGCTCAGAATGATTGGTTTGGGGCTGCTAACCTGCCCTGACCCAAAGGGACGGTGAACTCAAAGGGTCGATTCAACCGGGCAGGGAGAGTGAGATTTAGCTCAACCCCCCTTGGCCTGCTTTATGTAGCATGGTTCCTCCCTGCTATTATGCACACAGGTTCTTTACTATGGTTGTCTGTTTTATATGTGTAAGTTATATTTTAATAAAGTTGCGGCCAAGGCCTTTTACCCCAAAGCATGTCTCTGTCTGATCATATGGGTGGTGCGGGCACAAACTGTTTTACACATCATCACCTTGCTTGGCTATGCCATGCAATGCTTAACTGTATCCAAGGACATTTTAGATTTAACTTTGGTTTTGTTCTGTAAAGTGGAAAATTCTCAAAACCCCAAGCAATCTTTGGACAGTTTGGTTAAGCCATGTGATAACAATGCATTTTGTAATTTGTAGAAACTGTTATTAAAAAGAGACACTTTAAAACCTTTTAATAAAAGATCTGCATGGGAAAACCCTACACTTTAACATCGCCAGTAAAAAATTTCTGTATTACAGGATTCTGTAAATAAAGCACAATTTGAAACCTATTTGTGTGTCTAGGCTATCATGGTTTTTAATTAGCAAAATGGAAACAGATATTCCACTACTTCTTAGCCAAAGCTTCTCAGTCATTTTACATCAGACATGTTGTCTGAGGGTGGGTCTTGAATGTCAGTTAAAAGAATGCTGCTCCAGTTGAAGAGTTAATCGTATCAGGGTGGGTTGCATTACATCATCGGTTCTATGTGGATAAGAAACACAAATGCAAGGTGAAGCAGTGCAAACAATGCAAGGGTCTGGCTGGTGATACAAGCACACCCAGTGCTTTATGCCCTCTATTAAATTCAAAAATATCAAATAGGTATATAATTTATGATATAGAATGCAGGCAGGAGGATGTGGTTTGTGTGCCCAAATATATATATGTCATGCATCTAGAGAAGGAGGATGCTTGGGAATTTAAGGGGGAAGAATGTGTTTCTGACTTTGTTAAGAAGTTCATGCGTGCCAAACTCCATTGGTACACCAAGGTCGCTCACAACTCCTGGTATGACGGATACTTTTTTGGCCAGAACACTCATGAAAGAAAAGCTAACGTAGAGCTAATTACCCAGGGTGCTAAACTGATGTGTGTCATAGTAAAAGCCCTGGGGATCCGTTTAATAGATTCTTTAAGCTTCTTACCTATGAAACTGAGCAAACTAACACAGGTGATGGGTTTTGAGAGATGTATGGGATTTCCCCCCCATTTGTTTAACACTAAAGCCAACCAGAACTATGTTGGGCCTATACCTGGTTTGGAGTACTATGGGGTGGACAGTATGATGCCCAATGAGAAAAACAAATTTCTGGAGTGGTACAGGGCCAATCAAAATAAGATCTTTCATTTGCAAAAAGAATTTGCTTCCTATTACCAGCAATATGTCAAAATTTTGAGAAGCGCCTGTGCCCTGTATAGAAAGGAAACTCTGCAGCTGACAGGGAAGGAGTATACCACAGACATGAGGGGAAATGTGCAAATAGCAGTAGGGATGGGAGAACAGATCGCAGTTCAGGTTCGGCCATTTGGTTCGGCCGTTCGGTTCGGCTGCGTTCGGTTTGTCCGTTCAGTTCGGCAGTTCGGTTAGTTCGCCGGGTTCAGGTTTGGCTGTTCGGTTCGGTCATTCGGGAAATGTTATGGGTGGGGTTTTTTTGTTTTTATATGGTTTATTGTTTTTTTATTGGGTTTTATATGGTTTTCTTTTGTTTTTTATTTGGTTTTTTTGTTTTTATATGGGGTTTATTTTTATTTTTTTTATCTAATAAATATATATATATCTACACTAAATCTAACTGCTATTAACTATTCTAAATGCTATGAACTAAATGGATTATTTAATAAGTACACAGGCCTACTCCTACAAACACTAAAACTAAATCACTAACGCTATCTCTATCACTAAGCTATCTCCTACAACTACTATCCCTAACCTATCTATCTATCTATCTATCTATCTATCTATATGGTATGGGGGGTGGAATCACAAACACAAGGTTTCAGTTTAAGGTTTAAGTTTCATTTCAGTACAAAACTGAAATGAAACTTAAAGCAATCTAATAATCCTACACAACGCCTGCTGTTCAGGAACAGTGACGAGCTCAGAAGGGGGGAGGCAGATAGTTTCATTTCTTGCAAGCCTCTCCACCCCTGGTGCCTGGAAGTCTGCTCCTCAATGACTAGTACTACCCATCCCTGTCACCTTACAGTGAACCTTTTTTTGCCACCCGAACTCACCCGAACGCGATCCGAACTGACCGAACTGTTCGGCCATTTTGCCATTCGGTGTTCGGTTCTGTTCGGTATGTTCGTGTTCGTGTTCATGTTCGGTCATCCAAACAGGCCGAGTTCGGGCTGAACTCTGAACTTCCGAACCGCATTCGCCCATCCCTAAATAGCAGGAATAGACTCTCTCCAATGTTTAACAATTGCCTCTGTCTGCATGACCATGTACAGGTCTATGTTTCTAAAAGACCAGACTATAGTTTTTCTCCCGCCAGATAACCATAAACAGACAAAGATATAGGGCATTTTTAGATACACGTTAAAGTTCTGGATGTTTCAGTCTTCTGGGTTTACAAGCCCACAAGTAAGTTCCGGATTCATTTTTAACATACACACTGCCCTGAGGCAGTTCCTCAATGCATTCTTCACACAAACACTGCCCTGAGGCAGCCTAAAGTAGCTGCAGCTGTAAACGTGACAGGCTGACATGGAAACCAAGTGACCACAGCTGCCTGGAGCAAAGCAGTTTACCAGGAGAACCTTTTACACACAAAGGTTCTGGGAGAAGTTTTATGCAGAAGTTCAAAAATCCGGATGTTTAAGGTCTGGGTGAGCGATTTAGACACACAGAAAGTTCTGGTTGTTACAGTAAACATCCAGGAGAAATGTGTGTCTAAAAACAAACACCCATAGTCTACCCCCTCTATACAATGGCTCATGTATATAGAGTATAATGGCTCGTGTATATACAGCATACTCTGAAGGGTGAGGAGTTTGGGGGAGTTTTGTGTAAGCAGCAACTACTTTTTAGATGGCTATGCTGTAGTCAACAGCTGATTAACGGCTTTTGAGTTTCAAGGTTGTTTCTATCATGGATGTGCTTTGTGTTACAACGACCATAACCCCGACCACTTTTGGCCTGCTGTACTACAGGACACAGCTCAAAGTGGACTTTTTGATAAGTCAGGGTTTTGTAGTTAATCCCATTTGGGAACATGAATGGAATGACATGTTAAAATCAGACAGGGCCTTGCAGGTTTTTTAACACAGCACCAGCATCCTGAACCATTACTCTCTTGGGATGTGTTGTTTGGGGGAGAACTAATACTGTTTGTCTGAACTACAAAGTTCAGGAAAATGAAGAGATACACTATTATGATTTCACCAGCCTGTATCCCTTTGTGAACAAAACCAAAGAGTACCCCATTGGTCACCCCAAAATCATCTACGAGAAATTTGAGCCAAGCTCAAACTATTTTTGGCGTGTAAAAGTGAAAATGCTTCCTCCATGTGGTCTCTTTTCCCCGGTGTTAGTTGTCAGGGTGGAGGACAAGCTCATGTTCTCTTTGTGCCATGCATGTGCAGAAATCGGACAACAGGAAACATGCACCCATACAGATGAGGAAAGGTCCATCCTGGGGACCTGGTCTTCTGTGGAGGTGGTTAAGGCTATAGAGAAGGGATATGGTTGTAACTGACCATGGTGAGTAGGGAGTGTTGTCAGGATTGGGTCCCTAAAATATGCAGTCACATAGGGAATTAGCATAAAAGCAGTTTATTTACATATAGTTTGTTCCCCATTTTAATCTATGCTGGGTATGAAAACCCTCCAGCCCCCTTAACTTACTAGCCTGGAGCACAATGAGGTATCAGTCCACTGGCTTGTTTTCAGTAACAATCTTTTCCACAATCTCCAGGTTTGGTCTTGACCAGGAGCAACAACAGGATTCCTCTAGTCCCAGGCAGCTTTTCCTTCCTGGAATCCCCGAGACACCAGACAGCCAAAGCAGAGGTCTTTCCTGTCCAGAGTCCAACAACAGACTGAGGCTTGGCTGCCCCAACACTTCCTTTATAGCTAGGTTGCCCTGCACAACTACTTCCAGTTCCTGTTGCTCAGCTTCCAGATGAGTCCCATTAGCCTGTTACTCTCAGTAGTAGCTTTTTGGCCACTTCCAGACTGTCTTAAAGGGCCAGCAGTCCTACTAGGCTTCACTCTGTTACAATCGTGTTGTGAAAATATTTGAAATTTGGCATTTTGAAAACAAATCCAACAAGCTGTTTTCAGACTATATCAAAATGCATCTGCGTCAGAAGAAAGAGGCCTCGGGATATCCAGAATGGTGTAAAACAGCAGAACAAAAGGATAATTACGTCCAGATCACATAGTTGTGAACCATGCAAAATGCAGTCAGGCTAAACTGAACTTAAATTCTCTCTGGGGGAAATCTGAGCAGAGAAAAAACCTGTGTAGCACTAGCATTGTGAGGGATCCCCAGGGATTGATGGAATATGTGTTTCCCCCCAAATATGATGTTTCTTCTTGTGAATTGATTGATGGTGACATAGCCTGTGTGACCTGGAAACATGCTAAAGGTGGTATCTCACATATAGCAAAACCAACAACAATTTCTAGGGATAGGCGAACAGAATGCGGTTCGGATGTTTGGATGTTCAGTCGTTCGATTCCAAACCCGAGTTCAGCTGAGTTTGGGTTGGCCGAACAGTCAAAAATAGCACTATCGAAACCGAAACCGAAACTTAGCCAAAACCGAAACTGAAACTTAACCGAAACCAAAATTTACTCTTTTTTGGCCCTTTAAAGAGAAAGACGTTTTTCCTGCCCCCGAACTCATCCGAACACAACCGAACTGTTTGGTCATTCGAGAGATCGGTTCGGATGTTCGGTTTGGACGTTCGAACAGACCGAGTTCGGTCCGAACTCTGAACATCCGAACCGCATTTGCCCATCCCTAACAATTTCATTGACTGTTTTCCCACTGTGTATGCTCATTTAGAACTGTACAACCTGCTAGACATGTTGAAAGAAAGGTGTCTCTACCACAACACAGATAGTGCCATATTTGTAATGTGCCATGGGGAAGACCCCCCCTCTGGGGGACTATTTAGGACAGCTCACAAGTAATATTCCAGCAGATTAGCACATCACCGAGTTTGTTTCTGGTGTCAGGTGGTAAAACCTGTGTCAAAGTGAAAGGAATTAGTTTGAACGCTCCCAATTGTGAAAAAAATAACTTTGAAAGTTTAAAGAATCTGGTCCAGAACTATAAAGGAGGCCATTCAGAGGACACACTCCCCCCCCCTCCCCCCAAAGAAATCCTGATACAGCAGCCATCCATAGTCAGAGACAAAAAGCAGTGGCTCATTGAGACAAAGGTCCTCAGGAAAACTCAAAAGGTGGTTTACAACAAGTGTGTCCTTGGAGGAGGGTTTAACACCTTTCCTTACGGCTTTTAAATGGACACATAGTGGAAACACCCTTTCTCAGCCATTCTGGCCAGACCTAGTAACTGTGGGAAAAGCTATTTTATAAAAAAGGTCTTGGATCATTCTGATAGCTTATTGTCTGTTATTCCTGAGAATATTCTGTAGCGTTATATCTGCTGGCAGTCTTTGTATAAAGAATTACTTTGTAAATATTTTTTTATCTGGTTTGTACATGGTTTGCCTGATACGCTGAATGAAAATATGTTGTTACCTACCAATAAAGACAATTGGGATGTGGTAGACGATTTGATGGACTCTGCTTCTGAAAATTGTGAAAATGAAAAAGACTTTATGAAATATTGTCATCATCGCAATTTGTCAATATTCTATGTTGTTCAGAACATGTTTTGCCAGGGCAAGAAAATTCGAACTGACAGCTTAAATGCCAAGTGCATCATTTTGTTTAAAAGCCCTAGGGACAAATTACAAATTGCTACTCTGGCCTGCCATATGTAGCATGGCAAAGCCCAATTCTTCATGAAAGCATTTAAGGACGCTACCCAAAAGGTTTATGGATATCTGGTGTTGGATTTAAATGCTTCCATGCCAGAGGCTTACAGACTAAGAACGGGGGTTTTCCCACCAGATTAGCCTGTCATTTAAATTTGAAAAAAATATCAGTTGTGTATAAGAGATGGTAATCTGTAGACAAACCCACCATTTGCACCTTCTCTGCCACCAAGTCAGCCCTGCTGAAGAGAAAAATCCCCCTCCTAAAGCTGCTTATCAATACAGCTCCGTAGCAGAGGAGAACCATTCTCTGTTCTGCTTCAGATTATTTACTAATGTCCATCTCAGAGATTGCTCTCAATACCTTAAAGGGTAATATCCCCTTCACCACAAAACAACTAAGGATGTTGAGGAAAGAGATAAAACTCATAAAAAACCCTTTCTAATAAAAAGATGTCTCTTAAAAAAAGGAGACAGCAAGCAGTGGCAGCTCCCCCCCCCACCCTGGGAATTTGGGGCACTGCCCCCTACCTCTGTGGGGGACCCCCGCCGTGCCATCATTGAAGGTGGGGGGGAGGAAATGCACTGCAGCTTCTGACAGCAACAGCAGCCTCTCACCTGCTTGAGGCTGCTGCTGCTGTCAGACTCTTTCTCCCTTCTGGGACCCACTCTCAGAGCCGCTCTGAGAGTGGGTCCCGGAAGGGACAAAAAGGCTGAGCCCCGCAGTCCACAGCACGCATAGGATGTGCTGTGGAGGGAGGGGCTAGCCTTCTTCCATTGCACCTAATGGGCGCAATAGAACTTCTCGCCTGGGTGCTTGATGCAAGTGCCCAGGCGAGAAGCTTTGGGCTGGGCAGTTGAGGCAGGGACCAGAGCGCATGTGCTCTGCTCCCTGCCTCAGCCGCACGTGGAGTCTCAGCTCAGGGTCCAGGTCAGGAGAAGGCTGGTGGCACGCTCTCAACAGCACGCATCCAGCCTCAGCCACTTCCCTGCCGCTGCTGCTCCCCACCTCCAATCTTCCACTCAGAGCAGCGGGGGGTGGGGACAGCGGCAAGGTAGGGATTGGGAACTCTTTTTTTCTTTTTAGCCTTTAAATTGCCCGTGCGTCCTGGCTCTGGAGGAGCAGGACATGCAGGCAATTTAAAGCAAAGTCCACACACACACACCTCTGCCTGCTGCCCGGGCCGCCGGGGACCACCGGAGCTGCAGCCAGGTAAGTGAAGATCCCTCCCCCCACCCTGATCCCACCCCCTGAGGGGCCCCCCACCCCAAGGGTTCCCCCACCTTGCTCCCACCCCTCTGAGGGTCCCCCCACCCCCTGAGGGTCCCCCCACCCTGCTCCCACCACCCTGATGGTTCCTCCACCCCCAAGGGTGCCCCATCCTGCTCCCAACCCCTCCAAGGATCCCCACACCCCAAGCGACCCCCAACC